>JANHFL010000925.1:206104-217386 GCA_032468155.1 Oxyrhabdium leporinum
AGGGAGGGAGGGAGGGAGGGAGAGAGAGAGAGAGAGAGATGTTTCAATCCCAATTTTCACGCCACTGATTGAGGCTATTATGATCTTCCTCTTGATCTGACTTAGGGTGGACTTTATGAATAGTGTGCACATATTGGATTTCGTTAGGACCCCAATTTGGTCATTTGTAAAAACAATCCATTCACTTCAGATTTATTTGGAGACACTAGGGTCTGACGGAGAGCATGTGGTTGAATCAGGATTTGGATCGCCAAACCTATTGATTACCCACCAGTTATCATTAAAAAGTAAGAAATTGATATTGTTTTCCTACCTGGTATAGAACTAAATGACATTTCAAGAACAACAATACTTATATGAAAATGACAAGTATTCTCTCTCTCTCTCTCTCTAATTTTTTTTTTTCATTTATCATCATAATTGACCTGAGGAGAACAATTCCAACACGTCTGATGGAAATATGCTTAGGAAGTATGATATAATACAATCTGTTGTCTCAGAGTTTGCATGTCCAAGGGCAGTTTGCTTTCTATAAGGCAGTATTCCAAGACAAGAATGTTCTGGATGACTTCTGTCACTTCCTGTTCTAGAAGATCCCATTTCAGGAAATTATCCCCAGAATGGCCAATTAGTCCATTTGTAAAACAAAAACAAAAACAAAACAAAAAAAACATGGCATATTCTGGGAAATGCTGGGATTTGGTGTTTATCTTTCCTCGTCCGTCATCCTCCCCCCCCCCCCAGCAATTACTAGGAAAGGACCCTGCTCATCGTCTTGTCTTGCAATATTTCTCATTCACCTATGAAACATTGTGATTAAAAAACCCAGGGAAAAGTCACTGAGGCTAGAAACTAGAATGCTTTGTCATAAAAATGCTGGCTTTCCCCTATTTTTCCTCACTGATTACTTGAAGTTTTCCTTGAAGAAAAAAACAAGTTAAAAATACATACTTTTTTTTTTTTTTTTTTTTGAAATGGCTAATTACAAAACACTGTATTTCAGGGGGATTCCCTTTGAAACTGGGTGTGTTTCTGAAAAAGTTCTTCACCATTTCCAATTCTCTTGAAATTACCAGAACACACTCATTTCAGAAACAAGTAGCCCTAAATTTTATCACATGTCATGGGAATCTTTTAGAGAGCAAAAACAGAAGGAAATAAAATAACTGTGAAAGAAAAACAAAATAATAAATGGATGTATAGAATTAAAATAATAAACAAGTGCTTATAAAGTAAAACAAAAAACAAAAAAACAGACAGTAAAATTCTAGGGAATTCATGGATGGTTTACTTTTCATAGCAGCCTTTTTTTTTTTTTGTAATGGATGCACAAATAGCTATTATAGCTGGAAGAACAGAGAGTTCCTTGCAAATTAGGTTAAATGGGCCAATGCTTACTATATGGAACCATGGTATTTATAAGGTTTCCTTCTTTCATAATTCCAGAACAACTAGATAATATGAATTTTACATATCTATTTATCTTGCCCTACTTCCTGTTCAATCAATTCAGGACTATTGCGTGTAGAAAGATTTAATTTTGGTGGATTGTTGTTGGGTGCTTTTTTGTTTTTTTTTAAGGAACCGTGTGTGAATGAAGAGGGTTTTTAGAAAGCTGAGTAGAAAAAGATTTCTTTCCTCGCTCTACATATGGTGATTCCAATCTGATCCAGATAATCATTTCCTTACAATTTTTTTTTTAAGAAAAATGAAAACGGGAACTAGAGCAGAATATATTTAACATGTCATTTGGTTTGCCAGTGAAAGTTGGCATGGATATCTCAAGTAAAATGTTCTTTCAGTCTGTTGACAGGCACTTGCATACTCTATCATCATCCCGAATAATTACATGAATCAGGGTGCAGACTTTGCTAGAGCAATGCGTCTTTCAATTGCATTTCTCTTTCAAATTGCCCCTTTTAGGAACAGAAATATAAGACAGATGGAAAAAGGAAATCGCAACTCACGAACTATCAACAAGGATCTCTGACAAGAATAATCCAACCTTTCTGGCCAGAGTTGGAATCTTATACGTTTGGAAGATTTGGGAGATATTTTTTCACCTTGAGAGCCATTTGGTCTAGTGGTTAAGGCAGCAGGCCAGAAAATGGGAGACTGTGAGTTCTAGTCCCACCTTAGCCATGAAAGCCAGCTGGGTGACTTTGGGTCAGTCATTCCCTCTCAGGATTGTTGTTGTGGGGATAATAGGAGGAGGAAGAAGTATAAGGCATGTTTGCCACCTTGAATCATTTACTAAAAATAATAAAGGCAGGATAAAAATAAATAAATAAATCTTGCTGGGCAATAGCAGCAGCACTTAGACTTATACACTGCTTCACTGTGCTTTACAGCCCTCTCTAAGCGGTTTACAGAGTCAGCCTATTGCCCCCAACAATCTGGGTCCTTATTTTACCCATCTCGGAAAGATGGAAGGCTGAGTCAACCTTGAGACTGATGAGATTCGATCTGCTAAATTGCAGGCAGCCAGCAGTCAGCAGAAGTAGCCTGCAGTACTGCACTCTAACCACTGGGCCACCGCGGCTCATAATAGCAATAGCAATCTCACTTAACTTTCTGTATTAAAGTTCTGAGCCTCTCACTGCTGGCCAGCCATGATGGGAACTGAATTTGGGTAACAACCCTGAGTGCAAAATTCTAACCCCAATTCGAATGTCCATGCTCAGTATCAAAAGCCTCCAAAACACCTCCTCTTACACATCCCTTCAAGACAGCCAAAACAGGGATGTAGGTTAATCCTTTCTCCCTTTATATGGTTTGGGACACTCACCAGCCTGGGTCAACTCTTTCCCTTGTTTCCTGCTCCTCCTTCTATTTGACCCAAAAGACCAAGGATAACCGTTCAGACAAGTTTTTATAAGCGTTTTCACAAGTGCTGAATACCTGCAAACTGGGGAAGGAAAGGTGCTTCCAATGAAGGAATATAAGATCAGAGAATATCTGAAATTGTTTTGTTCAGCTTCATAGGACAACTGACTAATTTTCTGCTGCACTTGAAGAAATGTTTGGAGAGGGTGAATGGCATAATTAACTGAACTGCAAAGGTCAAAGACAGAAGAGAAAGGAAATTGATCTGAGAGAGGAAGTGTTAAAAATGTTGAAAATATCAGTCCAACCAACAGGAGCCATTTCAAGCAGAAGTGTGCAAAATAAATCTTTAGACAAGGGGATCAAAGTGCAGAGTCCCACTGTTGACTGCGGACAGAGTTGTACTTCCTGTGTGGCTTTTCCTCAGCATGCTCCAACCCACTGACCACTATCTGAATGCAGCAATACAGGAGATTGTCCTCCTTCCACTCTTGGCCCCTTGCAAATGCATCCTATGTCAATATTTTCCAGCTTTGATTCAAAACTGTTGTCTTCCAGCCTGAGCTCTCATCAGCCTTTCGAGGCAGGCCCAGCCTTTCTGCATGACCCATTACCAGATTAGGCTACTCACTGCTTCCTTGGTGTTGGAACAGAACATCTCGTTCTTCTTCAACTCCAACCTGTGTTTTCCAGCTTTGAATCAACTTTTCTGTTTTCCAATCCAAATTGCATTAATCGCTTTAGTGCAGATGGTCTCTGGCAGTTTGTTAAAATACAGTGGTAGTCCCAGCTCTAATTGGCTGCAATGGCTGGCATATTCCACCCTTCCAGCATCTGGTTGTTGCCTTGGGCAGTCATTTGATTCAGAAGCATTGAGTTATTATGTTCTCTGATTGTGGGCACTTGCTAATTTTATAAACTTGAGGCTGATGCAATGATGGTCTGTTAAGTCAACGAACTATCCTCAAACCTAGAGGTTCATATACCACTCAACCCTTATACCCCTTCTGTTCCTGCCAGGTTGATGAAGCATCCTGCCATTGCTTTCCCATCTCCTGCCCACATTACTCCTAAGCTAACTTTCCCTTTGTTCATTTACTTACATATTATATCCTCGATATAGGAATACTGCTATTTTGTTCCTATGAAGCTGAATTCTCAATTCCTCCTTGCCATGGAACTATACAGGAATGTAAAAATGAAAGACTAATCTAAAACCAATTGTTTTAATTATCAGAGCTATGGAAAATCTGTAAAGGAAAGAAAGAAAAAAGAAAGAGAGAGAAAGAGAGAGAAAGAGAGAAAGAAGGAGAGAGAAAAGAAAGAAAGAAAGAAAGAAAGAAAGAAAGAAAGAAAGAAAGAAAGAAAGAAAGAAAGAAAGAAAGAAAGAAAGAAAACTTGTGTGGATGCAAAAGGAAGGCATGAGGGCTAGTGAGATGGGAACAATCTCCAAAAGGAAAAGTCAGGCATAAAAGACAAGTTCACATGGGGTCAACCACTGAATCTTGCCTTCCCTGTGAAGGGCAAAAACTAGGGGAATGAAGAGTCAGGTCTTTCTATGGCTACTATATGAACTGAGCATTATCCACCTCTATTGCCAACCCACTGGAATTTCTGATGTGGGCTGAAAACACAGCTTGGGTGGGGGGGGGTGCAATGGAGACAAATTGCTTAGATGTGGAATTGCCCTGACTCTGCTTCTCTTCCCTTAGGGTGGGGAAGTGCCAATGGTGCAAAAGATGTAAAAGATTAATGCATGCAACGATGAATTCCAACCATCACCAGGACATTCCAAAGTGGTAGATAAGACTGGCCTGTTGAGAAAACATTCAAGAAAAAGTCAATACTAAATCTCTTTCTTAAGGGCAAGGCATTCATATATAAGCAGAGAGCAAACCCCAATCTCTTCTAGCACTCGTGATATTACCTACTGTAGTTGGATAATGAAACTTCTGCAAGAGAACAACGAAGCTCAAAAAGGTCCAAGGACCCCATAGTTCTTCCATATTGTTGTCAAGAAAACTACCTGAATTAAATCATCCAAAGTCAGGTTTGGCTCCTGGGAGTCTTTATTTTCATTGTTTGTATCCTGTCAAATCTGGAGACACCACTGCAAGTTTACTATGCTTAAGTCTAACAATGTGCCAGGAGACCCCTCCAAACAGCATCTCCATCTTCTTTACTTCCTTTCCCAAAGTCTGATTTCAAAAAGGTTAGTAGTAGCAAAAATCATATGACATTCGTAGATGACATCACAATCTTTCTCTGTGAACCTCTGTCAGTGAAGTGCCTGACAATAGAAAACGAAGGAGAGAATCAGGCTCTCCCTTTCTAAGCAATTAGCTAGACCACTAAAAATCAACTACCATGAATAGCCGTAACAGCAGTGATGCCTGCAGATTAAAACAAAGCTATAAAAGCAGTTGGGGAAAAAATGTCCCTATAAAAGATCTCAGCTGAAACTTTGAATCACATCTCAAGTGAGGTAAATTTTTAACTAATTGTCTTCTATGCACTACAAACTATAGAGAGTTTAATACCTGCTCACAAGAGTGCCAGGGAAGATGCTCTATTGTGGGCCATATCCAAAAATATTCAATGTATCATAATCTGCAAGATCAAAATGGACAACTACATAACCTATAGGGACAGAAAAGAGTCCGTTACTGGATTAGATCTTGACTAAATTCATTATGCTTGGGTCCACTAGAACAGGGCTTCCCATCCCCTGGTCCGTGACCCGGTACTGGCGTGTGGCCTGTTGAGAACCAGACCACGCAAGCAATGGGTGGGAACGTGAAGCTCCATTTGTGTAAGGGGCAGGAGCGCTCCCAAAATTATCTCCTCCCCCTGCTGCCGCCGCCATTGCCAGTCCGTGGAGCTGGAAAGGTTGAGGACCACTGCTCTAGAAATCAACTTGAAAGTTAACCGTCACATATCGATTTCGATATCTGGAATACAGTATTATAATCATTTATTTGGGAGTAAACTCAAGCTGACCTCTAAGTTAAATTTATGTTGGTTCAACTAAGATGATCGTTTCATAAAAACTTTGTGTAATAATAAGTTGGAAGATTAGGCCTTTTTTTAGGGTGAGGGTTATGCGATAGGAATCTATCTGTTAGCCAGGGGAGGAGTGCTCTGAATTTATTTATTTTTTTCCCATGAGGCACATCAAGAAATCATTCAGGTTTTAGTTGCAAACTATAATGGTAAAGAGGCTGGTTTAGATCGATTTCGTGGCAAGGATGACTGACACTTTTTTTTTTTCAGTGCTAGTCTAGATATAGATTCTCTTTCTTCTATTAGATTAAGATGAGGAGAAGAACTGCAGTCTCTACAGCTGTCTTCTGGTGCTGCAGGGAAAGACTTTGTGGCAGCAGAAAAAGCCCATGGGTGACTTTTAAACCAACCTAGTTTTCCTTTACTTCTACAGGGCACTTCCATCGATATTTCTTTCAGATTTAGAATAATAAGTTACTCCGCAGAAGCTCTGAGGTATGCAAAATAACTCTCTCTTGTTTTCTTCTTCCTGTGCCACCATTAATTATATGAGTGACATAGTAGAGCTTTTGTACTTATGTGGACAAAGCCCATTAATTATATACTGCCTATTTTGTCTGTGTGTGGAGGGGATGTTTATGCATGTGTGTATATAAAAGAACTGCATACACAGCCACCTCAAGATTCAGATTTTCAACTTTGCAACGCCTTCTTCTGTTGTATCAATCATTTTAATTACTGATTTAATCATATGGGCCTGCCCAAGAATTAGCCAAGAATGACGTTGACAGGAGCTTCTAGAAGAACTACAGTTATTGGTATGGTTGAAAAAAGTGAATGAAAAGCTAAAAGTAATCTAAAAAGGGCTGAGGTCTGGTAGGAGCTTGTAGGGATGCAGGTACCAGCCTATCAAGGGAAAACAACTCCAAAATTTAATGGGGAAGATGGCCATGGCAAGCTACTTCTGCACTATTGCCAAGAAAACGTGATAGACATAGTTATTACTTCTTGACAATTTTGGGTGCCAGAGAATGAGACCCCAGCCTCTCAATTTTCTGGAGAAGGTGAGGGAATATAAATTTTCTCTCAGTATGTTTAGGGATGGTGATGTGGTCTGACCAAAGGTACCACAAGGTCTAGTCACTAATGGTGTCAATATTGGCAGAGAGGTTTCTCATTTTACAGGGATATATATACACATGGAATATGAGATATATGAATATAGGAAAACCTGAGACTGCTAAAGCAGAAATTAAATATATCAAATTGAAGTCTTGGAAAAGAGAGAAATTAATGGATTGGAATAGCCTATATTTCCTCAGATGTTTGTAAGTTATACTTTTATAACCTTAGGGCATGTCACCCTAAATATAAATATAACTTTTATACAGGTAATCCTTGATTTACAACATTTCCTTTAGTGACTATTCAAAGTTACAACAGCACTGAAAAAAAGTGACTTATAACCAGTGGTGGGATTCAAATAATTTAACAAACAGTTCTCCCAGGGTCAGGTTGGCTGTCATGGGAGGTGTGGTCCATCCCCGTCCTCCAGCTCCACCACACATGTGGGATGAGCCTCCCATGACAGCCAACCTGACCCTGGGCGAACTGGTTGTTAAATTACCCCACACACCACTATCAAAGTGTATCCGGGGCTGCAATGGAGAAATGTGCAACGGAGTGGCCGGCACGAGGGAAGGAGGAGGAGGAGGAGGTGGAGGAGGAGCAAAGAGAAGAAAGAGGGAAAGCGGCCTTCTCCTTCCCTCGAGCCGGCTGCCCCATTGCCCGTTTCTCCATGGCAGTGCAGTGCCCAGGAGTCACTTTGATAGCGGGGTGGTGGTGGTGGTGTTAATTTAAAAACCATTTCACTTGAACCGGTGTAAACTGGCTGAATCCCACCACTGCTTATGACCGTTTTTCATACTTAAGACTGTGTTGCAGCACCCCCATGATCATGTGATTTACATTTGGATGCTTGACGGATGACTCACATTTATGACAGTTGCAATGTCCCAGAGTCATATGATCCCCTTTTGCAGCCTTCGGACAAGCAAAGTCAAAGGGGAACCCAGATTCACTTAACAACCACGTTACTAATTTAAGAACTGCCATGATTCACCTAACAAATGTGGCAAGAAAAGTTGTAAAACTCACCGAACAAATGTCTCACTTAGCAACATATATTTTGGACTCAATTGTGGTCATAAGTTGAGGACTATCTGCATTTAGGTCATATCACCATATCATTACTTGATAATGGAGTGGCAATATATTGGATATCACTACACCAATCTATTGAACAATTGATATCCTGTACACATCAATATTACAAATGCAACAGCTGAAAATATTGACAACTTCTATAAAAAAAAATCAAACTGTGCTAAGATCAACACTAAGAAGGGTTTTAAGATTACTCATGGGTGATTGGAATGCCAAAGGTGAAGAAATGGAGGATTGGGTGAACAGAATATTCCAGGAGATGGATTAATACAGTTTAAACTTACAATTTTGAAAAGAAAAAAAAAATCATACTAAATTTGATTCAGGGAAATAAATATTTTACAACTGGACCTCCTTGGGTGAACCACACTGAAATCAAAGAGATTATCTAATACTAATCCAAAGATTAGAAATGTAATTCATTTAATATGGACATTTTCAATGTAGGTTAGTGGAAAAGATCATATATAATTGTTACAAATATACAGGTTAAACTTAAAAAATGAAAGAGAGCGCATGTCCCAGTGCCAGGAAAATAAGACCAGAGAACAAGGAAAACCAATGTAAGATGAATGTAAGGAACATATTTAATATATTTAACTCCTGCTACTTATGGAAAGAGATAACAAACACTGTAAAAACTGAAACAGGAGGGGGGGGGAAGGAAAAGAGAGTAGAAACCTTGAGGGATACTTGGCCACTAAACATAAACTTTCGGTGTCAAGCAAGAAAGGGCAAGGAAAGATAGTTCAAGCAAAAATGTCAACCAATGCAAAAGCAATTTTAAAAAATGGAAAATGAACAATATTTTAAAGAAAATCAAATAATCACAGGAAAGTTTATAGCCGTGTTTTTTCTTTCTTCCATTCAGTCACATCAGATTCTTGGAGACTACCTGGGCCAATGCTTGCAGTTTTCTTCTCCTCCCCCCCCCCCCGAAGTGGCTTCCTAGGGGTGAAACAAAATGACTGGCCCAAGGTCATCCAGCTGGCTCTGTGCTTAAAATGGAACTAGAACTCACTGTCTCTCAGTTTCTAGTCCAATGCATTACACCAAACTGACACTCATAGCTAAATGAATAATAATAATCAAAAAGAAACATGAAAGAAACCTAGCTGAAGGAAATGAGATTAAAGGAAAATAGAAAGGTTATACTTAGACCTTTCCTAAGCATACTTACAAAACAATAGAAATATTTGCAGAGACAGACCGTATTCAAGAGCCATAAGGTATGATAGATAGTAGACTAGCTGTCAAATAGAAAAGCCTCAAGCTTGGATGAAATGGCCATTGAACTATTTAAAGTAGCAGAAAAAAAAACATGACGCTATGTCAACCAACCTGGATCGAGACTATGCGGTCTTTAAATCAATGTATATGCCTAAACAGTGCTGAAGGAAGAAAACCCAGGAGAACACACTTATTATTGCATAAATTCCTCCTACCAGCCAAGTTTTGCTTAAGGTTTTTGCAGACAGCTGCCAAAGGAACTGGCAAATTTCAGAAAAGGTAAGAGATCAGACAGCTAACGGGAAGAAGAAATTACACGGAAGAAATGGTTTATTTTTATTTCATTGATGACAGCAAAGCCTCTACTTGTAAATCATGCCAGTGCAGAAGATATTTAAGCTAACAAGTGTTCCACAACAGCTGTTTATTCTTCTAAGGAATCCACAATAAACAAGAAGTTATTGTAGGAACTGAAATGGTAGAACATGATGATTTAGAATATGAAAGACAATGAGATACGGATGTCTAGGTGATTAACATATACAGAAAATATTTTAAAAAAGAAAGAATTTTTAAAAAGATGATGGTTGGAGTCAAAAGTGGAGACCTAAACACTAATGAATTGAGATAGACAAGTGACACAGCTGTTTAACCAAAAAAAGTATGTAGAGTATGGAATGGAAAGTGGGTTCAGTTATGATCCCATTATGAACTGGAAAATTAATGTTAACTATTAAGAAGACTAACTAGGATCAAGGTGCACAGCTGGTGAACTTACAACTGAGGAAAAAGATGAGAAGATGATAGACATTTTTTTTTTTTGCCTTCTTGGGCTCAGCAGTAGATAAAGATGGACAGAAATTTCTTCTCGAGAGAAAGACAGTGAGAAATTTAAACAAGACATCTAAGGATTTTTCAGCAATAACAAGATCAGTATAGTTAAAGCAAAGGTCTTCCCATTAGAAATTAATGACTGAAAAGTGGAAACTGAGAAGAGCAAGAGAAACATCATTGTTCGGAGTTCCATGGGGTACAAAAAGAATCAGTCAGTCAGTCCCGGGTCATATAAAAATACTCCACTTCCTTGAAGTAACAATCACAATGAGACGTTCATATATTTTAGGAATATACGTGGAAGGTGAAGTAGAAAAAACGTATGCTTGGCAAAATGAAGTGGGGAGGAGGAGGAAGAAGGGACGACAGATAAAACAAATGAACTGACTTTGGAAGAACTATGGATAGTTGGAAGCTAGAGACAGGTTGAGAAGCTAAACATTTATCCAAGTAGAGTTTGGACATGACACAATGGCACCTAACTGGCTACACAAAGCTCAGTTGTTTAAAGGAAGAGTGGACGAAATGAGAACCCATTAGTACTCTGAAATCTTTGTAAGCCCTCAACATACTTTTCTCTTTCATCAAAAAGCAAGCAGTGATGAACAACTGGTAGGCCCCTTGTTTTTTCGAGTGGGGAATTTAAAATTATGCTTTTCCTAACCCATGTTTACGGAGTTTGATCAGTGATGAAAGGACTGGTGGTGGGGAGAGAGATGAATAGATGGCTGATGACTCCAAAGTCTACAGGCCATGAGCTCGACAATCTCGCAAAGCGAGAGGTAGTTGCTTTGCAGTCATGAAAGATGGTCAGGGCTGATAAGGCCGTGCTGGAGGCTCTTGCTTACGCCAGTGAAATGCAACCCTTAGATATTTACGAAAATTGCTTTGATATGTTTTTTTTTTCCCTTCTCATTGTGAAACTGTAAGAGTTAAAACAGTGAAAGCTTAGTTTACCAACAATATGACAGAAATCCAAGTCAGGTTTTTTTCTCCCCTTTCCCCAGATTTTTTTTTCTTAAAGGAAATTGGAAAATCATTTAAAATGCATTCCCTTTGCAAATGTCCCAATCTCATCTTTGCCCATACAGTTTAAATCAAGGCACAACAGATCTTTCTCATTAATGCACCCAAATAATGCAGATGTCCTTTTTCTGCCCTCT
>JANHFL010000928.1:0-13247 GCA_032468155.1 Oxyrhabdium leporinum
CTGCTGCAAAAGCCGGGGGGGGGGGGGGCTGGAAGCAGCTTTGGCCTGCAGGAGCCGCCCCCCCCCGAACAAAACCTGAACTGCCGAGACCCTAGAAGATGCGCGCCTCCTCCCCGCTTGGGGCCTCCTCGGGGTGCGGCCAGGCGCTCGCCCTCTGCCGCCGCTGGGCCCGAGGCCACGGCTGCCCCTCCGCACCCGCCCTTTTTCTCCGCTTAAACCTGTCGAGTGAACCAGCGCTCCCCTCCCTTGATCGGCTGCTGCTGGAGCGCCTCCGCCGTGCAACCTTCCCCGGCAGGTGGCTTCTTCCTACCCTGCCAAGCCCTTCGGGGGCGCCCGGGTTTCCCCAAGGCGACTTGAAGGCTCGCCCTGCTTATTCGTGGCCGGAGCCCGGCGGGGCTCGTTGACGGCATCGGTCGCCTCTGCTGGGCACGTCTGCCGTATAGGTCCTCCATTAACGACTTCACCCACCAGTTACGGCAGCCACCCCCCCCCCTCCAAATAGCGCTGCCCCCTCGGGTTCAAAGTCCCGACGTTCCCAGGGACTCCACGGCCCGCATTCTGGGCGCTGGGCCGCATCCCGCGGTTGAGAGCGGCCGCTGCGGAGCTCTGCAGAAAAGCTGCCCGATCGCCTCGGGCTGCTTAACGACCGTAACTCTGGGCTCCGTTACAGTCATAAGCCGAGGACCAGCTCTGCGCGGCTCCCTGCCAGACCGGCCGAAGCGCTCAGCCCGAGACTTTCGCAGGCACCGTCCGCTCTTGGCCCAGAGCCGGCTGGCCGCGGAGCGGAGCGGTTTATCCGAGGAAGTCCCGGGGAAACCCCCGCAGGCCGAGCGCCGCGGCCCACAGCAGCCCCCGCGCCGGCCGAGCCCGCCTCTCGCTCGCCCCCCCCCCCGCCCGGCCTCCGGTCAGCGTCGCGGACGCTACCGGCTTCTCCCTGCTGGCCGGCAGTCCCGTCCTTCCTCGAGCCCCGCCCCTCGGGCCCGGAGGACAGGGTCACGGGACGGGAGGGCCCCGCCTGGCCTCGGCAACAGCAGCTTGACTGGCCGCCGCTGCCGCCGCCCGACGCCAGGGGAAGCGTCCCAAGGCGGGCGGGCGATCGGGCTGGGTCTCCTCCTGCTGCAGGGCGCCTGCGCGGCGGGCAGGAGTCTCTTGGGGAGTCGCAAGCGTTTCCGGCCTGTAGCTCAAAGGAGGCGCTTCGAACCCGCCACGTCGTTTGGCCTTCAGGGGACGCCCTCCCCCCCCCCACTTTGCCCACGGTGCAAAAAAAGGGAGCGTGGCGAATCCCGGGGACCCCCGGCTGCCCCAAGGCGGAGGGAGGGGGCGGCTTTCCCTCCCCTTCGGAGCGCAGGCGGGGGGCGGGGGCGCCGAGTCCGGCCTTTCTGGCGGGGAGCTGGTTTCATTCAAGCCGCCCACCCTCCACCCCGTTCCCGCAACCTGCCGCGCCCTGGAAAGAACCCCTCCCCTGCTTCTGGAAAGGGAGGGGCTGCGGCCTGCACGCCCCTCCTCTCCCTGTCTTCTGAACCTCTTGCTCTCCCGCCGCTTGCCCCCCCCCCCTTTCAGATGAGACCAGAGTCCAGGCGGGGTCCTCTCTGCCTGATCCTCGCCACCGCCCTCCCACCACCCAAAGCAGCGCCGGGAAGCCTTCTGCAGCAGAGCTCCAAAGGCGGCGCAGTAACCAACCGAGAAGCCCCCTCCCCGTCCTCTCCCCTTCGCACGCACCTCCTCTGCGTCCCAGGGGAACCTGACATTGGGGTCCTCTTGGAGAGCTCGAGGGGGACGCACCCCGATCTCCCTGGGACCACGGAAGGGGCTGGCAGATCTCCCCGGGCGGTGGCGGTGCGCGGGGCTGCCGCCTTGCACGGCCCTTTCCACTAATCCAGCTGGTGTGGACTGGGGAGAGCTGCTGTCTTGGCCTAAAATGGGTTGGTGGGTCTCCCCGAGAAGCAGCTGGGAAGGATCAGAGCACCTCTTGGTACCTGGTGTCTCCTTCCCCGGGAAGGGGAGGGCGTGACAATTTCCCGTTAATGACCGGCCTGCCAGAGGAAGGCAAATATTGTCCCTATTTGCAATAGGGAGGGAGAGGGGAATCTGGGGCAGCTTCAGCCTGGCTCTGGGACTGGCATGGCTCCTGAGGGCGCCGAGGGGTGGATGGAGCTGCCAGCCTTTCCTTAAAAGCTGGAATCTCTAAAAGGGCCTGAGAAACAGGGCTTTGCGTTCTGCTGAGCCCCCGCAGGACCCTCGGCTGAATTGTCACCTGAAATGTCACAGAATAGCAAATGGGCTTTGGAGTTCTTTGGAACTTCCAACAGATGTGGGTGTGCATTTGTGAGGGTGGGGATGAGAGAGCAGGGAGACCATTCAGCCCCCCTGCTGGAATGATCCGGAGCACCTCCCAAATCAGCCTGGCGAGGCTGGGGCTCCTGAGAAGGAAACTGTACAAGTGGGCAGAGTTTCCCTTCCTTGGGAATCGTTAAGGAGCAGAGTGGGCAGCGGTTGGTATCTTTGCTGGGAAGGGGAGTGGGGAAGGACCCTCTTTCCCTCCCTCTTTTCCCCCTGGGCCCCTCCTGGCTGGGGGCCAGGGGTGGGCGCAGAGAGTCTTACACAACCTGGGACAGTCCTGGATATTTCCTCTTGGCTGGAGGCCCCACTCAGCTCCAGCCTCCTCCATCCACTGACACCCCAACGGCGTTCTTGTTTGGCAGCTTCTCTCTGCAAGGGGTGTGGAACACAATGTGCTGCTTCCTTGTGTTTCAGAGCTTCTGGGAACCCTGTCCGTCACCTAGAAAGAGGGACCGTTTTACCTTTCAGGATTAGCCTGATCTGTGGATGTTTGCAGAAATTGGATTAAAAAATCCACCGAACTTTAATTCCCCTCGAAATCCGCAGCTTTGGGGCAGCAGGGTCTCCAGCGTTTGTGTGGTGGCTCTTTACCCATTTTTCTAAACACAACAAATGTTTCACTGCATTTAAGACTGCAACAATTAGGGGGGAAATCCTCATTAATGCAGTGGAACTCCCCCCCCCATGCTTTAGAAAAGTTGCTACGGAGAAGTTATAAGCGCCCCAGAACATCACAGAGCAGCACACTCAAATTATAGGTAGTTCTCGGCTTACAACAGTTCATTTAATGACTGTCCAAAGTTACAGTGGCATTAAAAAAGGCAACTTATGACATTTTTCACGCTTATGACCATTGCAGTGTCCCCACTGTCACATGATCAAAATTTGAATGCTTGGAAACTGACTCGTGACAGTCACAGTGTCACGTGATCCCCTTTTGCGACCTGACCAGCAAAGTCAGTGGGAAAGCCGGATTTACTTAACAACCGTGTTACTAACAACTGCAGTGATTCACTTAACAATTGTGGCAAGAAAAGGAATCTGCTTTTGTGGATGCTGCACCAAACTACATTCCACTTTTCTGCAGATTTTTTTCTTTTTCAAGATGATTATTATTGAGCCTGAAGTGCCCATCCTAGAGTTCTGCCCTGGCCTTTCCTCTTCGGCCGACGGCCACCATGCTTGTCTGCCAAATTTCATTCTGCCGCTTTCACCTCTTCGGCTTTTATTTCCCTTTTGGAGGCTCCCACCCAAAACGCGTCTCCTGCCGGTTTGACATCTTTACCTTCTTCTTCAAGCCATTTGTAATGATTCTGAAAACCCAGGACTGATCCTCGTGGGAGCCGCTCCGTGCCTTGATAGGACGATTGCTGACAAATATAGTCAGCTGTCCTAGTAAAGATTTTGGAGGTCATCATTTTGCCTGTAACTAAGGGTTCCCCTTAAATCGCTAAGCTTTCGCCCAGTACTTCTTGTCTTGTTCTCCAAACCACTTGAGGGCAGGACAAGAAGTAACAAGTGGAAGATTGTTAAAGAGAGACCCAACCTAGAACGAAGGAAGAATTTCCTGGCAGTGAGAAGAATTAACCGTGGAATACCTGCCTCCAGATGTTGTGGCTGCTCCATCACTGGAGGCTTTTAAGGAGAGAATGGACAGCTATTTGTCCAGAATGGTGTAGGATCTCTTGCTTGAACAGAGGGTTGGACTAGAAGACCTCCGAGGGCCCTTCGAACACTATCCTGTCCGTGAGGTGATTTGTGGTTTCACTCCCACTGTACAGAAAACTTGCAAGGTTTTGGCCATATGGCTGCTTTGGGCCTGGATCCTTTCCTGCTCAGAGCAGACAGCCAAACAATCCCCACCCCCAGGGAGGGCTTGCCATCCAGAGATTGTGGGGGGGTGGGCATTTTCTGGAAGCCTTCAGATTGGCAGACAGCTTGATAGAGGAGCAAAGAAAGCGGGAGGGGCGACGGGCTTTCCTGAGTCTGGCCTCTTGTCCGCTGAGTACACAGAGCAGATACACAGAGCCTGTCCCTCAGCTCTTGCCCCGGGGGTGGGGTGGGGCAGCTGGGCCGGTTGGGGAAGGCAGCGAGCAGGCGGGATGTTCCCCCCCCTTCAGACCTCCCACTCAACAGGCCTGTTGAACCCAAGGAAGCCCCTTGGCCTCCCCCCCCCAGCTGCCTCCTCCCAAGGTTCTGCATCTGCTCCTCTAGTAGCACTGGGTCCTCTCCGGAGGTGGGGACGGGGCGGGGGCTCAACTTCACCCAGGCCCTTGAGAGATTCCCAGCAGCCAGGTTGATTTTGGGGGGGGGGCAGGGGACGACGGGGGCTGACTCCTGGGGGTATGGCATTGATTTTACCATCCAACTCAGCTGTTTAGCCTGGGGTGGGGGGATGGTGTGTGTGTGTGTGTATAGAGGCTGTACCTGCCCTCTAAGGAGGAACAGCTGTGATGGGGTACAAGGGTTAAAGTGGGTGGTTGGCTTAAGCAACGCGCTGGGTGCTTTCCCCAGTTGGTAAACATCCTGCTGCCCTGATTTAAGAGGCCGGGCACCAGGGCTGGGCTGGCAGTGCAGCAGCATGGGTGCACTGTCTGCAACTCTCTGCCTCAGCTGGGCCCTGGTGCTGGTGGGCACCCACCACTTGTGAGTGGCTGTGGACCAGGAGGGCACGGGGGAGGGCAGGGGGAGGGCAAGCCCAGTGCTTGGAAGAGATGCCTTGCTCTCAGGGGGCCATCCATTTTCTTGGAATGATGGGACTCGTAGTGGGGGCCTTGAGCCCACACTAATGGGAGGGGTATTTCTCTGGCAGGGGACACGGTGGCCACGGCAACAAGACAGTTGGCACCGGGCATCACCTGGGCTCGGATCCTCCAACCAACAGCCCTGGTGGGTAGGCTGCCCTCTGGGCAGAAGCAGAGCCTGCAAGCTGCCCTCTGTTGAGTTCCCATCTGGGAAAGCCTGCTCGCCCCAAATCTCCCTCTCCTTCCCTGGGGGGTGGGCGAAGGGCAGAATTTTTCCCTGGGGAGCCCACTGCACCCCACCCTGAAGTCTGGGCCCACTACAGCTAGGGGAGCACTAAGGAATGGCTAGAAGAACTGGGGCTGAGAGGAGGGAGCTTCGGTCCTCAGCCAGAGGAGTCTCCCAGATCTGCAGCTGAGGCTCCTGCTGTGGAAATGAGCTGCCTCTGCAGAACCCGTCGGGAGGGTTTCCTGCTGAGGGGACCGTCACTGCGGGTTGGTGTGTCACTGACTGCCACCTCCACGCTTCTGTCCAGAGTTAATACAGCGTTGTGCAGATGAGGAGGGCTTTGATGCTGTCACGCTGGATGAGACTGGCACCATGGTCTTCTTCAAAGGCTCTTCGGTCTGGAAGGGCTTCACAGGCGCTGCAGAGCCCATCGAGGACTCTTGGCCTGAGATCCGAGGCCCTGTCGACGCGGCCCTGCGGATCCATTACCAAGACCACCCAGACAGCCTTCACGACAACGTTTTGCTCTTCCAGGTGCTGCCGACTCGCAGGGGAGCTCCGGAGGGGCAGCTGGGGCCGCCAGGGAGGGACGGCTGTGGCAGGGAGGGGCTGGCTGGCTCGGACAGAGCTGCGTCCAGGGGCATGGACTGTGCTAAATGGCGGTCTTGCATCCCCTCGCAGGGCAAGAGGGTCTGGGTGTACCACAAAGGGAGGCTGAGACTCGGCTACCCCAAGCTGATTGAGCAGGAGTTCCCGGGCATCCCAGCCTACCTGGATGCGGCTGTGGAATGCCATCCTAAGGAATGCCCGTCCGAGACAATTGTGTTCTTCAAGGGTGAGAAAGTCTCCCTCACTCGAGGGTCCAAGGACAGGTCTCTGTGCCTTGCCCGGTGCAGGAAGCCATTTGCTCCTTCACTCTGGCGGTGGCCGCAGCTCCCCTCACAGGCTCCCAACCCGGCCTCCTCCTGCACTAACCCGCCCGTTGTTTCCCTGCAGGCCCGAGGGCATTCTCCTATGACCTGCGGACGAAGGCAGTGAAGCCGCGTGCCTGGCCGGCCGTCTCCAACTGTACCGCGGCCGTGCGCTGGCTGGAGCGCTACTATTGCTTCCAAGGCATCCGCTTTCTACGCTTCGATCCGCTGCGCGGCGACGTGCCACCCCACTACCCGCGGGATGCCCGGGACTACTTCATGCATTGCCCTGGCAGAGGTAGGCCCCCTCATAGCTGCTAGGAAAGACGCAGCTGAGCCCGGGACAGGCTCCTGGCCTACAAGAGAGGGACACAGGAAAACTTTGGCGCCCGGTGCCAGACAGGACGTAGTCTTGGGGCTTAGCCCTGGTCCCTGAAGGAGGCGGGGGGAGGGTGTTGTTCTTCCCGGCTGGGAGCCAAGTGGTGGCCTCTGCCTCACTGCCTTACCCTGTACCCTGACAGGCCACGGGAGGGAGTCCCAGAGGAATGCCACGCTCTGGGGCATCCTCGATGCCTGCAGTGGGCATCCTTTTCCGGCCTTCTCCTCAGATGACCCTGGGCGCATCTATGCCTTTCGCGGTAAGCAAGCAGGCTGGGGGGAGGGGGCGGCAGGCAGGGGAAATGTGTGCTGCAAAGGGCAGCTCAGTGGACCCCCAGTCAGGGAGTGTAGTGAAGGAGGTGGTCTACCTCACGTGATGAGGCCCGGCCCTGAGTTAGCCCTAAGCTAAGCGGGCTGGGAGTTAAGGGCACCCCCCTGGTCCAGCTGCTGTTTGGCCCAGCCAGAGGGCATGAGGCAGCCTGTCTCCACTTCCAGGGGAGGGTTGGGGCTGGGGTGCCTCGTCCTGGGGGCACCTCAGGTGAGGACTGGTGGGGCCCCCAACTGCTGCCGGCCCTCCTCCTGCACTCAGGTGGCCACTACTTCCGGGTGGACTCTGTGCGAGACGGGCTGCACGCTTGGCTTTTGAACCACACCTGGTCAGGGCTGGAGGGGGAGGTGGATGCTGCCTTCAGCTGGACAGACAAGCTCTACTTCATCCAGGTGAGCTGCCGAGGGAGGCTGGGCTTTGGCTTCCTTCAAAAGATCTGGGGCTCTGCCCCATCACAAGGTGCTCCCTTAGGGGTGGACAAGCCAGTGGGTTACCGCCACTGCTCCTGTCCCCTGACTTTGGCTGGTGCAGAGCAGCCATTTCACGAGGGAGGCTGGCCCTGGGTGGATTCTTCCTGCAAGGGAACTGCCTGAGTTGTTCCTCAAGGCACAAGGCGATTTTGCCTGGCGGCGGCTGCACTAACCACCCCCAATGACCCCCAGGCATAGCAGAAGAGGTGGCCTCCTGCAAAATTGCTGTGAGAGAGGGGGACTTGCTGGGCCAGATGTGCTCTGCTGCCTCCCATTGGACCCCATTCCCTTCAGGTGCATGTGGGCCCTTGACTGTGTGTCTTCACTCCTGGCTGGGCCAGGCTGGAGGGCAGGGCAGCCCTGGAGCCAGAAGGGTGCCTGGCAGAGCTGCGGTTCCTCTAGAGCCCCAGAAGAGAACCGAAACATGGGGCAGCTACCGGAGCATCTGAGGCTCAGCGGCTGACCTTTCTTTCCCCCCCTACCTGCAGGGCTCCCAGGTTACCATCTATAGATCTGAGCACGGCTACAACCGGATGGAGGGCTATCCCCGGCCCCTGGTGGAGGAACTGGGTGTGTCCCAAGCAGATGCTGCCTTCACTTGCCCTCACTCCTCGGTGCTGTACATCATCCAAGGTGCTCAACCAAAGAGGGGGTGGTCACTTTTCTTGTTAAGGGGGCTCAGAGGGCAACCCCTCCCAAGGACATCCCTTCTTGGTCTAGCTAGGCCCTGACCCCACTTAAATTCCAAAGCAAGTCGGAGATTTGTGTTGAAAGTGGTTAGACCTCTGATGAGCTAGAGAAGGAACACAAAACACGAACACAACCTTAACTCTAGTCCTAACCCAAAAGGCAGGTGAAGAGTTCAGCTGCCCTTCTGGGAGCCCCCCCCCCCCAGGTATTGCCCTGAAACCATGCCCCTCACCCGGGAAACACCTGGCAGCGAAGGGAGGTGCAACCCCTGGAAATCCCTCTTGGGGCAGAGCGAGATCCATGTTTTAGATGCTGTATGTGTGTGGGGGCAATGAAGTTGTGCAGAAAGGAAGCCGATGAGTGAGGGGGGGCGCATGAAAGTCAGGGGAAGAGGACCGTTTCTGTTTGTGGCCAGCCCCACCCAGCCTGGAATCCCAGATGAAGGCCCCCCTGACCACATACCCCATCCTTCCCTCCTTCTCTCCCAGGAAGTCACCTCCAGTCGATTGATCTGCAGCAGAGTCCTCGTGGCCTGGGGCCACCATGGCTCCTCCCCCATCCCCGCGTGGACAGCGCCATCTGCACCACCGAGGGGGTCTTCCTGTTCGTGGGGGCTGATTTCCACCAGTACCAGGACGTGGCCCAGCTCAGCAGTGCTACCGTCCCGGCGCCAGCCCAGAACACGGCGGCCGTCTTTTTCCGCTGCTCTCCCTCCGGGGCTCCCCAGCCTCCTTCCCGGGGAGGGCACCCCCCTCGAGACAACCCTCAATAAACCTCTTGTCTCAGCCATGGTGCGTTGCTCTGTGTATGTGTGTGTGAGACAGAGACAAGTCCCCTTGGCAGGGAGCACTGTAGACCCGCAGGAGTGGGGGGCTTGACCAAGGCGACGCCGAAGCCCCCCCCCCCTCCGGGCGCAGCTGTCACCAGCTCAGCGGGGACGGGTGTGCAGGAAGGGCAAAACGAGTTGGGTTCGGTAGAAGAGGCTTTTATTGGGGGCCGCTTAGCCAGCGGGAGCCGGGGCCGCGGGAGCCCGTTGGCTTCGTGGGCTTAGCCGAAAATGCAGACGGTGCCCGAGGCCAGGCGGTGGTGGTACTCGTGCAGGAGGCTGGCGGCCAGCGGGAAGCTGCTCTTCATTTCCAGCTTCCCAGGCACCACCAGCAGGGTGACGCCGGGCCCCAGCCCTTCGGCCAGCTTCTGCAGCATGCGGCGGGCCAGGTAGCCGCGGGCGCGGGCCGGCTCGGCTTCCAGGGTGGCGTAGACCTCGGGCGGCGGGTTGGGCAGCTTCCACTCCAGCTCGCCGATCAGCTGGTTGATGCGAGCCCTGTCCAGGGCCGAGGGGCTCTCCCGATAGCAGGCCACCAGGCGGAGCCCCGCGGCAGCGCGCGCCGTCACGAAGCTGCCCTGGGCCAGCACCTCCCCGCCGCCCACCTCGGCCTCCGCCTCGCCCTCCACCCGCCAGGCCATCACGGCCCAGCAGAGCCAGTCGTAGTTCTGCTCCAGCTGGCGCAGGAGCGAGACGGCCAGCTCGGGCGGGTCGGGGGGCGGCGCCTGCTTCAGGGCGCGCTCCACGTCCTCCTGGGCTTGCTGGCGGAAGTAGCCCTTGCACTGGCCCAGCGCCTCCTTCATGCGCTTGTGCAGCGCCGCCACGCGCGGGTCCCACACGCCCAGCAGCAGTGTCGGGTCGCGCTTGGCCAGCCCCGCCTGGCACAGCAGGCAGAGCAGCCCGGCGCCCAGCACGGCGTTCAGCTTCTGGCAGAAGAGCGCCATCTGTGGGCGGCGCGGGCGGTGGCGCTGCACGGCCTGCTCCAGCAGGGGGCGCTGCAGGCTGAGCACGGTGTTGCCCTGCAGGCGGCGCCACAGGACCAGCAGGCGGCGCTCCAGCTTGTCCCGCGCGCAGCCCTGCGCGAAGAGCTCGGTCTCCAGCGGCGCGGCGGGGGGCGCCGCCCGCACCGCTAGGCACAGCTGTCCGAAGGCGGCGGCTACGCAGTCCTCGCAGGCATCCAGCCCGCCGTCCTCCAGCAGCCCCGGGCCCGCCGCCAGCTCGCGTTCCAACAGCTCCACCTCCCTGCGCACGAAAGCCAGCTCCTCGGCGGTGGCCGAGCCCTGCAGTTGGGACACGACCCCTAGGGCCAGCGAGCGCAGCGACTGCAGGAAGCCCACCGGCTCCAGGCACTGGGAGAAGAGCGCCATGCCGCGTCCTGCAAGGAGAGGCGGGAGGGCTCAGGGGGCTTGCCCGCCGCTAGACGAGGGGCCGAGGCGGCGTTGCTGACCCTCCAGCCAGGCAATCGGCACTGCGGGTCTCGCTCCTTCCCCTAGGAGCTGAGCTCCCTGACTGGACGCCGCCTCCGCCCGGCGTCGGACTGGCCCCGTGAGCAGGGTCTGGGTGGCCTGTTCATTGGAAGCCCAATTTTCCTGGCTTTTTTGGTTGACGTGGAAGGCCTGGGCCAAGGGCCTTTGAGGGGTCCGTGGTGGCAGAGTAACCCCAGACCGTCTCCTTGTCAGAAAGGAGCAGACCAGGCTGTCGCTGAGACTAGTTGAAGTTCTGGGAGGCTGCGAAAGACCCCGTTAAGAATCAGTGGCCAGTTCTTGGAAGTTTGGCCTCAGGGCCCCATGAGGGATAAGGTGGTGGTGGACGTGGAAAAGAGGCAGAAAGGGAAGAGGCCAGCAAGCACCCCTCCCTCCTTGCCTTCCTCGTGGTGACATGTCTCCAAAAACCGTTTAATTTCTTGCATTCAACCTGAAGGGAAGCACCCAGCAGCCTCTCCAGGCCTACGTGGAGACAGTTGGCTAGTTATGACTACTTAATTGATGACACACCCCCCCCCGCCAGCTCCAAGAGCACAAGCCACAGGCAAGTCTAGCTGAGCTCAGCTCATTCTCGGCTGGTGACCCAGGCTGGTGAGTCCTACAGCAGCTCTGCTTTCTCCAGGGCCAGAAGGCTGGGCAGGACTTCTCCACAGGGCTCTCTGCCCTTGTGCTGCCCTCCAGGGGAGGCAGCTGCAAGAGGAGGAGGAGGGGCCCTCCCTCCGGGTCTGTGCTTTGAGATCGCCAAGGGCATTGAGGACCTGGCTCACCTCCTTAATCCTTGGCCAACCCTGGGCATGGGGGAAGAGGGGCAGGGCAGCCTGTTCCCAGGGAAGGGGGCTTCCAAATCTTTATCAAGGTGGCTCAGAAGAAGCGGGGGGTTTACCTTGGTCAGCGTGTACCTCCCCCTCTGAAGCATGCAGTCAGTCCCACAGATACATAGTCTGGCCAGGTGGGTCAGCCCCCTTTGGGTGGGGTGGGAGCAACGAACAGCTTGCTCATAACCCAAAGCCCCCTCCTCAAGGGCAAGGGAAGCCCAAGGAGCCAAGAGCAGATACCCCTGGGGCAGGGAGCCCCCCCCCTTTCTGACTTCCCTTTCTCAGGCCTTTCTCTGGGATTCTGCCTGCCCAATTCCTTGCTAATGGTCTCAGAGATGCCAGTGCTCCTGACTCAGCTGGGGGCTGGGCTGGGGAGGGGGCTGGCTTAGACTTACCTGTTGGCCTGGCTCCTGCAAGCTTCCACCTGGACTGGGGACCTGCTGGTGCCTGTTGCATCCCTGATAAATCCCCAACTTATCTTGGCCCCGCCCACCTGAGCCACATGCTCAGAGGTTTTGCCTTGGGCCTCGTCCAACTGGACCCACTCCAGATTCTTTGTGGGGGGCGGGTAGATAGGTGTCATTCCCTGGTGAGAATGAGGAGGTGACTTTCATGCCTCCTCTTAGGGCTTTCCCACCTGGTTTGCTGCCCGCTGGTGGCTTTGCTTGAACCCCTAACCTTCAGACAGCCTCTGATCAATGGGCCTCTGTCCCCTCTCTCTTCCTGGGAGGGAGGAATCCTATTTATTTGGCTCTGTCTTGTCCCTTTTTAAGGCCCCCTCCCCACACTGAGAAAGGGAGGGGGCTGCATGCCAGTTTTCAAAGCTCTGAAGGCTCCGGAGTTTGCCCTGCTTGGCTGGTTGGTGCCCAGCTGTTCTGGTCCGTTTGGCCGTATTGAAAGGAGATGCCCGTCCTGCCTTGCGGCCTTGACCTGGCCTGAGCAGAGCCCCAGAGGCAGCTCTGGAGCAGGTAGTGACTTCCATGCCCCCTCCTTGGAACCTTCAGGGCAGCCCCCACTTCTCTTTCAGTGGACCAGGAGATGCCCAGCCAGAAGGGTGAGGGTTAAGTATGCGAAGGGGGGGGGCGTGTTTATTGGCAGGCATGGACTTCATGGATGCAGGAGCCCATGGATGCTGCAGGAGATTGGCAGCTGCACAAGACCTGAGCTCCTTTGCTGGTGCTGGGGAAAGAGGGTGCAGGTGCAGGCTGGGGGTACCCAGCTGTAACCTGGTGGGGCAGCCTTATCTCCCTCCTAGTGCTCTCTTGCACCTGGCATCATACTTGCACGATCTTGGAGAGAGGGGTAGAAAATTGATTGTGCAAAGTGACAGAAGATGGGGGCTGTTGCATTGCTTCTTTTGCTGGTGCCCTGCCCGCCTGTTGTGCCATTTCCTCTCTGCACTTGGCACCCAGGGCCCTTTGATGCTCGCCCGCTTAGCCCTCAGAGCATCAGGGTAGTCATGGCTACAAAGGATCTTGCTTGAGTGGCACCCAGGCCTTGTCAAGTTGGCCTAGGATTTGGAGGCCAACCAGCCGATTGCCCACCCTGGCATGCAGACCTCCAAGATGTGTCATGCCCGAGCCCTCCTGCCTGGGCCACAGCCTGGCATCTCAGGCAGCACCCTCGCTTTATATGGATTTTTAATTCAAACAAGGTTTTATTCTAAATATATAAAACATTACCAATGCTAATAATTTTATTTTTATAATTTGCAATATTTCCTCAGCAACTGAACTTCCGCCTTTCTCTGTTGCACACATTTCTTCTCTCCTGCCAAATGCCCATTTTAAGCCCAAGGTGGGCATTTTCAGAAATCCCATTGTTTGCTCCTTACTAGCTGCTGTAGGCAGCCCCCCCTTCACTAAGAATGCTCCTTTATTGGCAGGTGGTCCCAGTGGAGCCCCCTGCCCTTGTGCAATAGGCCTCTGGGGACCCTGGGTAATAGGTCTTTAGATGACCAACTGGCGGCCGTCGCCAGGGGGGCTTTCCACCAGGTTCGCCTGGTGCGCCAGTTGCGCCCCTTTCTGGAGCGGGATGC
>JANHFL010000929.1:7979-22017 GCA_032468155.1 Oxyrhabdium leporinum
ACTGGGGTGGAGGGGGGGGGGAGAATAGGGGGAGGTAGGACTTTCCATTTTTACTACATTATTGGCACATCACAGAGACTCCTGGTTGCTGTAACAAATTTACCTATGTTTGATCTGGTTGTCTTCTTTGACAGCTTTATCTTACTGAATAGGAATCATTAAAAAAACAACAACAGCAAACCTATAGTAGGAGGGGAAAGACAAAGTACGGATAAGCTGGTCTGGAATGTATGGAGAGGGACTTGATAGAATTTATTATTTTATGTTTTTTTGGAAGCCAGTTTTGTTCTTTCCAAAAAAACCACTCCCATTCTACAATTTTTAGCTATACTTTCTTTACTTTATTAATAGCAATAGCACTTAGACTTATACAGTATACGACTTCACAATGCTTTAAAGCCCTCTCTAAGCAGTTTACAGATTCGCCAAATTGCCCCCAACAGTCTGGCTCCTCATTTTACTTGGAAGGATAGAAGGCTGAGTCAACCTTGAGCCAGTGAGAATCAAACTGCTCACAATCGGCATAATTAGCCCGCAATACTGCATTCTAACCACTGCGCCACCAGGGCTCTTATTATTTCATAATATTTCCATTATCATAGCGTATGGTCCTCAACCTTTTCAGCTCCATGGACTGGCGTTGGCGGCAGCAGTGGGCAGCAGCGATAGTGAGTGGGAGAGAATGGTTTCATGCACACAACCTAATTCCACTCATGTGCAAATGGAGTTTCGTGCACTTTCCTGCCACTTGGGTAACCCAGTTCCCAACAGATTGTGGAATGGTTCCAGTCCATAGCCAGAGGTTTTGAATCCC
The DNA here is from genome assembly GCA_032468155.1 of Oxyrhabdium leporinum. Lineage (NCBI taxonomy): Eukaryota > Metazoa > Chordata > Lepidosauria > Squamata > Cyclocoridae > Oxyrhabdium > Oxyrhabdium leporinum. Next base: position 8,794 of record JANHFL010000929.1, read on the forward strand.
TGTCATAGAGGATCAACATTTGGGATATTTGAGATCCTTGCCAATTAAACATTTTTCCATTTACAGCAGGGCATTCATTTCAAAATGAAGGTTGTAATATGAAATATTTTTTTTAACAGGGAGGAGGCCCCATTAAAAAGATGAGTTTTCTAAGTAAGTATGCATGATTGCACTGTAGATATCAGCTCTCTTACTTATCTTCCTATTTATATATCATGCTCTCCTGCTTATATTCCAGTACATGTTTGCTTTATTTGGTGATCAGCATTCCAAAGTGCTTTCATGCGCAGATCTGCTTATGCACCTAGGAACTGCATTATGTGGACATAACTACATAAAGTCCTTCATAAAATGATAAAATATTCACTAGGTGATTCTACTGTTAGGTGAACTTATAGACCAGTATTGGAGAACCTTTTCGGCACCGAGTGCCAAAACAGGAGCGAGTGCACAAGCGTGCGGACCCATGTGCTGGAAACCGAAAGAGCAGATGATCTTTCGGTTTCTGGTGCGTGCATGTGCATTGGCCACCTAGTCTTCCGGTTTCTAACACGCATGCATGCCAAAGACCAGCTGTCCAGTGCACATACGCCAGCTCCGCCTGGTCTTTTGGGGGTCCTCATGACTTCCTGCCTGACCCCCTGATCCCTGTTGGGATGGTGGGACATCCCACCAATGACCCGGTTCCCAGCCTCGGAAAGGGAGAACAAGTTGGGTGGGGAATGCTGCCTCCCTCTGCTGGAAAATGCAGCTCCTTCCTGGCCACGGAGGGAAGGGGTGTCGACGTTCCCAGGGTTTGGGCTGGGTGCCAGCAGGTGGGACAGTTTTGCCCCAACTCTGGTCAAGATGAAACGCCTCTCCCCAGCCTGCCACCGAGAACAAGTCTTACCCCGGCACCAGACAGACAGTCCTCCTGCACGGACTCAGCTCCTGCACAGCCCCGCCGCCCCACAAGAGCAGATGCAGTAGCCCACAGGGCAAGAGGCAGGAGCGAGAACTGCCACCGCCCCCTCACCCCTGGCGGCTGCAGGAGGGATGGGGCCAGGCAAGAATCCTGCTTGGGTGGGGAAGAAGGGAAGCCCCAGCCCATCCATCCTGAGTTCCAGTGCCCCGGCCAGCTCGGGCATGGGACAGTTGACCGCCCAGCCAGCAAATGCTATCCTGCCCACTGCTCCTAGTGCCACTGGGGGCAAGGGATGAAGAGGCAGCAGCGGTTCTCACTCCTGCCTCTCACCTTGTGGCTGCTTCTGTTGCTCTTCTGGGGCAGCTGTGCTGTGCATGTGAATCTTCACCACCCCCTTGCCCCCGGCGGCAGCAGTGGCAGTTCTCGCTCCTGCCTCTCACCTTATGGCTGCCACTGCTGCTCTTCTGGGCGGCCAGGGCTGTGCATGTGAACCGCTGCTGCTGCCGCCCCTCGCCCCTCACCCTCGGTGGCGGCAGGAGCAGTGGATGGGGCATTTGACTGCCCAGCCAGCAAATGCTGCCCCTCTGCCCCATGTGCCTGAGCCAGCCAGGAGCTCCAGACCACTGTCACATGTCAATGCCGTGGGCTGGAGGGCTGGGGCTGTGCAAGAAGCCTGCTCAGGCAGGGAAGGAGGGAAGCCCCGGCCCTCCCGTCCTGGCTGGCAGCTCTGCTTGGAAGATGATCTTTTGGTTTCTGATGCACATGTGCACCAGCCAGCTAGTCTTTGTGCATGCATGCGTGCCAGAAACTGAAAGACCAGGTGGACGGTGGACATGTGTGCTCTGGAAACTGGAAGATCATGTTCCTGGCATGCACATGTGCACTAGGTGGCTTTTCTTCTGGCTGTTGCACTGGAACCTGGAAGAAGAATGGGCGACAGCTTGCCTGCTCAGAGAGATGGTTCTGTGTGCCACTTCCGGCATGCATGCCATATGTTCATCATCATAGTTATAGACTGTTGAATTACAGTATCTTACACAATAATGTTCACTAAGGATTCCACTTCAGTTTAGAAGAATATATCAAGTGGAGTGCCCCTGGGCTCTGGGCATGTGCTATTCAATATTGAATTCAATATTTAGTTGGTTGGATGAGGAAATTAAGGCAGTTAATTATGAAACTTATGAATTTGGCAGATGCCACGAACTGAGAGAGATGACAAATAGTTTTGCTTTTTTTAAATAAATTGCCAGTCTGCTTTCAGGTGCAATTCAAGTTGTTGGACATTACCTTTATATTCCTGCATGTCTACTTGAGGAAACGTCTCAACCTGATGGGACTGCTGGCAGAGGGGGCATGATACAGATCCCATCTGCCAAGGAATTTTGGCTGGTGGGATCCAGAAGAAGAGCTTTCTCTGCCGTGGTTCTCTGGAACATCTTGCCTTCAGAGATGAGTTTGGCTCGCAGACTTGCTGCAAAAGCCTGAAGTCAAAGCTCAGCCAGATGGCTTGGAGCCCAATGGGGGAGCTTCATAGTGGAGGTGGTTGGCTAATTAAGTTCAATGTTATGTTCCCCCCCCCATGTATCCAGCTCCCTTTTCTGCCATCTTGTCTCTATGATGGCTAATATTTTTTATCACTTTTATCTCAGTTACAAATATGTTTGTATTTTATCCTCTGTAGAGATAGTCCATAACCCCACCTTCTATATTTCACCCTTGCTAATAATTAGATCCAGAAATCAGTAATTTAATTCTCCCCCTTTTTCAGCAAAAAGTCCATAAATGGATTTTCAGTCATTGACAAATGTAGCTATTGTCTTTCCCTCATCAAGTCAATTTTGCCTTCTCTGCAAATCCTGCATTCTTACCTAACCATTCAACCACTGTGAATATCTCAGAATCTGTCCATCTTTGTGTAGATAATAATCTATCAGGATTTACCATATACAAAAAGAATCATTCATAAATATTTTCCAATTGTTTATTCATTAGTCTCATCAAAGGGGTGGGTAATATTTTAGATCAGAGTCCCCAACCTTTCTGGGTTGTGAACACCTGAGTGGGGCCACAGGCATCTGCAATGACGCTCACACGAGTGGGGTTGGGGGCCCTTGCTTTAGATGAAAAAGATATATATTGAGAAAAATCTAGACAGGCTTGAAGAGTCATTTGAAATGAATAGAATGGAATTAATAGGGAGAAATGTACAATTCTGCATCTGTTAAAAACAATGAAAGGCAGAAATATATCGCAAGTTAAACAAGTTGATTCCATACTAAAAAGGCAAATGTTTTCATGGGGTAGATTAATAGGAACATAAAGTACATAATTGTTCCATTCTACTCTAATCTCTTCAGACTTTGTTTGAAGTACTACGCCCAGTTCTGGGCATAATACTTCCAAGAAAATAGTAACAAATTGAAGCAAATTAACCAGGATGGTGAAGGATATGAAAAAACAAATCTTATGAGGAATGGCAGAGGGATCAGGATATATTTAGCCTACAGAAAAATTAAGTAAGGGGAGATAGGATTACAGACTTCAAATATTTGTAAGTTTGAACTTATTATCTATTGTCTCAGAGCAGCAGCCCCCAATCTTTTGAGCGCCAGGGATGAGTTCTGTAAAGAGAGATTTTTCTGCAGACTGGAGGGGGCATGGTTTTGCACACTGCCTGTATCCTGTGCGTGCATCAATGGGGCTTTCCTCATTTGCATGACCCGGTTTCTGGTGTGCCATGGACCAATGCTCGTCTGCAGCCTAAGGGTTAGGGGCCCCTGCCTCAGAAGACAGGATACTACCATAATGTATGAGTTAAAAATATAAGTAAGAAGTGCAAGACAGAATCAAAGGAGCTTGTTGATTTTAGCAGGTTTCAGATAGTGGACTAGATTGTGATATGACATGGTAAATTCTCTTTACTAGATATTTTTAAACAGAGTCTGGATGGTCATTAGAGATTTCTAGTGGATACTACATTAAGCCGAGGATTGGACTAGATGACCTCTGTGCTAAATTCTGATTTTATGATTCTGTGATTTTTTAATTAAGGCATGGTACACACAAAATGGACATATGTTTCCAGTTTTGAAGATTATTGTAAAGCTCGAATAGCCACTGACAACCAGGGAAACTAGATTTCCAAGGAGTTTCATTAGTCAAATTTATTATAAGGAGAAAATGGTCAAGGTGCAGAATAATAAAAATTGGATATGCATATTTTAGCCTCCTATTTATCACTGAACATATTATTGCAGGGCCTTCTTGATGCCTTTGATTGTCTAACAGCTTGTTAATATTGCTGTCTGTTTGCCTGATAAGGAGGAAGATATGTACATCTAGACCTACAATATTTTACAAATGTTCATTTCCATGTCCAGGCTTAGAAAATTCCATTACAACAAGCCAGATCAATGTGCTGTGAAGACAGCTGACAAAAGGATTGAGAAAGGATAATAGCTACCCAAACTAAAGGATTATTATAGAGTTGCAGACAATGAATTCAAAAAGTTGAGAACTTTAGGGTTATGCCCATGATGGTTTAATACATGCATATCCTGAATAATAAGTAGAAACTTACTTTTCTCCTTTTTGTCCCTTTTCTTTAACAGATATTTGAAAGCACAAGCAAAAAAAAATCAGCAAAAAAACTAAAAGAACAAAAAGTATTAGGAAAGAGATTTACAAGATGTCTAAAATTGAATAAGAATTTTCTAAGAAACATTAGAGTACCACTGTATGTGGTAAATTTGGCATTGTAAAATTTAGCATTGAAAAGCCATTAAAATAAAATCAATATTCATTAATTAATAAAGATGGCCAATAGGATAACAATCAGAATAAACATGACTAAGATATGAAAGACTGTCATCAGAAAAATTGGGGAAAGACTTAAAACCTTATATGAAAGTATATAATATTATACTAATATTACATATTAAAGTATGTAATACTTTAAAGGTCTCTATAAAGAAAAACTCAAACTTTGAATGAAGTTATAAATCAATGTACATAGTAATAATCCATAAATAGTGTCCATGTTAAATTAAAACTTGTTTTTATTAAAACCTTATTATTTTGAAGCCTTGCAATGTCTTGATTGATGACATATCTAATTAAAAGTAGAAAACTGAGAATCTCCAAAAAGTTACTGAGTACAGTCCTTGGGTTATGGCAAAGTCTCCTAATCAAGACAAAATGTCATTATTGGTTTTGTTTTTCAGACAGGTCTTCGCACAGTTTATATTTGTATGTTTCCCTTCAGGGTGCTACCTTTTAATTAGATATGCAGTACAATCTCCTAGGGAAATTCCTTCAAATCTGAAGGTTTGTTGATATTTTTCCTATGTCCAGTCACTCATGATAAGTAGACATGCCCTTTTTATTCTAACTAATCCATCCAACTTCTTTTAGCTCTTCTGTTGAACATAATGGGACTTAATTGAAAATCTGAGCCAAAGAACACATCTTATCTTCTTTATAGAACAAGAATTGTATTAAAATATAGAGTTGTGCAAATCTTCAAAATAGTACTGCTTTTGGGGGAAAATATTAGAGTATCTCTTTGAATCCATGTTGTGATTTTTTTTCTACTTCTCAAGATCACAGCAGAGCAGCTGCCATGCTTAATTTGAGCTGAAAAGGATTCTGCAAATCTGCACATGTGCAGAAGCTACACTTAATTAAGTGGGCAATTGAATCATGTTAATTGACATGTTGCATAGATAGAACATCTTATATAATTTTTGCAAGGTGAAAGAGACATAATCCATTTAGGCTTTTTAAATGCAATGAATATGTTTTAAATCATAACTTCCTAATAAATGCTGTCTTGAGCTATCCATAGTGCAAGATACTTTTCTTTTATAAAAAATAAATATTCATCACAACATTTGATTAGGCTGCCCCAAGTGACTAATGGACCCAGTAGAGTTCCAGAGGACTTTGGAGTTATTCCTGAGATCTGGTGCAAGGTTTGGGTATGAACTTGATCACAGCTTGAAATGAGCATGTGACTAGGGCCTTGGTTGAGATTATAGCTGTGGGACTTTTTGTAGGACATTTGATTTATGAAGCAGTCTATGGATGGCCTTTGATTTATGGAGATGAAACTGCACAAAAGATGCCTAGAGACTTTCTGGAGTGAGATAAAGGATGGAGCTGACTGGTCATAGGTAAGTACACCTTTATTAGTACTTACCCTCAGGGGTAAGCATGCTTATCTGTTCACTCTTATTATATCTGTAGATAGCCAGCCAGCTTCTGCTGACTATGGCCCTTCTGGTAAGGGAAGACTGGATAAATGCTTTCCAGGTCAATGTGAAATCTCTTCTAGGCACTTGTTGGACAAAGTAAACTTTATTTGGAATTAGACTCTAGCTGGGCAGATCCAGTGGAAAGGCATGTCCTAGTTGGGCTATCTAGGTTGAGGTCAAGCAAAGTCAATACCAAGGAAGTGAAGAGGGTCATTGCCACTCTGATCTCTACTTCATGCTCTGCCTGTTCGAGGCTTCTTGGGATGTCATTGGTTCCAAGTAGTAGCAAATGCTTCTTTGTGGGAGGATTGGTTTTACCTGCCTTGAAAGAAGCAGTGGTTTGTTCTCACCTCAAGAGGCCATATTTGGACTGATTTTGGATAACTTCCAGCCAACTGAGAACGTGGTGGGATCCTGTCCTGGATGAAGTGGATCTTCTGAACTTCAGGCTAGGCTATACTATGAAACAGCATTGGTTGCACTTGGAGACGACCTCAGGAATGCTCGGGATGGGGATGTTGTGATCTTGTGCTGGCTTTCAAGATGAAGATATTCTGATAGACCAGACTTGGGGGTGGGGGGACTTTTTTTTGCAGTGATTCTCTTCTTTTCTCTGTGTCTTGTTATGTGGAGCTTATTAACAAGACCTGGGTCAGCCTTTCCTCTTGTTTAACATTTATATGAACCCATTGGATAAGGTCTTTCAGCAGCATAGGATTCAGCATTATCATGTTGATAATATCCAATTATAGATTTCTATTTATGGTGGGCAAGTGGTGCTTTCTAGAGGCTTATTTCAATGCCTAGAAGCTCTCCCTCTCCCCATCTCTTTACTCCTACTCTGGCCAGAAAAGTTACTATAACATCTCTGACTCTCTAACACTCCTCCAGACTTGGCACACAATTTAGGGTCCTCTCCCTGCCGGGAGAGCAAATGGCAGCTATAATTGGGAGAACCTTTACACAAATTTATTTTATGCACAACTGTGCTAATTTCTAGACTGAGAGGGTTTTCTTATAGTCACTCATACCTTAGTCACTTCCCACTTGCATTACTATAATATGCTACACATGGACTGTCCTTGAAGACCATTTGGAAGCTACAACTGGTCAGAATGCAGCAGCGTATACAATTCTGTTTGTCCATCAGTTTGCTCGAGTTGTACCTTTGTTGTATGTACTGCATTGGCTCCCAGTTGTTTTCCAAGTACAATTCAAGTTAGTTTCTAGTTATTACTGTTAAAATCTTATATAGCATAAGGCCAGGTGATTTTTGGGAACATTTTTTCCCTGGAAGTAACTGCTTATTCCCTAGATCTCATAGAGTTGGCACTCTCCACGTCTTTTCCTTTAAATATTGTCATCTGTTGGGATCACAGAATCAGCCTCCTACATGAAATTTGCAGTACTCTCTGCCCTTTAAGCCTTCCAAAAAGTTGTAAAGACCTGGCTCTTCTTCCAGGCATTGGGCTAGGGTAGAGTTTCAGACAGGTTAATAGTTTGGTTGGTCTAGCCTCTAGGTTATGTGTGTGTCTATATGTATTAAAAGATTTCTTTTCAATGGGAGAAGTGATTACAAATGTCCTGTTTCCAATAAATAACTGAGACCATAACGTCTAGAGAAAAAGGCAGCAAACTGAAAAATATAACACTGCCTTGCTATGCATCAAGAGGGAAGCTGCTTCATTGTTTCTACTTAAAACCCGGAAACAAACAAATACAGTATAAATGATCATTAATGATCACTTGAAGGAAACGTAGATGCAATGGTTGTGAGAAATAAATAAATAAATAAAATGAAACCTTATAACAGACTGAAATCAATAACCAATACAGTGCTCTTCTTGCTTGTGCCTCCTTCTCTCCCTCCTATGTTTCTATCTGCTATTTCTGGTCTGAATTATAGCCTTGAATTTTACTTTCTCATTTGATCAAGCAATATCTTTTTCGTTTGTTTGAGTTTGGTTTTTTTGTCTGATGCTAAGGAATGATGGCAGTGCTAAATTCAAATTGGAAGGAAGGAAATTTGCACTTCAAGGCAGCTCTTAGCTACCAATCTTGGCTCAGAAATGGAGCTTTTGGTGCCAAGTATACATGAAAATGTTGAGAAAGATAAACAATTATGCAGAGAGATAATAGGTAAATGCTTTGATTTGGATGTTCCTGGGCAGGCTCTTTCAGTACATATAATGCTCCCCATCACCTTCTCTTTCCTTAATATAATTCTTATGTAAGATTAGTTTGTCATTTCAAGGCTGAAGTTAAGTTTATATATTGAGTCATAATTCTATACAAAATGTAGCAAAGAATTTCCAGCTTGGAAGACCTTTGGCTGATATTACAACAGTTATCAAGCTAGAGCTGGTGTATGTAGAGAACACTTTGTATTACTCACAAAATGAACTGATGTTGAGAGAAAACTCAGAAGTTTAGGAAAGTAATGTGAATGAAGTTTATACATAAGTAACCAAAATACCATCTTAATCCAATAACAAGAGGATTTCCTCATTTCTCCAAACTATGAATGGGGAATGGTGCTTTACATTCACCTTTCAAAATAGAAGAAACTATTGAAAAGATTAACAGAAACGCAAAAGTCTGTACACATTTCTGTTGACATACTGAGTGGTTTTGAAAATCAACCTAAAGATTAGCTGCTAATAGTCTTGTGAATTGGTTAATGGATTGATCAAGCAGTTTCAACTCCTAGAGACCACACAGATAGATTTTCTCCATGATGATCTATCTCTAACCTGTTCCCAAAGGTGCATTCGTTGCCACTCTGAGTCTGTACATGTTGTTGATCGTCCTCTTCTTCTCTTTCTTTCCTCCCTACTTAGCTTTAGAACCTTTTCCAGAGAGCTAGTTTTCACATGATGAGTCTGAAATATGATAATTTGAACCTGGTCATTTGTCCCTCCAGTGATAATTTTGGGTTAATTTGTTCAATGATCTATCAGTTTGTTTGTTTTTAATTGTCCACAGTATTCTCATAAATCTTCTCCAACTTTAGTTCAGCTAAAGCAAGCAGGCACCTATATTGGGCAGCAGTGGTATAGGAAAATGCCAGAGGCATTTGTCACTTGAGTGACAAAGGCAAAGGCATCAGTTTGAACCTTACAGGAATAAGCAATGGTAAGTCACTCCTGTATTTCTACAAGAAAATTATATGGATAGATCTTGGTGAATGTAATCCTTTAAACATCCCTAGTCTATTCCTCTTCTACTCATCTGTTTTCTGTGTATTCTCCGTTTTCTCTTTTTTTTTTCATTTCTCATCTTCCCACTTCACTTACTTATTTCTCTTACTTCTTTTTTAATCCCATTTTCTCTTTCACTGTTTCTCTGGGAAGGACAGAGGGAAGTATTACATATGAAATGTATGTGGGAAGGTGGTTTCTTCAAGATAATGGCTGCTATAATTATGCATATGGAAATCAAACAGTTTTGTAGCTACTTTTTTTTTTACAAGCAATTAATAGTGAGTTATCAAATCAGTTCATATACATTTATATTTTGGTCCTGTCCCTTTCCTTTTTTGGAAGTATGACTTTCACACATACATATATTCACAAACAAGTCCAAGTATGTCAGTTCATCTAATTAATGGGCAGGTGGCTGATATGAGGAAAGCCAGTTTGGTGTAGTATTAAGGCATTAAACTAGTAACTGGCAGACTGTGAGTTCTAGTTCCGCCTTAGGCATAAAGCCTACTGAATGATATTGGGCCAGTCACTTTCTCTCCACTCTAGGAAGAAGGTAATGGAAAACTGCTTCTGAAAAACCTTGCCAAGAAAACTGAAGGGACTTATCTCTGAGAATTGGACAGGATTAAACCGAACAAGAAAAAAAAAAGATGTTAAATATATCTTGGCAATCTTAAAGGCAATAATACCATCATAGCAAAAAAAAATAAATCAACCCTAATTTGAATGTCCATCAGCATCTCCCACATTCTGTTTTAAAACTCTAGGATCACGTTATTGCATCCCCACACATTTCATAACATTAATTGTAATGAAGAGATTTTGAAAGCTTGCCCATTTGGGGGACTTCTGATATTGCACTAATAAAGGATCCGAAAGTTTAACAGAATAACAGAAAAAACAGAGTTGGAAGAAACCTTGGAGGTCTTCTAGTCCACGCCTTTGCTGAAACAGGAAACTCTATAACACTTCAAACAAATGATTGTCCAGTCTTTTCTTAAAAACCTCCAGCGTTGTACCCACAATTTCTGGAGGCAAGTGGTTCCACTGATTTATTGTTCTAACTGTCAGGAAACTCTCACAAGTTTACTAATAGCCATCATAGCTATGCTTTTTGTGTTATAATCCCTTCCCAAGCTTTTAGCAGTAGGTTAATTAAAATTCCACAGGAGGATTGCTGCTGGTTCTGTGGCCCTCATGGTGGAACATTATTTCTGAGAAGGGATGCCTCAGTGTGTTTCCTTACTGCCATCACAAGCTTTGTAATCACATATAGATTATTGAAACCTTTTCAGTTTCAACTATTAGGGCAATATACCTTTTTGAAAATTATTTAGAAAAGCTGCTTTGGAACACCTGGAGGTAAAAATGTATAACTTGCCTATACCTCTTTAAAGCAAAGGTAGATGCTTTTAAAATGTGCAGATGGGTGCTGTGTTTATCACTTCTTTGCCTCCAGCACTCCTTTTTTGCCTCGAACACCGTTTTAAACATAAACATTGTAGAACCCTTATGGGGCTACTTATTTTCTTCTAATATTTTTACTGCTTAAGAAAACCTCAACACAAAGCTATAGCAGCCATGTGCATGCCAAAGGTTGTTGGGGTTGTTTTGTTTTGTTTTGTTTTGTTTTGTTTTTTGCATTTAGCTATTATAAATGTGATTTAAGTGCAGGTTTAAATATGTGCAAGTACAGCTCTGCAGTGCACTACATTGGTTAAAAATGATGTTACCCTGTGGCATTCATAGAGATGCATCCTCCACTGAATAGAAATGTTAAAACTTCTAAGCTTTGATATAATCCTTCCTGCATATTAGTTCCCTGGAGGGTATTATTCTTAGGAAAAAAAAAACAGAGACTTTCTTATTATTTTCCATTACACTACAAACTTAAGCTAGTTCTCAGTACTTCAGGAGGCAAAACTTTCATAAAAGGAAGAAAGATAAATTGTTATCATGATCATTAAGTGTTTATCAATTGAAAAGAAAATAATCAAAAGAAATATGTTCCTTCTGATCCTCACTATTTTGAACTAATCTCTCTTGCTAAGGTATTTTAGAAGTACATTGCACTTATGGGGGCCCTAACTCAATGTGCAACTTATCTAAATTGGCCGAATACTAATTCACATACCACTGTACCTAATCAATATTCCATTATTGTATAATAAGTGGTTTGCTACAGTAGTTTGTACTGGCTATTAGAAAGCATGTTACCTAGTTTCCTGAGCAATAATAGGATAAATTGTATACATTTTTATTATAAGAATCCTAACAATTGTTTCCTTAAAGTTAATGGATTTTTGAGTAGAATTGGCACTTGGGAAACTAGATAATAAATCATAACAAAATTAAAGCTAAGGTATTAACGTTTGGGCAATTGACCATCTATTACAAAATGAGTGTACTTAATTCTCCCTTGACCGAAACAGTGACAAATTGTTTTATTGAAATTGTACTTACTTCTTAAGTTTGTTGTCTGTCTAGCCCTGAATTAAAGGATAGTTCCACAACATTATTCTGCTCCACTTTAGAATTCCTTCCAGAACTTTTTGATCTCAGGTTACTTTCTGATTTTGAAAATGAAGTGAACTTATTTTCAACGCCATTCTGAAATATTGGAAACCCCAACGAAGCTGGTATTTTTTTTTGAATTGCTGTAGCTTTGCAGATTTGTGGGTAGTCTCATTCTGCATTGGCAGAGAGTCTTGCTTTACCCTGCCTCAAGTGTTCAACCTTTTTATTACTTTCTCTGCTGTATAGAACAGGGTCCTGTTCCTGGGGCTTTGCTCATCCTGTATGCATTGTTTAAAACTAATCTCCCTGTCCTCTCCAGAAAGGCCACCATAGCAACATGAGACTAGACCTTAGCTACTAGGAAAATAGAAAAATTGCTAGCATGCTATGAGTTTGCCTTCGTAATTCACAAGGTCTTTTAAATGCACAGAAAAAAGGGCTACAAAGCATTTAAAGATTTCAAGACTTGGCTTATATTTTTTTTTAAAAATGATTTTTATTTGCATAACCTCCTATTACTAGGGTAATGACCACTGTGATTTTTTATTGTTCTTATTTTTTGAAAACTATCATACAAATGCAAACTGCTCTTTGTATTGGAAAATGGAAGAAGGAAATCTTAAAACAATTGATTTTACTTCCTTTTGCTATGAGACAAAGTTGAGGGATTTTTGTTATTTCATGAGTGGTAATAGCTCAAAGAATAGAACTGTGATTGGATGATCAAATAGGCACCCTCTGGTCAGCTGAAATAAAAGTGGGCAATAACTGATTGACTATTCTTTGCATGTTCTCTTTTCTCTGATTTTGGTAGAAATGCAGACAGTTGGTTTCAGACATTTTGTTGAGTTTGGGATTGGAAATGTTGCTACCCTAGAAATTTAACATGGTATCTCAAAAACCCACAATGCTTTCAATTATATTTGCAGAAAAAGAAATAACTGTTTCATTTGAAAAAAAAAACCAAAACATTAAGCCAAAATCTTACTGTACTTTTAGAAACTTATCTGTCAGGTTAAAATCTACAAGTGGTAAGATCCATGGCGACACAGTGGTTAGAATGAAGTATGACAGGCTAATTCACTGTTCACTGCCAGGATTTGATCCTGACTATCTCAGGAAGGACTCAGCCTTCCATCTTTTTGAGGTTGGTAAAATGAGGAGCCAGATTGTTGGGGGCAATATGCTGAATCTGTAAAGGTGCTTAGAGAATGTTGTAAAGCACTGTGGAGAAGTATGTCAGTCTAAGTGCTATTGCTAAGTAGTCTTCTTCTTCTTCTTCTTCTTCTTCTTCTTCTTCTTCTTCTTCTTCTTCTTCTTCTTCTTCTTCTTCTTCTTC
>JANHFL010000929.1:22117-34606 GCA_032468155.1 Oxyrhabdium leporinum
CTTCTTCTTCTTCTTCTTCTTCTTCTTCTTCTTCTACCTTCTAGAAGCCCAACATAAATACACCCTGAAATAAAGTTATATGATGGACTATAATATGCATATTCATGGATTTAGTTGAAATTATTCAGTGATGGTCCTCAGTTCAAACTGAATACGATATATCCTATATCACCTTTCTAGCATCTGTGACCAAAAAACTAAATCCACACGAATGCTATGCAAATTGCTACAATAATTTTCAGTACTTCTAGTACTGAAATTATTTCTCTGATTGTATGGGAGAAAGGTGTTTGCTTTTATAATATGAAATCATTTCGGAAATCATCTAGGGCAGGGGTGTCAAACTCAATTTCATTGAGGGTCGCATCAGGGCTGTGGTTGACCTGGGGGGGGGGGCAGGTGGACGTGGCTGACTGGGTGTGCATGGCTAACTGGGTGGGTGTGGCGAGCTTGATGCTACTTCCCAAACTGCTTGCATGTTTCTTCTTTGCACTGGGTAGGCTGGGCTGAAGCCACACTGGCTTGATCTTTCCTCTTTGCACCAGGTAGACCGGGCCGAAGCTACGGTGGCCTGATCTTTCTTCACAGCCCTGGGTCAACAGGGCTGATCTTTCCTCTTTGCATTGGGTAGACCAGGATGGCTCTGACCCCATCCTTGAGTTTGGGCCTTGAGTTTGGGCTTTGACACCTCTGATCTGGGGGGGGGGTTTGGTGAAGGTTTTTTGGACAATGAACATAGTAGCCAACAATCCAGACCATTTCCCGATTTGGCTGGGATTCGAAAATATTTGGAGGAGCACAAATGTCTCACTTTCAGTTTAGAGTAAGGAAGGTTAAATTTGGTGTTTTTTAAGTGACTAATGTTATGGCTGAATTTATTTAATATGACTGAACAGATATTTTGAATGAACCCCTTGACACAAAACTTTGGTGAATACTCTGAAGGATGTGCTGTTCACCTCTAAACTGTTTACCAAAAAATGTTAGCTGCTTGAGGAAAATGAGTTGCCTGCCAATTTCAAACAGCTTAATGAAGTTTAAGATACCCTATGCCAAAAACAAGCAACATGTTCCTTTACAACACCCACTAGAGAAAACAAGTGCCTCCTTCTTTACTAGGTTGCCTCTTCAAACACTGTAAAAAACATGCTTATTGTCTCCTCTGACATGACTCTTCCCAAACTTTGGCATGCCATGTCACAGAATATACCATTCTGATTTCTCTGATTGTCTTTGGAGATTTCATGTTTATGGCTTTGGCAGGTGGCAGAAAGAAGCAGGGAGAAGCTTTAAGGCAACATAAATCATCTTATGTCAAAGCAAATCACTTTGCTCTGTTGTCAACACTAGTGTGTACATCTCTTCATTTAAAAAAAAAACCACAAGGACGCTTTATACAGGCCTATTATGAAAAGGCGGGATGGAGAGAAAGAGAGAGAGAGAGAGAGAGCGAAAGAGAGAGAGAGAGAGAGATCCCCATTAGAAGAAATCTCTACTTCCCTTGCTTAATTATCTAAATCTTTATCAATATTTTTAATGCAAATTAATATTCTTCAGGAAGACAGGGGTCCACATTTTGTTATTAATGCAGGTGTATAAGACCTGCTCTGAGTTTTGTAAACATTTGCAGCCTTTTTGGGGGACATACTAAAATGTGACCTCAAAATAGACTGAGCAGGAATTTTATCATAGACTAAAACAAGTATGAAAACAAGCAAATATTGTCAATGAAGATTCTCAATCATCCAAGTAGAGTTGTCTGGAAGTTGAGTGGATTTCTTTTTTTTTTCTTAGTTTCAAACATTTTACTGCTTATCTAAGCAGTGGATGAGCAAGTTGGTTAGGAGGACCCTATAAATGTCCTCCATGGTAGTTTCATCACTCACCTAATCTGAATAGGCTTGACCTACTATATATATATATGGTTCCCCTAATCAACTTGCTCAGACTGAAGAAATTACTTGTATAAGCAGTGAAATGTTTGAAACCAAAAAAAGAGAAGAAGTCCAGTTGCCATGACTCAATTTCCAGATAAAAAGTGTTACTTATGCTGGTAGAGTATACCTTAACTATGATAATTTTAAGAGAATGGCCAGATCTATTAATGATGTAACAGCAGCTGTGGGTCATTCACTTACACAATATGTTAATCATACCTAGATTTGGCATAATCATTCCTCAGTCCTATGAACAGAGAAGTAGAGAGTGGCTAAACTTTAATGAAATAAATAATTTGATTAAATATGATCAAAGAGAACTGAAAGAACATACTTAGAGCCAAATCTATCTTCTAAAATGTTGGCAATTCTCTCCAGTTTGATGTCATCTGCAAATTTGATGAGTTCCCTTTCTGTCCCCTGATTTAGACTTCAGTATCTAAAGGAACCTATATTTTAATGATCAGATACATTTTAATTTTTGTTGAAAGCTGTCTTCATCAAAGCTAACCCTTCTTTCACAAGAAATGTTGGCCAAACAATTTGAAGCCCTAATTTCAACAAAAGGAAGAAGGGCTGGTCACATTTTAACAGAAAGCTCTTGGAGGGCACCATGCTGAAAATCTAATATCCCAGTGAATCCACAAGGACCTGAAGTGACTAGAAGTGTCAGTGAAAGATGTCAAGATACCATCAAAATAGCATATCTCTGTGGGATTCATATCACTGCTTTTCTACCTCAGTATGGAGGCTTCCTACAGTTAGCAACAGGATGGAATGGAAAGAACAGGAAAAAAAATATGCACGTGTGTGTGCATACGCTTTTAAAATATAGCTTTAAAGATGTACAGTCATCTTCAAGTTTTCTTTGAAACATTTTTTCGTTCCTTTAAATGTAGCTTTGCCTGAAAAATCGGCATTCAGTATGAATAAAATTAAATAAGTTTCAGGGCTCAAGCAGCGTGCTTTCCATCTGAAGTAAAACAGAAATGAATTTCAATTAAGTGCTTCCATTATAATCTGTCTCTACCTGTAGTGTTCATCAAAATTGCTAAGAAATGTTATATAATGTATGAACAGAATTTGCCCACCAGCAGCAAGTTTGCACATTATCTTAGCTATATAGACAGCAATGTCTTGCAGTGAAAGACTTTAATTGTAGTCTGTACAATTGTAGACTGTATTGTATTCAGATGATTTATATGTATATCCCCCCCCCCCATGTTCTTTCCCCTCCTAGAAAGACACCAATTACCAATTCTGTTGAGGAAACAGCAACATTTCTGTGAACAGAATCTAGTTCTCAAATAATCCCTGTAAAATGGCAATTGTTGAATCTGATTTTTGAATGAATTTAATTTAGCAGAGTTCTTTTGAGAAGCCTCAACACTCCCTTCTCTCTTGAGCTGCATTCAAATTAGTTAAATGAATCAAATGCCGGAAAAACATTTACAATATATTTAATAGACTTATAATTGACAAATAAGTTAAACTCCAGTTAGTTGGTTTAGTGTTGATGCATTGTTGAGAAGTGGCATAATACTCCCATGGGGAATATCTCAACAGTTCCACTGCCATTACTTCAGGATTATTGTTGGGAGTTTGTGTTCAGTTACTCCCTTTCTGACAATAAAATAAATTAATGTCATGCCTATCTGGTTAGGAAATTCAGCAAAAAGTCTATAAAGATTTATATTCCATATAAGCTGGTGTGCACACCATATTTAGGGTGCAGTTCAGTATATTATCTCAATATCATCGTACTCCATATTTTAGAAGCTAGAATTATTTTATTTTTTGGGTATATTTAAGAGTCTTACAAATTGACAATTTGATAATATCCATCAGTGCTGCAGTAATTATTTGGTACTTGCCAGTGCTACTATAATACTGATATGCTTTAATTAATTTTATTCTTAGTATTCTTTATTCTTAATATGCCAGCAGTTTTATTTATTAAAATGATGATTTGATGATTTGCTTTATCCTTCCTACTTTATTCAGGTGCTATAAAATATAACAGGAATAGGATGAATTACAAGCAGTTTCATCATATTATTTTGGCATCTTTGGAATTAGAATTAGTTTATAAATTTAATACATATGTTCATCATTCACCAATTCTTAAATTTAGAACTTCGGAAACATTTCACTGAAATCTTGCAAATTATCAAAAGTGGAAATCTAAAACAAAACAAACAGAATATTTTTATTTCTAGGGTGACTTTGGCCTTGATACATTTATTGAGGCATGTTCCTTGCCCAGTTTTTTGTTATAATTCAGAATTCAAAAAGAAAGACAAAGAAAGAAAGAAAGAAAGAAAGAAAGAAAGAAAGAAAGAAAGAAAGAAAGAAAGAAAGAAAGAAAGAAAGAAAGAAAATGGGGCATAGTAGGATGGGTCTTGTTTTGTTGTTTTGTTTGACTATCTCATCTATCTGACTGGACTAACATCAACAAATGTGATACTGGTTGACAATGATTTGTTTATTCTTCCCATCTCTTTTAAAAAACATATAAAACATGGCATAAAGCCTAGATATGTTCATATACAAGAAAGCACAACATAAGTGCTTGGTGTTTTATGCTCCTTGGTGAAAAAGAGAAAAGAAATCCATTAGGGTGAGGTGGATGATGGATATGAAGGATACAATGGCAAAGGCAGAGGGACAACATGTAGCATTTTTAGAGCAAGTATCCAATCCTGCAGACCTTGCATGCTTCTTCACGAAAGAACTAAAAAAAGAGTCCTGAGCCAGAATATATATTATATCAACGTCATTCTATACAATATTATATATCATTTCAACATCTCTCTTCAAAGCAGAAAATCCATTCACTATGAAGCTAGAGCAATCAGCCCTCAAACTCCTTTCTCCTTAATTCGGTGCTTTTCTTATTCAAAGCGTTTAAGGGAAATGTGCATTATTTTGGCAGGCTATGGTGTTCCTTCAACTTTCAAAATGATTAATAACACTCCTTGAGGGTTCTGATTTCAGTCAATTTGTTTTGGAGGAACTTTAGCTTTCATAGGGACAACTTACTGTGAAACTTTTGAAATCTTACCGGTTTGATCCTGGAGTTGGAGTAGGCCAAAGCGTACTGCTAAAAATCAACAATATTTAAAAATTATGTTGATAATTGTCATTATTCCTGTGGGCAGGGTAGGAACACGTCTGGCAATATTTAGGTCACTTCCCAAATACGTTTTTGCTATCTTAACAATCAATCCCATCGACTAAAAATAAAATTAAAAGAAAAAGAAAATTTGCACTACAGATTTAGGAAAGCATTTTACAATATTAGGAAATTTATAACCTTAAAAACAACAAAAACCCACAAGGATTCTCCCCAAATTTTATAGACAAAATTGTGTTCTGAAGTTGAGAGGGAATTGGATCCCTGTTAAAGATGGCTGCAGCTAGAGCAGATATTCCTAAAAAATCTATCTGATGAAACAGGAAAGCATTTGCAACTTTGACCTTTTCCTTTTTTAAAGCAGAAAAGGCCATTAATGTATTTATGTTATGATACAATTTTAAGTCGTGGTTTGCAAAAATAATAAATGGAATGATGATCTTCCAATGCAAATTTTGCAAGTTTGTTAAAATCAAAGCTCAGCTCACTTCACCATCACTCTTGTTTTTAGCAGACTGATCTTTTTCCTTCAACAAACCTAATATTTGCCAGGAAATAAGTTTTAGATGAATCAGAAAGCTCATTTTTACAGTGCCAGTGCTAATTTAGTCAATGGACATTTTATGTTACTTTTTCTCAATCTGGTCCCATTCAAATGTCTCATAATTTGCAGCATAATTCAGACTGACATTCTTATGTGGGCACTTGGTCACTAGACCCCAATACAATTTTAGGATTTCAAGTTGGGTAGGCTCTTAAGCAGTGTGGGATGTTAGTAGCATTGTGATTTTTGCCATTTTGGATGAACTAATATGATAATTACTCATATGGTAATCGATCAATAGATTAAGGTACTAAGAAATATGTCTTTTGTTGCCTAGAATGAACAGTCATGGATGTATGTCAGACTATTGCAAGCACCTTCTAGCTGATAGAATGTGGATGTTAGAAAAAAGGATATGGAACAGAATGAAAGCAATTATTTTATAGAATGTCATAGAAGTGTGTGGAGTTAATGGGAAGTATGAAAATGATGTTTTGTGGACTGATGAAACAAAAAAGGTAAGCATAAAGAAAAAAAAAGTAGAATGACTGTTGAAAAAGGATGAAGGAAAATTATTCTGTAAGGTAGACAAAGAGAATAAGAAAGTATTAAGAAGAGAAAGGTAAAAAGAAAATGCATAGCTTTTTAAAATAGCTGAAGAAGGCTCAGTAAGGAGAGAAGGGTGAATGGAATTTAAAATAAAAGTCAAGAAGTGATTTGGGGTGAAATTGAAGTGAAGGAATGCAAGAAGGATTATTATATTGATTTTATGGAAAAGTTAGCAGTATGTTGAAGAGCAGAATTGAAAAAAAAAGCCATAATATGAGTGTCCAAGGGGAAGAAGGACAAAAAGGAAGTCATAAATATTGAAAAAATATTGAAAAATAGAAAAAACAGGCGAAAGTGATATAACTGAGGAAATATTAAAATGTGGATGTGGTTTGTTTATAGAAGCAAGCTATTATTGTTTCCTTATAAAAGGGAAATGCAGTAAGAAAGAATGGGGAAACTAAAAGGAAATTAGTTTGGTAGCTGTGTTGGGGAAGATTTTTGACAAAGGAAAGGCTGAAAAGAGAAAAATTTCAGAAGTGTGTTGTGGTTTCATTTCAAACATGGAGTGTACAAATCATTTTTTTTGCTCTTCAGTATTCATAGAGACATTTATAAACATGAGAAAATATTTGTATACCTGTTGATTTTGAAAAGTATATGACAAAACGAATAGGATTATATTATGGAATTTTGTTTTCTTCCATTCAATCATGTCCAATTCTTAGAGGTTGCTTGGATAAGCCCTTGCAGTTTCCTTAGCAAGGATTTTCATAACCTGTTTGCCATTGTGTTACTTAGGGCTGAGTGGCCCAAGGTCATCCAGCTGGCTTCATGCCCAAGATGGGTCTAAAACTCACAAGGATGGGTGGTATATCCTTAGTTATTTAATGCATTTATAAAGAGATGCGTAAGAATTTCTTGCTGTGCTATTGCATATAGCCAGTTTGGTCTAAGGCACCAGACTAGAAAGCAGGAGGCTGTGAGTTCAAATCTTGCCTTGGTCATGAAATCCAGCTGGGTGACTCTGGGCCAGTCACTTTCTCTCAGCCCTAACCTACCACACAGGGTTGTTTTTGCAGTGAAAATAGGAGGAAGAAGATATGTTTGATATATTTGAAAATCTTCAGTGTTTGTAAAAATAATAAAAGCGGAATACAAATAAAATAAAGTACAGATTAGATGTTTGTTGGTTGGGGATGTGAATGTGTGTGTACTTTTGAATGCAGACAATGATAGACAGTTGATTGGGAACTTGATTTAAAATCTGCAACTGTCAATAGAAAATAAGTGGCTAAGTACACAGCCTGTTGTAAGGAATAAATATTCATCGAAAGAAGCAAAAATTGTTATATATAAAATAAGCTTTTGTTGTAAGGAAATGAGGATTGAATATGTTAGGAGAATACAAAAGAGATTATTTAAGAAGTATGTCTTTGGTGAAACAAGAAGACCTAGGATCAAGAATGAAAGATATAGAAAATGATGGACATGGAATATAAAAATGAGTGTTCAGAACAAAACAAGTTTGTTAAGTTTGTTGTTTCTTTCATACAGAAAGAATGAATAAAAACTGCATTGCGAAACAAATATATGAAGGAAAAGTAAATGGACTGAGTGGGAGGGGAAGGTTAAGATGATCATGGTTGGGTGGATCAGATAAAAAGAAGTTTAAAGAGCAAAAGACAAAGTGTGAATCAGTGTAGCCATCTGGTAGAAGAAAAGATGATTTGCAAGGACAGAAAAGTATGTACAGATACAATGAATGGTGTTGGTCTAAACTAATTTCTTTCTTTTTCTTTCTTTCTTTTATTGGATCATCTTCTTTTAACAACCCCATAATTCCTTGCAGGGTGGAGTCTGGGCAACTGAATGGAGCTAACAGAGTGTTTTAATGGCCAGATGCCCTTCCTGTCACCAATATGGAGTTCAGCAGATATATTCTCAGGGTTCCCAGAGAGAGAAATATCTGCCTCTACCTAGGATTGAACTCACAGCCTCCTGATGGTGAGGTGAGAGCTCCATCTCTAGGTCACCGCACCACTCCCTTTCTTTTTCTTATTGGATGCCTTAAATTATTTTGTTTACTATTGTTTACTTCTTTTAGGGTTGTTGCATAATATGGCTTAAACCCAGAAGGAAGAATATGATGATTATATATGATATATATGCATGTATGCATGCCCTGTCAGCTCCCGCCTCCTTTGTTCCCATACTGAACAAAGAAGGGGAGGAAAGGTCTTCCCATCACAATATCCACAACAATCCTATAGAGAGAGATATTTTAGGTGGACCACATTGTTACAAATTAAGCCAAATACTATCGTTCATAGTTTGTTCATACGTTCTTGGCACATGTGTTCATGGTTCTTCCAGGTTTTCAGATCAACATTCATGTTTCATAACTTCCCTGGCAACCAATTCTTACATGATTTGAGGCATCACTCAAACTTTTCCTCTTTATCCTATGGATAATGTTCTGAGTAAACCTCTGTCATGATTCAGTGTTAATTGTGTAAATGTCCTATTTGTGCAACCTCTGCATATCTTTGTCTGAAATCATGATATCCCGATACAGTTAAGCATTGTATGACAAACTGCATACACTGTATAGTCTTTTTACATGGAGGGAAATTAACAGTGGGATACCCAAGGTTCTGTTTTAGACCCAGTACTCTTCAATATCTTCATAAATGATTTCATTGATGGAACAGAAAGGGAACTCATCAAATTTGCAGATGACACCAAGCTGGCAGGAATAGCCAAGACCCCAGAAGATGGGCTCAAGATCCAGATGGATTTTGGCAGACTTGAACACTGGGCCCTATCTATCAAATGAAATTCAATTTAGGCAAAATTAAGGTTTTTCTTACGTAGGGTACACTTAGGTACGAAAAACCAAATATACAGGTACAGATTAGTTGAAACCTGGCTCAACAGCAGTAACTGTGAGAGGGATCTTGGAGTCCCATTTAAATGTGAATCAATAGTATGTTGCAGCTGCCAAAAAAGGCTGCATTAGCAGAGGGATAGAATTAACATCATGTGAAGTGTTAATACCTCTTTATAAGGCCTTTGTAAGACAACACTTGAAATACTGCATCCAGTTTTGGTCACCACAATATAAAAAAGACGTTGAAACTCTAGAAAGAGTGGAGAGAAGAGCAACAAAGAAGATTAGAGGGCTGGAGGCTAAAACATGTAAAGGACAGTTGCAGGAATTGGGTATGTCTAGTCTAGTGAAAGGAAGGACAACGGGCAACATGATAGCAGTGTTTATGTATTTGAATATTGGAGGCATGTTTGAAGGGCTGCCACAAAGAAGATGGTGTCAACCTATTTTCCAAAGCACTAGAAAGGAAGATAAGAAGCAATGGATGGAAACTAAGTAAGTAGAGAAGCAACCTAGAACTAAGAAATTTCCTGACAGTGAGAACAACAGCTTGCCTTCAGAAGTTGTGGGTGCTCCATCACTGGTGACTTTTAAAAAGAGTCTTGATAGCCATTTATCAGAAATTATATAGAGTCTCCTGCTTGAGCAGGGGATTGGACTAGAAGACCTCCAAGGTCCCTTCCAATTCTGTTATTCTGTTATTCTGTTATTCTGTCTCATACAGTGGAAAGTCTTATACTGCTATTCTTCATCAATAATCTCTTGTGCCCACCTATTCCCAACCCCTATTGTCTACATATGGAACTTTGATTTATAAAAATAATGACTTAAAAACCAAACCAAAAACAAGCTTGGATTGCATACAGATTTTAGTCTTCAAGACACCTTGAATGCTGTTAATGTTTTAAATTCATTCTCTCTCTCTCTCTCTCTCTCTCTCCACACATACAGGGTATTACATTATTAGAATATGAGGAAAAAAGGAAATACATTTTATCCCAAACTTGTATTGCATTTCTCAATTACCCTGGACAGTAATGGGTATAAAATGGTGCTGTTCAGATTTTACACAAAGAAAACAGCAGCTGGACATCCACCTTGGGGAGCATACATAATGCCAATACACACACTGAGCAGTTTGAATTGTAACACATACAGCATGTGTACAAAGCAAATGCCATTTTCAGCAGGCCAACTCTGTTACCCGTAGCCTGGGAAAAGGACTGTCGAAACACTTAAGAGTCAGGAACTCTGCGTGCTGCTGAATTATGTCAAGAATAAATATGTACTTGACCTGCAGGTGTGCCATTATTTAGCATAAGGGAAATCAGTCTCCAAGAAGGTATAGTCTGTCTTCCCAAAGGGAGGCAGGGTTGCTAACAACCCTTCCTCATAATGGCAACACATCATGGTTCATGCTGGCTTCACTTAGCTAACTTGCAATAAAATCAGCCCCTGTATTGTTGAAAGGGGAACTACGGAGAAAAGGGCACAGGCTGTGTAGAGCATTCTCTTCTCAGTCATCCACAGAAATATCTCTAGTGTGTGAAGCTCAGTTCTCAGCAAATCTTGGTCTGAAGGATATTAATCATATTGTAGAGTGATGGCTAGACTGAGTATCTATTTCAATAAACAGAACATAAAAGTCTTTGGTGTGTTAGTTTATATCCAGTATTTTTAACTTAGGTTTCATCAAACAAAGGAGAACTGATTTAAGATCATTTTTCGTGTAAAATAGCAGTCATCGTTTCCCTCTGCTATTCTTTCTATCCACTGATCCCAGGACAAACATTTACTTATAAAAGCAATCAGAAGAAAGCACAAAACACCATATTTCATTCACAATAAATTGGAAGTTAAGTATTTTCTAATGTTATTCATTTGACTCTGCTTGATCTTCAAGGAGCAGTAGTATTACACAGTACAGTATTACTGGACATATTTAATTTTGAACAGAAATGGCTATGCTGAAATTTCATTAAAAGAAAAAAGAGGCACCTTCCTCCACCACAATTTCTTTTCACCTATTCTTAATTTTACTTTTGAAAGTTAAAGAGGAGAGCTGATGTACATTGTTAATATAATTGAAAGGAGATACAAATGGGCCATTTCTTAGAGTTTTATTTTTTTAATTTTTTGGGTGCCTTCAAATCAGTACTGACTCTTGACAACTGCCTGTATGTCTCTGCAGTTTTCTTGACAAGATTTCAGAAATGATTTGCCATTGCCCCCTTCTGAGGGCTGAATGAGAGTAAGAGACCCACAGTCATCTAACAAGATTTGTGACCAAGGTGGGATTAGAGTTCACAGTCTGCTATTTCTAGCCTGGTCTCTTAACCACTACACCAAATTGCCTTTCCTTAAGTTACCAGCATGCATTTAGAATAATGAAATCATAGGGCTGGAAGCTTGGAGGTCTTTCTAGTCCAACCTTCTACCCAAAACAGCAGACCTTATTGCATCCCAGAAAATGATTGTCCAACTTTTTCTTGAAGACCTCGCTCACAGAACACGCATAACTGTGGGAAACAACTTTCCATTGATTAATTACAGTCAGGGAATTTCTTCTTAGTTAGCGATTGGATCTCTCTTTAATGAGCTTTCAACCCCTGCTTCTTGTTCTGCATCAGGTGCTTTGGAGAATAAGTTGACCCTTCCTCTCTGTAGCAGAGTCTCAAATACCAGAAGACAGCTATGATGTTCCCCCTAATCTTTCTCTTTGTGCAGCTAGATATACCTTATTCCCTTAACCATTCATTGAACTCTTTAGCTTCTAGTTTCCTAATCTTCTTTGTTACTCTTCTCTGCACTCTTTCTAGGGTCTTAGCACATTTTTGGCATCATGGCAACCAGAACAGGATGTAGTATTCCAAATGTAATATCCCTACTACAGTATAAAGCAGTACTATCACTTCTTGTGATCTTATGCTATCCTTCTGTTGATGCAACCTAGAACTGCATATTTTTTTTGCAACTGTAGCACACTTTTGGCTCATACTTAAATGATAGTCCATTAGGACACCAAGATCCCTCTCACATTTACTACTGTTGATTCAGATACTGCCTATTCTATAGCTCTGCATTTGGCTTTACCTGCCTAAGTTCAGGACCTTGCTTTTCTCACCACTGAACTGCATCTTGTTGGAAAGGGCTCAATGCTCATGTTTGCCAAGATCCTTCTGAATCACAAGTATATCTTCCAAAACGTTGCCATTTCCCCCCAGTTTGATATTGTTCTATCCCTCATCTAGATAATCTATGAAAATGTTGAAGAGTACTGTACTCAAGACAGGTCTTTGAGATACCTTAACGCATGTTTCCCTTCATGTAGATTTCATTCCATTAAGTATTATTATTATTTATTTATTTATTTATTTATTTTTACATTTATATACCGCCCCATTCCGAAGACTCGGGGCGGTTTACAGCT
>JANHFL010000929.1:51997-64752 GCA_032468155.1 Oxyrhabdium leporinum
CTCCTCCTCCTCCTCCTCCTCCTCTAATTATAGTGAAGGACATCAGGTTGACATTTCCACTTTATATAAGACAGCTCTGCCTTATCTGCATTCTTAAATAGAGACTTGTTTATATTTTATACATTTATAAGTACATTTATATCTGAAAGCCTCTGGAGTGTCTGTTCTAAGTTTCTGGCCCCAGAACTGTCTCCCTTTTTATAATTAAAGGTAACCAAAAACAGTAATGAAAAAAAATAGCCATTGTCAGCAAATTAAAAGACTGTGTTGGCTTAGGCTGAATGTTATATTGCAAGGCAAGCACGCCTAGCAGTAAAAAGAAAACGCTTGTACATTGAATGAGCTGGGATTAGTGGTCATTTGAAATCTCATCTGAGGGTGAGAAAGGTCTCAGAATATGTTTCCACCATTCATATTGAACTTCCTGATGCACCCTCTTCTATCCAGCTAGGGAATTCCTATCTTTTCCATCAAGGAGTTCTCCTTTTAACTAAGCTATAAGAAAAAAAGAAAAAATGGAAGGTGATCTAGTTCTTCCTATCTGAAGCACTGCCATAAAAATATCAATATTATAGAGTAATGAGGGTAGGGTTAACTGTGCAGCCACACCCATTCTGGGAAAGTTTTAGTGAACAATTCTACCTTTAAACAAGGAAACTAAATCTGTAGATACAACATATGTATTGGGGAAAAGAGAATATTGGAAAAAAAACAAGGGAAGATAATAATTACAGAGCCACAAAATTTAAAATAAGATCAACAGGGTCAACTAACTGCTGTAACTATTTATTGCCTGTTTGCATAAAAACATACAGTCATTGTTCAGTGAAGAACAGATGATGAAAGAAAAAGAATCTGGAAACATGCTTAGAAGTTGTTCCTGTTGCTGCTTCAAGGTTTTACACCTAGTTTAAAGTCAATCTCCCCGCAAATACTGAATGCTGCTTTTACAACTCAAGGAAACATGAAAATTAGAATATGGTCTGCTTCATGAATCCATCTTCTTAAAATACTATTGTTTATTAATCAGGATGCTGACTAGTTTTTGCAGGTTATGCCATTATAATTAAAAGTTGACATGAAAAATAAAAAAATAAAAAAGGATGAATTTAGTTTATTTGGGCCTTTCAGTATGGGGTCAAAGTACTAGAGGCCTTAGGACGTTCTATGTCATAAAAGCAATAATAATAATAATAGAGGTTTGTCGCATATACCCACGTTTAAGATTTAAAAGACAAGAAAAAACATGGTGGTGTGAAGGCAGGCTGTAGTTCTGGGGGAACACAAGGATTTGCTTTATAGAACTCAGTCTAGTCTGTCTGTTTTTCTGATTGCTGTTGAACCTGGGGTTGCCAGAAGAATAAAAGGCCAGTGCAGTCTATGGATTATTATTTTCATGTCAATTTCTCTTTTGATAGTTCACATTGCAATTCAAAAATACAGATTTTTGCCCAAATATATTTCTTTGATTTCCCCCCTTTTATAGTCAACAGAACTCTGCCCACTCATGCCTAGACTATTACTTGACATTTTGAAATTTATTGGCTGTGACTCTCAGCACTTATCACATCACAGACAGACAGGCAGACAGTCAAACCGATAAATGCCACTGGACTGAATATATAGCTTTGCTTCACTTCGCCTGTTATTTTATTGTGTGCATTATACTGTTTATTGAATCTTCTCCATCTATTCTTCACAGAGATTTCCCCCCCCCCTGCTTTTTGCATTAAATGTTATCCCCATATTTAGTCATGAGGACATATGTGTCTTTTTATCATTCACAGCCTTTCATGATGACTTTTAGAAAGCATCTCATGATTTCTTCTGGAATGAAGCTTCGCTGTAACTATTTGAATTATGGCATTGTGTATTGTTCCATTTGCAAGTGATGCTGAGTACTAATTTTCAGCTTGCATCTCTAAATCTACAATGACTCATCTAAAAAAAAATAAAAACAGTATGTCCAGGTATTATAACAACAGCAACAACGACAACAACCCTCCTTTATCTGCTTAATAACCATCCTTTATTTGCATTCCTGCCCAACTTCCAGGGCTCTTCCATTATTTGAAGCATTTCCTGTCTGCAAGCGATAGTGTTTACTTTTCATGCCAGGCTTCAGCTCATGTTCAAAAGCATTGCTTTCTGGTTTGTAGCTAGTCGCTTTCAACAAAGCTTTGAAGTCCAGAGCTGATTTAGGATGATGCTGGGCAAGTCATCCTGCCTTTGATTATTAAAGCTTTTCCAACATTCTAATCTTCCCTTGCCCCAAGCTCTCAAGTTCTGACTTTTTATTGTGAGTGAATATCTCATCTGAAAATCATTTTTTTTGGTTTTCTTATGATCATAATCTTCCTTATTCTTTCCCCCTTTATTATCATGATATACTTGTATCTACATCTAAATCTATATATCTATATCGTTAAAAATAGCATTTGGAGTGCAATGGTTCTTATGCTTTCATTGTTATCCAGTTTATCAGTTTTCACTAAATCCAGAAAAATGCCTCCTCCTCCCCCCCCTGTCCTTGTGACCTTATGGATGAAGGCTTGCCATTTCAGTTGGTGTTTCTCTTAAAACATCTTAAAGCATCCCAAAGGAACACCACAGAGGCAGCAAGCTTATAGTATTACTGATAATATTAAATACCTTTCAGAAGACTTGCGTTGAAGGCAAAGTCCCTGTCCTGCTGCTTCCTTTATCTTCCATTCAAAGATTTCCTACCCCTTCACCATGCCAAAGCAAGTACTGAGTAATTTCACAATAAAACATTAAAAGTCATTCTATCGGGTTAGAGTATTCCTGCATCTGCCTGTTCTCTTCTTTTTGTTTGAGGAATACAGACATGTTATTAGATCATGACTGTTTATCATAGCTATACTACATTCATTTGTCTGACAGGAAATGGAATCACCCCGAAAGGAATAACAATTTGGCTTCCACTAGCATTTTTCCCCCAGTGAAGATAAGAATTTAAAGATATGAAAGATAACAATATTTCTTAAATTATTAGGGGAGGGGCAGGTTGTCCATTCAGAAGCATAATGTGTCCCAAAGGTGCTTTTTCCAGAACGCAAGTGGACTTTCTTGTTTTTATTTCTTTGAAAACATTTCTCTTTTCATCCAAGAAGTTTCTTCAGTTCATAGATTTACGTGCTTCATCTTCCTCTCCTTTAATGATATTATTATTGTTACTTATTGTTATTTTAATGTGTACTAGTTGTAATCTTTGTACGCTCCCCAAACTCATTTCTGATGAGATGAGTGGTACATAAATTTGATAGATAAATGGATAGATAGATTGATAGATTGATATAGATAGATAGCTAGATAGATGATAGAAGAGAGACAGACAGACGGACAGACAGACAGACAGGAGACAGACAGATATAAATGAATTGTTTGAAGTTATATTTTCCCACACTGAATAATTTGAGATAACATTGAGAGTTCTGGTCAACAACTAGGAAACAGCTATCCACCTGCACTGTGACCAATTGTAAACATTGCATGTCCTCATCTTCAGATGTCGGTTCTTCTCTATCTGCCCTTCTCAGTGTTTTACTCTAGGAAGTTTCAACATTGTCTTTCATTTTAGATTCCTCTGAGATGAATTAAACCAACTTCAGTGCTTGAATGATTGGACACTCAATTTCTTTTTTGCTTAATTTTCTCTTTGGCCAAGAAGATATTATGAACTCAGCCTTTTGGGATTCATGAGAAAGAGTCTGAATTTTGAGAAGCTGAACATTAAAACTCCTGATTTGTTATGTGTTGAATTACCTAACTCTCTTTGGAATAGCTATACCACAAACTTAATTGGGAAGAGACCAGTGAACAACACCTCAAACAGCTATAATGTTAGGAATACTTTGGGGAAATCATGGGTGTTTAAGTGATCAAAAATGATACGTGTTTACAGGGTATACTATTAAGTAGGTCTAACAGAAATAGGTTGTAGAAATCCTAGATGGCCATAAAGAGTTACAAAACTCTGATGCCATCTAGTAATTGAGCAGATTTTTACAGCCCAAATCTGAACTGCAAAAAATACAGTCATTCAATGCAACAAAGATATACAAACTCTAGAAACTGATCTACAACTCTGTATTCCTCATAGCCACATAATGCCTTTTGGCTGCCTCCAAGTGTCCTTTGAGATTTATTTATTTTTTTTGCAGGTCCAAAATCACTCATATGGTTTTATATCTAAAACATTACAATTGCAATTCTTCAATCAATCAAAGAATCAATGAATCAGAATAGAATTGGAACGGACCTTGGAGGTCTTCTAGTCCAACCCACTGCTCAAGAAGGAGACCCTATACCATTTCAGACAAGTATCTTCTTAAAAACCTCCAGTGATGGAGCACCCACAATTTCCAGTGGCAAGCAGATTTTTACATTTTGCATTATCTTCCTTATAATATTTTACAATGTAAAAATTAGCCATGTTGAAATAAATAATTCTGGAGGGCTGTGAAGACTTGTCTCATCTCCCAAGCATTGGGCTAGATGGTGGTTGAGCTTAAAAATGTGTTTGGCTTGTTTTTGAGGAAAAGAGTCTCTTTATTTTTGACTATGTTTTATAGATTGTTGTGAGCTGCCTAGAGCATTTTATGACAGACATGGCCAGGTAAGAAAATAAATAAATAAATAAATAAACAAACAAACAAACAAACAAACAAACAAACCAACCAACCAACCAACCAACCAACCAACCAACCAACCAACCAACCAACCAACCAACCAACCAACCTCCATTCTCAGAATACAGGATGAGAAATCTAATCCAACTTCAGTGTGCATTTCGTTCAGCAATTATAATCACGATGCCGAAAAAGATGGAGCACAGAGGAAATCAGAATGCATGAGTATTTTTAGCCTTTTAAATAGAGTGGTGAACAGAAATCCTTTGATTTTGGAGATTAGCAATCAGTTTTTGGTCATGATATCATAGTCTTTTGACAGAAAAAAAACCCACCAACGAACCATGAGTTTACTGGAATCAGATTGGTTGACTAGATGGAAGTTTTTCTCTTTAATATTTCATATGTTTTCAGGAGAGCTGCACAGGGATTATTCAGGAGATTGTTTAACGGCGACATCTTTCAAAAGTGATGGGGAAATGGCTTTTTACACTGAAGGATGTAAACGATAAACAGTCTGCATCTAATAGCCTCATACTGTGACATTTGGAAAAAAAATGTTTGGAAAAAATCAACTGACCTCTAAATGCATTCTTGAAACACTTGATGAAAATAAATTTCTGCCATATTTGTTTAGCCCCAAAGGCATGAAATATTGGGAATCATCCTGACTTACTGTTAAGTACTGCAAGTAATTCAGCTGGCTATATATAAGCTTTTCAATGTTTAGGGGCACTAGATCTGAGCTGAAAAAAAAATCTGTTTGCTAAGTGATCACTAGAAAGTACCTAGAAAGCATCTAGTAGCTGCCTAATTTTTTGCTAACCATAGCCATTGTTCTATAGAAATGATAAGAACCATAAGCCCTTTTTATTATGATTATTTCCCCTGGTTAATTAACATAGAATCTTGGTGATCTCAGTCATTTAATCATGTGTCTGCATGCAAAAGCATCAAATAATGATAAGATTACTGCACCCAGTATTTTTTCTTATCTGTTTTCATTATCACTGTTGATGACAAGAAAGGATGAAATTACAAAAAAAAGGCAAGTGTTTTTCTAAATTGATTTTTGGTGGTGGATAAATTAACCCTTTACACTGAAACCAGCTAGAGTTTTCCCAGAGTAAACTCAAGGAAAAAAGTATTTCCACAGTATTTCCACTTTTAAGTTAAACATTTAAGAACCTGCTTTCTTACCATTTTATATATTTTCATTTACTATGGATGTAGTATCTATTTCAAATTTAAATCAGTTGCTGATCGTTGAATTCCATAGTCAGTTATGCAAATGAATACTGTAATATTTCTGCCTAGGAAAGGAACAAAGAGGAAGGTCAATCTCTGCCAGTGTATGGTTGTGTGTGTGTGTGTGTGTGAGAGAGAGAGAGAGAGAGAGAGAATTCACTTGTGGAATCTTATCCCCCTAGAAATGAAGTTGTTGAACAAAGAACATTAGATTAAAAAAAATTGTAGCATGAACAAACATTATTCAGCTACCCAACAATGTCAGCTTGTAACGCCTTCCCAATCAGGAAGAACATTACAACTGACCCTTTCAAAGTTCAAACCCCTGGTCTTGGCTCCAAATCTATTTTTAACAGTTTGTTTAGGAATTAAACATTCTGTATCTTTTCGTTATTTTCTCCAAGGAGGCAGGGTCAACATAATAAGTGAGATGTTCCATACACAGTTTCCTCACTCCAGTTGTGGGGTATATATGTTGTGATAGGAGTTGTCATATCCACGCTTCTGGATACTACTAGCTGGGCAGGTAATGGAAACACTGGTCTTCTTTTGTTGCAGATTTTCAGCAGGAGATTGATTATTGGAATCCATGCAGACTCCTTGAAACCACTTTGGGCATTGGATAGTTGAACACACACAACAGCATCTGTGACTTTTATTCCTTGCCAGTGATTCTTGATGATGTTAGGGAAGTCCTAGTTGTCTTCTTCTGCCTCAGTTCTTCCAGATTTCTTGTTCTTGTGGCTAAAGATAATTATAGGAACTTTTAATAGGGAAACTGGGACACTGTCTCCTACCTCTAATTTCTTCTTGAACTCTGACTCACATTTGTCGTCCTCTGTTATGCGCTAAGTACAAAAAAGAGAGTTGTATTAAGCACCCTATAAAAATTGGAATGTGCTGACACTGTTGATAAGTAAGATGCCAGCAAGCCCTTGTGTGTCTGCCTTAAATTATTCTTGTGGCTGCATTTTCTTATATCTATTAATAGTTTGACCTTTATGTGCATGTGTGTTTTCTTGTTTCATTTTCTCTGCTCCAGGCCAAGCTGACATGCTCTAAATCATTAACCTTATGCTCCAGGGAAGTGGTCCTTTTGGCAATATCTTTGATATTAGATTGGTATCCTTCCGGGCTGAATTTAATTGACTAGATTTCTAGGGGAATAGCTGACTCCCCTAGGTTTTGGCTACTACTACTTTGTCATAATTGCTTTCGTAGTTCATGTAGGTTGCATTCTGCAATCTTTGCTTTACACTTTAAGAGGAGTGTCCCAAAGAAAGTGGTTTGAGGATATCAGCCAAACTGTCTAAATTAGACCCTTATAAAATGGGATGCGAGCGGCAGATTGCATATCTGAGTATACAGGCTGTTCGTTGCATGTCTGGCTTACATATCTATTCATTGATGGATATATTTTCATGTTGTGGCACCTGGTAAACCCTTGTGCCAGCAAAAACAGTTTGGTGGAGACAAATCCAATTTTTATAGCACTTGATGGCATATTGCTTTGAAGCGTGCCCACAGGAATAAATCACAGATGATGCACGTTTTATATTAAAGTGGAGAGCAGGTCCAAGCACATTTTTGCATTTGGGATGGTCTTTTCCTTTATCAGTTATGGGAATGTATTGTAAGCAATCTAAGCATTGGAAAAAGACTTAACCTTGTTCGAGTAGCATAGTATTTTGTTTTATTTTGGTTTTGCATGTGTGACTTTGTGTCAAGAGTTGAATGGTTGGCACTGGGAACCACCAGCTATGTATGCAGCTGTCCCAGTTGTAAAACATCAACTGCTTTTTAGAACTACTCTCAGAATAACATTCTTAAAAGGAACATAATATCTTTGATGGGCTTGGTCTTTTACTACCAGCCTGTGGTATGATATATTGGTTTAAGATTTCAGTTTTTAAATATTTGTGTTAGCACGGGCTCTCTTCATTTGTTCATTTACTGGGGATTCACTGTGATATGAAAAGCATAATTTATTATGTATCACACACTGCAGTGGTTATCTTTCTAACCTTTATATTTAAACTTGGCTTGTCCTGTATCATTTTTACACAGGACAAAGCTTTTCCATGAGAAATTACAGTAGGATCATATTGGGGTAGAACTGAAAAAAATAAGCAGTAAAGGAAGGTAATATAACCAGATAATATAACAAGAAGGGCTTAACTTACAAATAAGAAAGGATGTGCTTAAAGTCAGGAGCATGCTAGGAGAATTGAAAACACCATGTAGAAACTAATCAAAGAATTTATGTAGTCAGAACTCAAGCCTGGAGAGAAGAAATATTCCACAAAGGCCTAAGATTGATAAAGGCAGGGAGTGACTATGAAAGAATCATGTATTTATGATGCCATGAAAAAAAATGTTCCCTGCATGTTTCCTAAAGTTTGGTTTCCTGATCAAGAATTTGCTCCAAACATTTCTTTCAAAGAAAATTCCACAAAAATTCTCAGGGGTGACATGAAGAGACCGACACGAATGTCCTGTCTTTCATTGTACCATGACTTTAACTCTTTTGTCAAGAATGCTGTGAGGAAAAATGGTCACCTGATTTACAGAGGCAGAATTTGGTACTTTGCTCAAATGGGTTCCTTGTTATTGGTGGGTGTTCTTAGACTGTGTTTTGTTCAGAAAATTACTTGGCCAAAATGAGACACATTTGACATTCTGTATCTGATTATAGTTTCTCCCTAAATTATAACTCAGCATCTAGCCAATCTTGGCTGAGCTCAAAAAGCCAAGCAGGGTTAAACCAGGTTAAATATGTGTATGGGAGATTATCAAGAAATCCAATGGTTATAAGCTACACTCAGGGGAAAGACACACACACACATAGACATGGAAGAAGAAGACAATAGCACATTATGTCTATATTGCTGCCTTGAAACATATGTATGTGTCAGGGTAGCCAGGAGTTCAGCTTAAATGCCGAGGAAGCTACCATCGTATTAATTTTAAATATTGAATATGAAAAACTGTAGACTGAGAAATCAAACAAATTAAACAAAACAGTCCCTGTACAATATACATTTTGCTAGACTCTCTAAGATAATGAACACCAATATCTATTTAAAAACAAGTTCACCAAATGAATCCAAGTGCCATTTTTAGAGCCAAGAAGCGACATTTCTCATGCTTCTTGAAATATGGGCCATTTTATAGGACAGACTAAATGTAATCTTTTGTTTGAGAAAGAATGCCTTTATATTGCCTCTCTCAGTAATGCAGGCATTCAAGTAAATGTGAATTTGAAAGTCAACACTGAAATATTGCCGGCTGCATCTTGATATTCCTTGCATGATTATCAGAGTTCAGTGGCTCAGCAGGAAACTTAGGAGGTGGGGAGATATTATATTTTCAAAAAATACAATGAGAAGGGAGACAGAATTTTCTTAGCATTTGCAACGTATGATTGTGCCTGCATAGTGCTGAATGCTGCAAATGTGTTGCTGTGGGGAGGAGGTGGGAACTCCTAGCGGGAGGGTAATTCAGAATATGAAAAAGATAGCCCTTTCTGCAAAAATGCACTGTAGAAAAGAAAAAAAAAAGACAGATCAAGGCAGAGAATCAGATTAATCAGTGACAGGAATGTGGAGTTATGGAAAGGAGAGCAAGCAATTTTATTGCATCAAAATATCCTTTTGACAAAGGCAAAAGCAGGAGAAGTAGTGGTATTCATTTCAACAATTCTGTCCTATTTTACATTTGAATTGTCCCCACATTCATTAGTACTGCATGGGTAAAGAATGGAATGCAGTGAAGCTGCAAGGAAACTCTAGATACCAATGTAATAGAGCCACAACCGGAAACAAAGAAGGCCAGCAGGGCAGCAAAATAAATAGAGGAAACGTGAATCTCTTTCAGCCAGTGTGTGTCTCTGTGTGTCTGTCTCTGTGTGTGTCTCTATGTCTGTGTCGGTTTGTCTGTGCATTGGGGGATGGGAGGGTGGGGAAGAAGTGGGTGGCAGTTTTTGGAAAGGAGATAACTCTCCGTTAACCCAAATAGCTGTGCTTTGTGTGCAATCAGTATTACAGACACACTCACCACTTTTTGGTCTCCCCTTCTTTAGTTCTTTCACCTACCACAAAACTTCCTTTCATGGTCGGCAGTTTTTCCAGCAGTCTGTTGACAGCAGCTGTGGAGATGCTTTAGGTCATTTTCTTACTAATCATTTT
Organism: Oxyrhabdium leporinum; assembly: GCA_032468155.1. Classification (NCBI taxonomy): domain Eukaryota; kingdom Metazoa; phylum Chordata; class Lepidosauria; order Squamata; family Cyclocoridae; genus Oxyrhabdium; species Oxyrhabdium leporinum. The sequence continues at coordinate 62,085 of JANHFL010000929.1, forward strand.
TGTCATTTATCTGTCAACCTTCTCTGTAAGATTCTCAGAATATATTCCAGCTCTGTCTTATCCCAGGGGAGAAGTGCAAACACAAGATCTTTGAGATTTAAGATGAAGGATGGATGAACTCTGATTCTAACATGTTCTTTAGAACTTACTTCAAAGACTTCCTGCCAGCACTTCAAGTGCTTCCTTTTTTTTCCCCTTTCCCCTTTTTCTCTCTCACACAAATTCAGCAGGGATAAAATTACAACCCATTCATAGTGCCCATTGTGCAGGAACTCAGTCTAAAAGCTGGGTATGTAGGTTTCTCCAATGCCACCTTCAGCCTCTGGGGAGCTAAGACAAAATGTCTGTCTTGATATCACATCAAGTGTGGAGGACCATTCCTCCTAGAAGCCTATTGGAAGCAAACGATCAACTATTAAAAATTGGAAGTAATTCACTTTTCTGCAGTCATAGGATAGGAGGAATGGGCACAAGTAAGGCTCAGCTGGGAGTATGACAAAAAGCTATAGCAATCTCCCAGTGAGAGAGAGTGTGAATCAGTAAGTATGCAGCCATTACTGTTCTTTGTCTCCTTCTTGCTCCTAATGGAAAATGTACTCTGCATTTGATATGTTATCAAGGAAGGCATTTTTCCTTGGCTTTCTAGATTTTGAAGGAATTTGGGAAACACAAAGAGCACATGAACAGACTTTCAAATTAACCCTTGTTGACTTGATGTTAGAAAATGGGGGATAGATAAATGAACTGCTAATGTGTCTGGCAAGAAGATATTAAAGTATTTGGAATTAGGATGAATCCCATTCTTCTAGTATGAACTCAAGGATACCATGGTAAGCAACCAGATCAATACACACAACATGTGATGGAAAGGAACAAAGAATTAGGATTTATTTCATTTCCCATCTTCATGTAGAAGAGATGAGGGATTTTTTTAATTGCAAGACCAATTTAAAACCAAGAAACCTACTTCTTATTTAAAACCAGTCAAATATGCTTCTTATTTTCAGCATTGGACAATAAAAGGCTTGAGGGTAATCATAGACAGCCTTTAAACTGGTTTTGAGTTTTTGGGAAATAGAAGTAGTGGTAATATGGATGTGATCACTGTTTATAAATTTATCTCAGGCTTTTAATTATTTTTTCAACCTTCTTCTGGTTCTGGTCTTTCAGGAAAAGCTCTTTATATCAATTTTAAAAGTTACTGATGAACTAGCAAAATAAAATATAAAAATTGAACATTGATTATAGTGGAAGCATTTGGCATATGGTTGTAGTATTCATTCAGAAAAAAAGTATAGTCAAATTGTGCAATTATACCTGCTAATGTTTGGCTGACTTTGACTTAGAACAAAGGAATATTTTTAGTGTATATCTTCTATTAAAATTATTTGATCAATTAACTGGGTATTTATTGCAATTAAATGTCACGTGTGATTTTTTTTTAAAGGAAATATTTAAGATTTGCTTAAATCTGCTTTTTCTAATTTGCTACTTGTGGCCAGAAACAACCATATACAGTGACTGTCTACTTAAATTTAGTAATATATAAAAGGTAGGTACATATTAAAGAAACTATTGGTTAATAATCCTATTGAATTGTTATTACCTGTATACCTGTCTTAAATCCCCTTTTGTTTCAATCCAGAGAGGTTAACAGCAGCAATAACATCTGTGATCATCTGCCAGGATATGCTGTTTTGTGTTGATCAGGTTATAAATGATAGTCCAACAGCTGTATTAATTTCTTCCTCAGTATGGACACTTTTGGGTAGATACTGCAAACATGTTTCCCTCTATTCCATGTTTGAGATTTGAGATTTTAACTTGCACCAGGCTTCCAAGGTTTTATTTTCCTGTCAAGTGATGTCAAATTGATTAATTTCTGACATTATTTGTATTCCCAAATCAGGAATTGCAGATATCTCCAATAGATGGAAAACCTTCCTAATTGAAACTGGGTCTTCCCAGAATATGACTATAAATTCTCTGTCCTAATGTATTATGTAGAGTACAGACAACATAAACAACACTTTTAGGGGCAGTGTGAGAGTTATTGATAAGTAGCTTCAACTTTTCACTTTCTAATTAATTTCACTACAATTTATATTCCCCTTAATTATTTAGTTTAAGAATTATATATTTTTTTCGTTTGGCTTTAACTGTGTTTGATTGAGATATGTCCTATCAGATATATGAAATAAATTATAATTCAAACCTTTGTATTATATCACTGATAGGTTTTCTGAAGTTTAAGCTAGGATTCAACTTAATGGGTTTTACTAAATTCAGTTAAAGTCAACTATATATCAGTTAATCCTATCTTAATATATTTTTATCTAGAGTAGTAAAGGTATGCCAAAATTTCTAGACAAAATGAATCAAATATAAGGGAGTTTACTGAATCCAAAAAGTGTCAACTAGTCCTACACAATTTTTATTAAAATATTTAAAAATTATATCATACAAATTTTATACTTGATATTAAAGATGCTAAATAATAGCTTTTCAGAACTGATATATACAATCAACAACACATCTATCACATCTCAATTTCATCTACCTAACTAATCAAATTTAGATCAGTTATATGAAAATTTATTTATTTATTTATTTTTACATTTATATACCGCCCCATTCCGAAGACTCGGGGCGGTTTACAGCTTATAAG
>JANHFL010000929.1:81318-101979 GCA_032468155.1 Oxyrhabdium leporinum
ATATAGAGAGAGAGAGAGAGAGAGAGAGAGAGAGAGAGAGAGAGAGAGAGAGAGAGAGAGAGAGAGAGAGAGAGAGTTCAAATAAGTTAGAAAAGACAAGGTATCAAGTTCAGTATGTTTAGTCCAACTATCTATTTAGAAGGCTGAACTGAGTCGGAAAGGAGAAATGTGATTAAGTACCCACATTATGCTTTTTGGCAGTTCCTTACAGAAATTGTGTCTTTCTCTGGGTTCCTCAAATTCATGAAAGGATGCACTTAGTTCAGGTTTACTGAAAGAATTCACCACACCTACAGAGGGTTTATCAGGGCTGAGCACAGGGACTTACATTCAACTTCTATCTTCAATTTCCCCGTGCCTTGTGAAACTTTAAAATGCCTTTGTGCATTTGGCTCAGATGGAATGCACTGGAAGCATATTGAAGTAAGGGCTTTATAATCCTGTTCCTGTCTGAGAATCTTGCCTTCTTGAGATTCTGCACTGCAGAATTAAGTTATAAATCCATTCACCCAAACACACCTTTTTCAGCTCTTAAATGGACAAAGATTTTAAAAACAACCGTGTGTGTGAGGGCAATAAAGAAAAGGTTTTCATGTGCATCCAGGTCTCCAGTCCTTTTTATATGAAATCCCTTTTATTCATCTTTGTATATGAAGACAAATGTCTGTATTGGATTACAGCTGGAGAGAGAAAAGTGAAAAATAATGGCATTTAGAATAGAACTTAGACTATCACAATGAGATATGATTGGCTGACTGAAACATTCCATTCTGCAACTTTTCTTCACTGGCTAGTCCCATTTTGTCAATATTATTAGCTACTATTAGACTACTAGCTTTTTTCTTACTTTATTTTACAATAGGAACTGAACAGAGAACTGTCACATTGAATTCAGTTTTAATAGGATAAAAATACATGCTAAATTCCTGGAAATAATAAGCTTTGCTTTTATATAATATTACAATTAGAGTTAGGTGTTATAAACATTTGCAGAATCACAAATGTATTTGTGATGCTGCTGTGAAACCTTTAATCTTATTAAAATCAAATAGAATGTCAAATTATATTGGAAATGCAGAAGGCAATGGATTCTATACTGGCTGAAAAATAGAGATGGGTTTGAATAAAGCTAATAAACCACTGCATTCATAGGCCATAAATATTATCAGTGTGTGCTCTGTTCAGATTTTCAAATCTATTTAATAAATGTACACCAACAAAAGTCCATTTCACCACAATCTCTTCATGTGCAATGAATGGAGTAGCTTCATCTTCAAAAAGAAAACATTGTAGCTGGTCTGGAACCAATGCCCAGGCCTTAAAATAGAAAAGACCTGAAAATAATATGTTCCAAAAGAGACAAAGAACATAGATTCAGGTAGAAAAAATTACAAAATCATGCCAAGGGAGGAATACAGTAGTCCTTATCCTATAATTTAAAATGAACATAATTTGGCTGCTGGGTTCATGTGTTACATTTATTTCTCCACTGTGACCCCTCCAATTATATATGTAAGTATAGTGCACGTAGGAGCCTAATCAACTGTAGTTTATTCAATAAATCATACTTAGTTCAGGAGCAGGCAACTGGAAAACAAGAATCATATACTGCGCTCCTGCTAACCTTCTTCAGCCTTCAAGTGACATAAGTGTTGGCTTTTGAGCACAGGATATTAATGTTGATTGGAGAGGCAGCATTGGTGCCTGAACTGTTTCTGATCTTTAAATAGACTTTGCCTTTCATTAAAGCTTTCCAAACTCAACATCTCCCAAAAGGCCAACAAATTTTACCTTCCATGCCAATGGCATCATGGTCTCATTGGTCATATATTTCCTGCGGGCCCAGGAAACCATGTTTGCAAAGCAAGGGTAGACCCCCCCCCACCAACTGCAAGAAAGTTACTAACTTCTTAGCATAATACATACTGTTTTTTTAATAACTTGATTATTGATATAATTTCACGGTGTCCTGGAAAATTCTATACTAATTTGCCAAATCATTTTGAGAAATTCAGTTCATTCTCATTTATATCAGAAAGCTCCTGGGAGGGACGAAGACAGGTGGCTAAGAATTTATAAAAATCTGATTCACCTTGGTCCTCACAAAGATTGCTTTGAGTGATATCATTGTCCTAAAAAAACCAGGCTACCCCTGCAATCATTCTTAAATTCCTGTTGAAAATAATTTGTAAAATGTTTGTGCTTTTTTAAATGCTTGCATTCTATAATTTCTTTATAATGAACCAGTGTTTCAAATAAAAACTGGCAGGTACAAAACCAAATATGCATGTTGACCTGGCACAGTTTGACAGAATTGACAGAAGATTCTTGCAGAAGGAGCCAGAGCTCTTTTGCAAGGATTTCTAAATCAACAACTTAAGACATTTATAAGGAAATTGTCTGTGAATTCTCTAAAGACTTTAAAGTCTATAGCTTGAAGAAGCACTCATATTTTTTTAAAAAATTTTTTAGAAACACCTTAATGAGAAGGCCTAAGGGAGTGACTTTTTTGATAGCTCAGCATATGTAGCCCCTTCCCTCTCTTACCCGGCCAGACAGCACTACCTAATCATTCTCTCTTTGAGAAATGAGGGGCTTCAAATTCTAATTAATGCTCTTTGAAATGGCAGCCAGTATAGGTCTAAGCAACTCCATTAGCTTTAGCTGAATTAAGGAATTGGTTAGAGAATGATCCAAACAAGGAAGGATAATGGTAGCATGCATGTTAACTATAGAAAGTAACATCTGAAGGTTTCTACGTTAGTGCTGTTTATGTTGATAAAATAACTCATCAAAAAAGACATCTGCTACCCCTCCCCCCTTTTTAGGGTGAAGGAGACAATCAGATTATCATGGCCTACTGTCAAATAGTTTCAGAATGCTAATGTGTTTTAAATGAAGTCATTGTACAATGATTCTTTCTGTACTCCACTTTTAGATAGTCAATGCTAGGATTGTGACTCCATAGGAGATTCAAAGAACAAGGTCATGGAACAGTTGAAAAAGTTCAATTTAACCCACCTCTCCAATTGACCACTTACCCTGAGAATTCTAATTGTTCACCATTAAAATGTCTTTCAAGATAGTTCTGAATCAAAGGATAATCTAACTTCAATCATTAGGTTTGTATTAGGAAACTAATTGCATCTCTTTTTTGAGCCTTTAAAAGAGTTGCTCTTTCAATTTAACAGATCCTCCAATATATTTCTTCAGCACAGCTTATGCTGTGAAATAGGCAGGAAAAAAAATCTTGAAGTGAAAAGTTTGCCTTATAGGCATATTTCAAGTGTCATTTCAAAACAAAATGAGAAGAGCCATTAAACTTGTATGAGGAGTTAGCTTTTCATTCAGTTCTGTTTGGTCCTAGCCAGGACCAGTTTGTTTTGTTCTTATAACATTGAAGATAGAATAGAAGTAGAATGCCCTCAGCTAGGGACATTCAAGAACTGTGATTTATTTGACAACATTCAGCCACCAATTTGTAGCTCCACCTTGCATGATACCAAATGTTCAGTATATATTTGCATTTTTAATATATATTTTAAACAGCCATTTCTGATGTGGCTTTGGCATGAGTAGTGGCCATTTGATGACAGTGCTCTCTGCCCTGGCAATTCTGTGCTGCTTTCTCAATATCAAATCCTTTGCCAAAGTTGTTGTTTGATCTGAGAAGAAAGCTGCTACTGGGGTAATATTGAGATGCCTCCAAATCCTTAATTTCCTTTCCTCCATGTCTTAAGTGTCAGAAGAATACAGTTTAAGATAACAGCCTCTGGGAAGGCAGGGAGACTCATGAAAGTCAAAACTGTGACCACATGATTGATGTCCTGACCCCGTTTATATGTTTTGCAATGCACATAAAAGGGTGCGGCTTTGATTGCATGGGTATGGCTGTCACCTTGTCCTTTGTGGCACCCCACTTTTCTGGTTTAACAATCTATAGGAGCATCACACAAACCATTCTACCATGTGGATGGATAATTCAAGTCAGAAGTCTGTAACTACAGTATTTGTGTGCATGGAAATTTTATGTTTTTATTGTTTCATACCTATAAACAACATCTTGTCAGACTGAAAACTCTACTATCTGCCTCTATAATATACTCTGTGGACTATTAGAGAGAGGGTGTCTTCACTTTCTTTCTCTCACACATATCTGGACTGAGTTGCCTTTTATTCCTCTGGAATGTACCCCCTCCCCTACTGTGAACCCACCTCCTTACTACATTCCATAATACCTTTCACATATAGGCATTTATTGTCATGTACAGCTCATTATTCAAAGTTTGTAACTTACCATGTTACCCAATTTGGAGTGAATTTTGGAAACAAAAGTATTGAAAACTTAAATGTATAAAACACCAAACAGCAGCATCTCTAAGTACAAACAACATGCTAAGCTTTCAATGAGATGATAATGATGGAAAGCATGATAGCACTCTTTGTCTTAATGAACCTGTTTCTTTGGTCAACACGACATGAGAACATAGGCAATATCTAGGTGCATATTTTGTGCTAAGCCAAAGATTAGTTTGTTGATTTGGATTTAGCAAAGTGTCAAACTAACATAGTACCGGGACCTTCTAGGTTAATGTGCAGATTTCGCATAGGGTGAACAAAATATGCTCAGTATATTACTATTATATGAAATTCCTTTAAACTTTAAATTGATTCAATCTATCCCAGCTGCCTGTTGAATTTTACCTATTTCAGGGGATTTGAGCCACTTGTTGCTCCTGTCAGGTTTTCTACTTTAAAAAAATCCCTATCAGGTGCTTCTTTAATTTTGGTATCTGGTTTATTCTGAGTCCTGATTTGCTCAGTCTTGACTGTCATCTTATTCTCTGGTTTCTGGTTCTTGAATAGTTTTATAATGTTGTAAATATCTGGAAGCATATTTTTTTCCCACTCTTTGCTACTGTTTATTGACTACTTGCTTCCTTATGCTGTCAAGTTCTTTCTCATCTCTGTAAGGTAATTATGAACTATTCATATATTCTGTGAATTAATATATGCATTTAATAATTAAGCCAAAAATGTAGTAGAGACTACCTGACTGTTCATACTAAAACCCATCACTCCAGGTTTTTCCCCTATTCAGATCTGCAATGCCGAAATCTTCAATAATTTAGAGTACCAATATAATAAAAGTTGGTAAAAATTTAGAGTGTGGAGCAATCTGAGAAGTTATAAGTAACTTCTTAAAGTAAGATTTACACAGTATATCCTAATCAAAGCTCCATTGCTTAAAAGTGAAGGTTCCCTCCCAACCTCCAAGAAACCTCATATCATATTAGGAGCTTATTGAAATGTGAAATTTTGGTTCATGAAATAGATTTTAATAATTCAGCCTTCGTAATACTAGAAAGTTGTCAAATCAGTTATAGATAGCCCTTTTTTTCTTCAGATAGAATTTGTTGTATGAAAACAGTCAAAAGAATGAGGTTATTAATAAAAAGCTATTTGCTCTCAAAGAAAATTTATGTTCAAAGTTTGATGGATAGGGCAGATTAGGAGAATTTATTCCTTCCCTCCTTGACTTCTGACAAACATACACCAGAAATGCTTGAAACACACAGTCTTCTTTCAGTTGCCTTCTTAGCCTCTCATTAAGAAGTTCATAATCTAGAATAGCAAAGGGCTCCTCTACATCCCTTGCCAATGTGTTGTCCTTCCATCTCCCAGAAAGGAAGAAGGTACTGATCCACAACATAGTTTTACTTTACCTCTAAATAAGATTAATACACTTTCTACGTGCACAGAGAATAACACAAGTTACTTTCTGGGTAGCTATTGATTGGTATGATTGTGGCAGGAAGCATTTACAAAATATGCTTCCTGCCACAATACTAACCAATCAATAGCTACCCAATAGCTACCTTCATCACTAATTATGAAGAGCTGGTGCAAGACACATCTTTGTGACTACAGTTCATTCTCTCATTCTTCTCCCCCCCCCAATTATGATTTATTGTATTACCAATATTGTTCAGGACAAAACCCCAAGTGTATCTGTAAGTGTGTTTCTATGTGATATGAGGGGAGGGGGGGGGGAAGGAAACCAGAATTAGATTAACTGTTTTTTTAAATGCTGCACTTTTTTTTTTTTTTGGCAGTATTAAACATTCAGCTTTTTTATGACACTGGGCCCCATGAGAATAAAAATGACCTAGTTTTGTATTTATTGCAGCTATTGGATGGCATTCAGTTGAGTTCTTTATCAGAGGTAACAGGAAGAAGAGGATTATTCACTCATATAAACTCAAAGCTATTTTAGAGCTGATGCAGGGAAGAGATGTCAGACAGCAGGGAAAGGAGGAAGTCTCATTTTGCCATACGCCGCATCATTCAACTCTACCTCTGTCTGCTAAATAGGTTTCTATTTAGCTCAGGCTCAGATTACATAAAACGTGGTGTTCTATCTTCTTTCCTGTCCTGGATAAACAACAGCAGCAAATACCCTGTGTCTATGCAAAAGAAAAAAAAAGTGGTGCATGGACTCTCACTGGAAGAAGATGCAGAAAGATTTTATGGCCTAGTTTCAGGAAGAAACCCATTTTGAACTTTTCTTTTCTCATGGGTGAATATAAAATTTGGGCAGGGCATTTAGAGTCTTATACACAGAAGGAAAAATAAGCAGTTTCCTCCTCTTCCATCTTCAATGTACATGGGGAAAAATTAATAATTCAAATCAATTTTTAAATTCTATTCTATTATATATGTATGTATGTATGTATGTATGTATGTATGTATGTATGTATGTATGTATGTATGTTTGCATCATACTTAACTGAGTTGAGTTTAAATCAGTTTATCTAACTTTCAAAGAAGACAAAGTATTTGAAAATAAGGTTATGAAGTAGTAGGTTACAGAATGAATTTATAAATAGTCCTCCAATTGAGATTCTGGCTATAGAATGTTTATTGAAACATGAAAAGAGAAATAAGTTCTTCAGATGAGTATAATTCACAGAGAATGACTGACTTCTATCCTTGTCATTTCAACTGTTTGAACAAACATAAGAACAATTTGAACATTTTTTTTTCATCCAGTTGTTTGTTTCCATGTCATTAATGTGCAGTTCAAAAGCACAAGATGCATCTATGAAAAAGCAATATTTTTCCCCTAATGTGTCATACTTAATTTGAGAGATGAAAGGAAAAGTTTTCTTCTACCTGAGCTTGACTTCTGACAATATGAATGTAGTTTTCTTGATAATACTATGAAAGTACTTTATTATTTCCTTCATCGGGGTTGTTTTTTCAGCTCTGAACCTTCTAGGGATCACCCATCCAGTTACTAATCCAGTTCCATCCTGCTTAGCTTTTCAAATTCAGCCAAAGTTAACTTGGTTCCACCACAGAGCTGAGTTATATCAGGTCTTCTAATCAAATGGGAGACATGACAGCACAAGGCCACACCAGGTAAATCAATACTTCTGAGCATGGTATTTCCAGGAATTAGCTGAACTCAACTTCTTTCTAAACAGTCACTGAATAAGTATCAAGGATATAAACTTCCTCTTCTTGTGCAACATTTTTCTACAGTCTATTTAAGTAATACATGGCAAAGTCAGTAGATGAAAGAAACTACTAAATGTTTGGTGTTCAATGAAGAAGTAGTGAACGGGGAAAAATGGTGGTTGGCTGACTGATACCGTGTTTCTCACAAAACACGACCCACACCAATAATATACCCAACCCTACTTTTTTTGGGGTGGGCCTAATTTTGCCCCTACCCTGAAAATAAGTCTGGGGGGGGCTGGGTGTAGGGGTCTGGGTGTGGGCGCAGGGGGGAACTGTCTGGCTGCAGCTGCAGCCCACTGGCCCTTGGGGAAGTGTTCACCAAAAAGCCTCCATTCTGAACGCTGAAGTTTCGGAATGGAGGCTTTTTGGTGGAGGAAAATGGAGAGGGGGGACTTTCTACCTGCCATCCTTCCCTCTGTCCGTGCTGAGCTCCAAATGGATGTGCACAGATGGGCTCCGGATGGATGTGCACGGCACTCCCAGGGCTCCGTTTTGCCTTCAGAGGCCGATCTGCAGCCGATAACAGAGGTCCGGATCGATCTGGAGCTCTATTATCAGCTGCAGAGGCTTTCCAGAAAGCCCTCTGCAGCCAATAATAGAGTCTCTGTTAAAGGCTGCAGATGCCTTCTGGCAGGCTTTTGGACGCTGGGGTGATGTCGCAGAAGAGGAGTCAGCAGCAGGTTCCATCAGGTGAGTGCGCCTGCAATTTGTGTCACGAAGAACGAAGCGAGCCGGTGGGCATTTGGAGGGCGAAGCAAGGTAGGACATGCGGAGCTGCCCCATGTGCTCTGCACCAGCTTAGCTAAAGACGCTTCAGCCAAGGCACCCATGCCAAGCCCCCCACCCTCACCCCCAGACCAGCAACATCCCTTCACTAACCTGCTTTCCAGGTCCATTCTCTGCTGAGCGTGCAAGAGGTCTTTAGGACTATGGTAAGTTACTCACGAGATTTTTTTTTTTTCCAGGAGAAGTTGGGAGGTCTGAATTACGGTGGGATTTTTTTTACCGTAGTCCCGCAGGCTTCTTGCATGCACAGCGGAGAACAGACCTGGAAAGCAGGTTAGTGAAGGGTTGTCGCTGCCCTGGAGTTGGGTTGGGGTGGGGGTTTGGCATGGGTGGGAGGAAAATTAGGGCACCCCTCAAAAAAAGGGCCTAGCCATTCTTTTGAGGGGGGGGAGAAAATAAGACCCAGTCTTATTTTCTGAGAAACACGGTAGACAGAGATGGAAAGTACTATGAGCACAGTCTATGCTTCTTTATCTCTCCCAGTTACATTTCTGAGATATTGCAGAAGAGCAAGTTTATGTTCCTAGAAGAGAAATGATTAAATGTTAACAGTGATGAGACGAAAGGAAATTAGGAGTACATGAAATAATAATGATCCTGGTGTGGTCCTTTGAAACTGACAGAGAAGAAATTAAATTATCGTTAAAAGAGATCGTGCAAAGAGTTTTAAGAATGATGGCTTACCTAAGACAGTAGCAAGGTACCAATTAATAAAATTGTTCCAAATGCCGTGCTTTCACAAATAAAGAGATATATGAAAGGGAAATAGAATCTCTATACATAAGTGAAGCTGTCAGCCATTTGTGCAAATTAAAGATAATAGTCTAATCTGACTAATATGTCAAATGAAATTAATTGTAACAAACGCCTTCCTTTCTTAACTTCAACTGATAAAAGAACAAAAAAGATATTATTTTTAGTTGGTTAAACTGAAACATAAAATCAGAATAGAAGTTTAAGTGTTGGCAATACCCAATAGAACATATATGCTTCTTTTAAACTATATTGGCTATGCAAAATTAGCTTGCTTTGCTTTTGATTTTGGACTAACCCACATTTCATGTCTACATTTTACTTTTGAGAGTTAAGATAAGCTTTCTTTACACAATATTCTTGATTTTACATATGCAGTTAAAAATCCTATAAGAGTTGAGTGATAACTGTGGTCCTTTTACATCTGCTTTTTGGGGGAACATAATGTCGCATGTTTTGATCTGGAGTTCAGTCTGAAGATTCAGAAAGCAACCAGTTTCATTTCACTATCAAAGCTGAAGCAAAATTTGGAATCCTGAAATTTCATGAGTCACATACTTGGAAATCAGTGAATGATTATACATTTTCAAAATAAAGAGGTAAAAATACTCATATGCATAAGAAATGCCTTAGATGAAAATTAATAGTTGCATTTTAATTTGTGCAAGAACAATTTGATGCTTTAAAAAAAAATCTTTAAATTACCGTATTTTCTGGTGGACAATAGACAATTTTAATAATAAATTTCCCTAAAAAGTTACAGACTATGGTAATGCAGACATTTCTGCTAAGCAACTAGTCTTGAAGAAGAAATGAAACTGAGTGGCTCACTTATTACATTCCCACTTTGTTATTCTATGGCAATGGAAAAGTGGTATTATACAAGTCGCAATTAGTCAGAGGATTTGAATGGATGTAGGGATGAAGTATGATCACTAAACAATTTCAAAACGATCACTGCAGCCCTACTGATGTTCTCGCAACCTGTTCCTACACAGTAAAGTAAGTCTGTTGGGAAACTATTTACAGATACAATAAAGGCAGAAAAATGTTGACCTTTTGCTGCGCTTATTGCCAAAAGGTAATTTTTAACGTGGGGTCATCGTCATATTTGGCTAGACCGCCTTTCGATCTTTCTACAATAATGTTGCAGGCATCTCTTCTTGTGTTTCAACTTCCAGAGCTCCTCAATAAACCATGATTTGAAAATGTGCCTAATCAGACCAATGTCTGTGAGAAAAGAAAATACAGATTATTATTATTTTTTTTAGTGTATGGAATGGAAGCAGAACAGCAGTTAAAAATCTGCACATCTGCTCAGTTTTCAGGCCCTTGATTTCTCCCTCTCAGTTGTATGACCTAGACCACAGTATATATGACCTGCTAGCCACATTTTTTTCTCATGGATGTATGCGCAGAGATACACACAAACATTACTACTTGGCAGAAGGTTTATAAAAATACTTTGGAAGCCATTCTGCTAGGATCATTATCTGAACTGTTGTGGCCATGAAACTCCCTTAACTAGATTCGGAACATGAAAATCTCAAGACAGTTCATGTAGGTGAATATGCATTGTTATTTCATCATAATAAACCAAAAGAAAAATCCCCAGTTTGAGATGTATGATTTACTGAGGAGCTCTGGAAGTGCTATTTTACCCAATCAGAACTCCATTTGTTCAAAAATACCTTTCTTCATCAGAATGTTTGTTTAAATATTCAGTGCTTTCAGCCCAGGAAATGGTTGATTTTTCTCAGAACACTCAATTAGATTTCACAGTAAATTAGATCACAGTCTTTACAAATATTTGACTAGCAATTTTATCAATTATCCCAGATGTAAATACATTCATTAATATATATCTTACTGTGTATTCAGTTTTGGCATTTGTTAAATATTTGGCACTGTATGGAATAGCATGCTAATTTAAGAAGTGCACAATTCATAACTTAGAAAAGTGTCCTTTGTATATTAAAGTAATTCTAGCTACAATCCTTTGTGAACATAGGACTGAGCAAGTTCTATTGCATTCTATAAGGCTTCCAAGTAATCATATATAAAATTTCATTGCGGATGTTCTATGCAAACTGATTTTAAGAGATTCTTTGCATCATGTTCAACTTAAATTGTTTGAAGAACTATAGAGATATATATCTTAAAATATGACTGATGTTATTTAACCTCCAGCACCCTATGTTTCTGATTTTTTACCTGGAAAAGAATAATTAGTGTACCAAACTGCTACACTATGCAGGATTTAGTTATAAAAAGATGTTACAGAAATATGGGGTTCATTTAACAAAACCTTTGTTCCAAGATAGATTTTTTTTTTTACATTTATATATTTGTAAGAATCTATTTTATTAAACTGCATATAAGATATATGTGCCAAAAATGGAAAATTAAAACAACATACAGAATGAATTAGAGTCAGGATTTTTTTTTGCTAAATTTCTATATTTGGAAAAAATATATATGTATTGTTATTTTTGTCTTGGTGCTCTGGTGGATACTTATCTCCCAGTTATTTAGTATTGCAAGTACATAAGTGCTATGCTTGTTCAACAAGCTGTGATTTAAAATGCTTAGAATTATGTATCAGCCTGTATTAAATATTCCTAACTTCTCTTTTTCAGTCAATATCTTCAATAAGGTTATCAGATGGTACACAGTTATGTCCTCTCCTTTATATAGCCCTGGGAGAATAATTTGGTTAAAAGAAGAATACATGTAGCACTTACTAAAAGCTAGATAGGTAAAAAGTAACCATCAACCTTTTTTCTTTTTTTAAGGTTACTTACGCACTTTTCTTATTCCTCATTATTAATGGAATTAAATGTAAAAATATGTCCCATAACAGCCTACAGTATTGAGAAGATAATATACCTACCAAGACATAACTATCCTTTTAGGTCTATAAAATGTCAAGCTTTTAGTGGCTACTTACTGTTCTTATCATAATAGTTTGGAAAGCATCTAGAGAATTGGCTCACTTATGCTGTCTTCAGCATAAATATGAACCATCAAGATGAACGGTAGTACATTTTAGAGGCTTATAAAAGAAAGAGGGTTTAAACAGAAGACATTTGTTCATGTTACAAGTTTGAGTTCTGCTGGGTGTAAGTTCTTTGTAGGGCAATCATTGCATTTATCAAATTAGAAGTCTGCTGTACTAGAGTTGGAAATATTTTGTTTTTCTAGGAAGCCTAATTGTAGTACAATCTGAACAAATGCATAAGCAGTTGCATCAAGAAAATCAACCAGAGGTTTTTACATATGCTGCCTATAGACTTCTATTAAAGAAAGCAGTAAGGAGTAATTTATTGTTTTATAATAATTTTATTAAAAGTTGATTAGAATAATAAAAGTTAATACAGACTAAAAAAACAAAGAAAAAAGTACGAAAAAAACCAAGACAAAAATGAGAAAAAGTCTATTTTTAAGAAACTGCCCACCCTCTTCACAAGAAGTATATATAATTTAAGAGGAAGTGAAATAGTTAAATTAATACATATAAACTCTTCATCCTATAGTTCAACTCTTAACTAAAGGCAAATCCAATCAATAATGTCTTCTCCAATCCAGGTATCAGCAAAAAGTCCAGAATCCTAATTTAATAGCATCAATTAACATATATAAAACTGAATATTCCATACATTATCCATCTTTAAAAGGCATAAAGTCATTCAATATCCTAATTTGACCAAAAGACTAATAATTTAACATTATAGTAAGGCAGAGAAAACTGTTTAAACACTGGTCATATATAGTAAACCAATATTCTATGTGTTCTTTTTTTAATCTTGATCCTTGTTTCAAATTTCATGAAAATTAAATAGGCTCGTTTGTAAGGCAAGCAAAAAGAAATTATTCCAATTGCACACTGGGGTTGTCATTTTTATTTCCTTCTTTTAATATTTAAAGCCTCATCCGTGCAATTTAATTTTTTGGTACTGATGACAAATTCTTATTCAAACTCTTATTTCAAGTTGTTCTCTGATATAGTTTGCATCATATCTTCTTCTGTAACATATTCTGGGAACAGACTGTTTCCAAGAAGGCACAACATAACTGACCTTATTGATTCAAAATCCTGATGTAATACCTCTGAATGGCATTACAAGTTGCTTATTCCATTATGTCTCCAAAATCAAGACACAATTTGCCTTTCCCACAAATTGTATTTAGTCTTTAAAAGCAATGATAAAGTCTTAATATTCCAAATCCAATATTCCAATCTTTAGAAACATTCCAGAAGCTGTCTTTTTGCTGTTTATTTTAAATTCTTAAGAATTATAAACATATATCTTCATTTTCTTATATTAAGGATTGAAAGCACTCACCTGGTGTATTTCCAGTCCTGTCATTTTGAAAATGTCTAACTTCTTTAGAGGAGTAAATTGGCAATTTGCAAAAGTAGCTAGAAAGAAAAATGTGACCTTAGCATCTTTTGAAAAGGCTCTATTTACAACTGGAGCAGGATGGTAAATTCACTTGGCTCCTGATTCTTCCATCCTATCTAGACTGTTGCTTTGCAGTATCCTTGTGAGAAGGAATTGTATGGAGTACACCTCGAGCAATCTCACTTCATCACTTTATCCAGAGAGGAAAGGAGCCAATCTTCTTGTTAGCTCCCTGTCTTTTGCCCCTGAAAGTCTCAGAAAGTAGTAAGAACTAGTTTCAACTACTGTAAAACCAAGATAAGGTGATATGCCTTTATTCAATTTACATACTGCATGTATGAAAATATACTGTGTATTAAAGAAGCAATATTATTTTATTGATGTTGATTATCATTCTTACTTTAGGTAAAGATTTATTTATGAAAGTTTTGCTTTGAAGTTTTCTGAGTTCCAAGAGTACGTTATTCCATTCTTATTTATTCTATTTTAAGTTCAACATATTCAAATATTGTTAAGATTCTTTTGTTGTTGAAAGAAGCTTGAGTCCCTTAATAAAATGCTTAGCTAATCAAACTTTATCTTCGAGGCTAAAGAACTATTTCAGAAGCTTGATTTTATAATTGAGAAATAGGTTAAATTGGCAATGATTAAAGGTTGGAAACAATTAAATAACTAGACTACATATAGGGAAAATGTGTTCAACAGACATTTTAAATTTAATTTATCTTTTATTACATTGCGTTATTATGTTAATTTTCTACCCTAGATCAGCTATCTTTTCCAAGTGCAGCCTGGTTCAGGATATCACTCAATGGCTATAGAGATTCTTGACTCCTTCCCAAAATTGTATTCCTATTGTAAGCTGACACTAAAAAAATACAGTGAATATCATAGTGTACAGAAATTTTCTTTAAGTGGGGTATCAGGACTGAACTACAAAAACCAAACAACCCCTAGATGTCTATAAAGAGAAATTTCCACAAATCCTTGTGCTGTAAAATTATTCTCCAAATTTTTGCAGCCTGAATTTGAAAAACCTTACTCTTTGGAGTTATCCAGTTACTCACCTATTTTTTTTCCCTTAGACAAATTAGAATGTCATGGACAGTGGAAAATACTTATCAATTTCTTGTTTAGAACAGGACTGAGTATAACTTACAGAAATTCAGCAGGCAACTCCACAGAGAGCATGTGCCTAAAAAAACCCAACCAGAGATTAGCTTTATTGAAAAAGAATATGCCCATGAACTATGAACATCTCTACAAAGTGTCCTATTTTTGCTTTTGAAAGATTATGTGCTAGTAAGAGCACCCCTTACTGCATACATACTCATTAATGGCACTGTCAATTAAATATATAACTTCATTAATTTAGGCTACAGATCATTTATTGTGGTATATACATATGAAATAATTCTTGGTAAGTTATCAGTACCCAGATTTCTGCCCATCATATGAGAAGTTGTATATGTAGTCAGCTTACGATATATTAGAATCTCTTCAGTTTTTGCTTATGGCAAGTTCAATTGTAGAGCTAGATTGTTTATCCCATAAAACCATTCATTATTAATTTTTCTACTGCTTCTGGTAATTTACACAAGCAACCAAATGACAAGAGAGCTATGTAGGTGTTAATTAATCCCACCATCATTCAAAACATGGGGGTATTGATTGCATTTCTATATTACCTACAAGGTTGTCTACATGAGCTGTGGTAAGATAACAGATATTTTCAATGGCAGGCATTTATTAGGTCTCAGGATGAAACCTGCATACGCTGCCCAGGTGGCTCTGGTGGACTGTAATTTGCATTTAATTTACATATTATTATATATCATTTAAGGCATTTTGCTGAGAATTTCTAGAAAATTATACCCCATGGGTATTCTCTAGGCAAACCTCATTTAAAAATTGTTGGAGATGTTAATAAAAAATAGGAAACTATTGTCAAGCATGCTATACCCATGATGGTGACACATCTGGAGTTTGATAGGTCCTGCTTTTGCTGCTTGCCTGCTTCTTTGAAAAGCTATACCATTGCAGAATCATATTTCAGTTTTAGAAAACCAAACAAACCCATCATTTTATCTAAATAATAGTTGAGATGCATAGATTCTTTTATCTTGCACAAAAGGAAAGGGATGTATTGATACGGTAAATAGAATGCATTTATATGTCATGTAATAATCCTACATGCTGGTGAAGTGTTGAAACTTTATCAAAACAGTATATGAAATTCCAACTGGATACATGCAAAATGCTCCATGCATGGACCAGTGTTGCTTTCGATGTTGTGGGGAGGCAGGTCAATAGCCAGTTATTGGACCTTATGGGGGAGTCTTTCATATTCAACACTGACCTTCCTTGTGATAGCCTGGTCTGCTACTAGCACCTGGTTCATCTGTACTGCTAGGCATTCATGCACTGAATTTCTTAGGTAGTAGATGTGGAATATGTCTGTCCAACTCTTCAAGTTCTTGACCTGTTGTTGTATATTTACTACTGTGATGGTGCCTGAAGCCTGTTCTGGGAGATTGCTGTCATGTGCTCTCAGATCCTCCAGATCCTGAAGCCCCTTCATGTTGGTGTTATGCATTTTATCTTTTTTTCCATATGTTTCTACTGCTGGTGGCTGTGCTGTTACTGCGTTATTGTACTGCAGCTCGAAGTACAGCTAGGATGGTTCTTCGGTGCACGTGGTATTTATCTTTCTGGCCTCTACTTCTCTAACGTATCTTCTTAGCGTGGTAGCCTTTGTTTAGCAGTCTTGAGGACTTAAGATACATACCTACAAACAGACACAGATACATAGACACAGACACACATAGGCAACATAGACTCTCTCTCATTCACACACACTTCAAATTGAACATATTGCCAGTGATGTCCAAATCTAATATTATCATCATCATCCACTTTTAACAGAGTGAAATATTAGGTCTGTGTAACGATCTGGATTTATAGGATATATAGGATGCTCTGCTGATGTGAATATGAAAGTATCTGTAGCAAACACCCTTAGAGAAAATGTGCCAAACGTTTGGAATGTTTTAAAAAGATATCAAAGTATGAAGAATAAAATTTCCCTTGCTAGGGGAAACTGCTTTCACTGGGTAAGCCCAATCCACAAGTATTTTGTGAGAACGTCATTTCATTTCATTTCATTTTTCTATTCTTTACTACATTTTTCATTTTTATTTTTTTTCACTTTTAATGGTTTTTCAGTTTTTATTATTTTTTATTTTTTTATTATTTTTAAATGTAAATTTCAGCATTCAGAATGGACGCTTTTTGACGAACAGGAGGAAAATGGGGAGGGCGGACTTTCCTGCCTGCCATCCTTCCCTCAGTCTGTGCTGAGGAATAGATGACAGGCAGGAAAATCCCCCTCCCCATTTGGTCTCAGTGCACATACCGGGTCTTACCGTCTTGCAGCATGATTGAAACGCTGAGCTTAGGCTCTGCCAGGACGTAATGCACCACCACCCACTCCATGGTGACGGTGGATAACCACCAAGTCAGCCGCTGTTTGGCTAGACACCTTAACATGGGAAGGACCTTCAAAGTGCCCAGCATCCCAGGCAATGGTGACCGGCACTATGGGCTGCCCTGCAAGGTGGAAAGTATAGGCCCTGTGGAGGCTGGCCCGGGCACTTGTACTTTCGAAGCACGGCATCTCTACACCAAGAACATTGCGGTGCCGGGACTGATGTCAGCTACAGGTTCTTGTGGTATCTGCTGCCCGGGATGCACACGAGCTTCAGGTGGCATCCAATCTGCACATTGGTCGGCATGAAGACGTGCTCGGAGCCGGCCAGGGCTTCCACCCAGCTGTTGCTCGCTGCGGCCGACGGCGTCTCAGCTGACTTGATCTTCTGCTCATAATACCAATAGAAGAGGCAGTCCCAGGCGGAGCTGAACTCGACTTGGAGCTTGGGACACACGGGGAAGCCGGCCATGAAAGAGCACGGGAGCTGCACTTCAGTCAGTGTGGGCAGATTGCGCTCCATGTGGTAGCGGGTCTCACCGATTTGCAGCACCAACCCATCTTTCCAGGCCTCCTCGTTGGGCACGTCCTCGGCCACAGCTTCCCTGTGGCAGCCGCAGAGGAAACCCTGTCTGCTGTGGGGCTGGCATGGGGATGAGGGTTTGGCATGGGTGGCCTGGCTGAAGGGTCTTTAGGTAAGCTGGTGCAGAGCAGATGGGGCAGCTCCGCACCCCTGCCTTGCTTCATCCTCTTTTTTAGGGGTGCCCTAATTTTTCCTCTACCCATGCCATGCCTTCACACTCCCCCCAGGGCAGTCACATCCCTTGACTGACAGATTTTGTCACCGAATGACCTTCTCCCTCATCTGAAGAAAAATGGCTCCATCAGACAGATTGATTCCATGAAGAGTTGCAAATGCTGAGATGGCCCTGTAAATAACTGAGATTTGTGTGACCAAGATGCAATTATTTCAGGATGCAAACTCTGCACTTTAATTGTCCTCTTTTGCAAAAGCTAAAGTCTCTGGACCATCTGCAAGGACAATCTCATATTTTTCCCATTGTTCAAATAACAACCACAGTCCTATAATTCAGGACTTGCTGGTATTGGTCCTGACTTCTGGAACCATCAAGTACAAGCCTCAGGCACTGCCATAATGTAGTCCTATTAAAGTCATCTTCTATTTGGGGGAGTATGATCTCTAGTCTTACTTATTATAAAGGAACATATTCTGTTTGGTTCTGACTCAGAAAGTGAAAAGAAAATCTTCCAGAGATCAAAGGCATGCACAGTCAAATAAAGTTTCCATTTACTTGATGGGTGGATCTGAAATATTGCATTCAGCAGGAAGAGACAAAAGAAAATTGCTCTGACTCTTTCCCTGAATCACCTTTGCTATTGTCTCAGTAGGTGGTGTTCAGACAAATCTCAGCAAGCAATTTTTAAATTAAAATCAATGAATCATATTTTTGCCAATATGCCATGCTATCATTTTATTTTAGTGTGTTTTTATGAAAGCAAATTAAATTTGAGAACAGAATTTCCACAAATGATTACATCTGCTGAAATGCTCACTGGGGCTACGGCTTCTCTGATGTTAAAAGAAAATGTGGGGAAAATGGATATATTGCTAAAGGATTATGCTTTTTTTTCTTATCATTTTTGTTTGATGTCCTGCAAAGGACAGAATAGAATAGTTTTAAAGAAGAAGAAAAGCAGTGCATGTTGTTGTTCTTTTTAAGAATGAGGGAAGGATGAATCAGAAGATAACATTTCAATGACAAAAAGAAAATAATATCAAATATCAGTTGGCTTCTCTTTTTGGAAGCTCCATAACCACAAATGTATAAATATAATTTTCATATATTAGGTTACTATTGTCAGCCTGAGACTGAGCAAGCAGCATAAATAAGGATATAATCATTTGCGAAATGAGGTGTCTCCTTTCAACTGTTAATAATAATAATAAAAAAGATAGGATCAAATAAAAAAGGAATCTATTGGAAAAATGGTTGGTATTAAATTAACATTGAGGCAGATAGACAAGCAGACTTTTTTGGCTATAATTGCTTTCAAAGGAAATGAGCTACTGGTGATGTGACAGAAACATATAATGCAGAACTATATGCGAAGGCCTCTTTGAAGTTCCCCATTATCACACAGACTCAGACATAGAAACACATACAATCTGAGTTAATATAATAAATATGCTGAGAGCCAGCTGTAATGGTTAAGGCATCAGGCTAGAAACCAGGAGATCTAGTCCACAAAGCTACGTGGCTAGTTGCTTTCTCTTAGCTCTAGGAAGCAGATAATGGCTAACTATTTATGAAAAATCTTGCCAAGAAACCTGCAGGGACTTAAGCAATATCCAAGAATCGGATAAAGTTGAATGGAATAAATAAATATCCCAATTCACATGCCTAATGTACAATATATACATATGTATACACCTATCTTCCTATCCTTTTTTAAATATTGTGCTGAACCAAGATGGATCAAATCTGATGGTATGCATGAGGGTTCTGTTTTGCTTTGGGTTTTTTTCCAATTGTTAAGCCTAACAATTATTTGTTTCCAAATATATAGAACTCGCATCTATGTTCCCAAGTCCTGCATTAAAACTTGTGCTTTCTGATTAATTAGCCTCTGATGCACAATGCAAAGCTTGATTTAAGAAGACATCTGATTCAAGAGAGATCTGTGAATTAATCTAAGCGTGGCTGATTTCAGTATTACATGTAGTCAATTGTGTGCCAATTGTACTGTTTAACACTATTTAAAATTCACACACAAAAACAATACATTTTTGTTACCTGCATTTTAGTTTATTCTAATATGTTACTTCCTATTGCATTTTTATATGTGCTGTTCTCCAATATGCATATTTTAATATAACTTTCTATGACACATACATTTTTATATGCAAGTTTTTAACCATCATAAATCCTAGAGGAATGCAGAACCCAAAGAATAATGTCTCAATCCATACAGAAGTCGGTGTCATGAAAATGACCACAAAAATGGACTTAAACTGTGTGCCAATAACAGTCTTTGATATCTTTAGAACCTGCCTGAAATTTAGATATCCATTTGCTTCCTGGTATAGATAAGCCATTAGATAGATAGATTAAAAAAACAACAACAAATAAACCCCAGTCTTCACATAAACTACTTTTCTGATGTAACTGTTTCATCTTAATAGCCAAGTCTGAAACAAAATTTACTCTTTACTCTCAGCAAGAACTAATGCTTATCAAATGCCCTGGTCAAACACAATAAAATCACACTGGGTAAAGAAATTGCTTTTGTAATTGATTTACTAGTTTTCATAGAAAAGGCAATTTCAATATCATTTTCATTAAATTGCTCATCTACAACAGGGAGAGGGGGAACTTTTCTATGTGTAAAGGCCAAATGCCTCAGTTTCCATGAAATGACATAGAGTGACCGATGCTTGAACAAAATTACTGTGCGTTGGTGTAGCCAAAAGCTGAGCTACAGAGTTTGAAATGTTAACATTAGAATTTTGAGTTTTTGAGGTCCTTTTGGTGTGTGTGCGTGTGTGATTTGCTTGTCTTCAAGGTGAAAAGAGTAAAGCTTTTACATTGTTTGAGTTACATTGTGGGTCTCTCTCTCTCTCTCTCTCTCTCTCTCTCTCTCTCTCTCTCTCTCTCTCTCTCTCTCTCTCTCTCTCTATAT
>JANHFL010000929.1:128794-142808 GCA_032468155.1 Oxyrhabdium leporinum
CTTAATAAACTCTTATTTAGATTGTTTACAATCTGAGTGCTGAGTGAATTATTTGAACTTAAATGGAACGCTGACAACTATGATGGCTCCCCATTTAAAGCCACCCAAGTGGCTGCTTTGCTACTGTTCCAATAAGATCATTTTTCTTCGAAAGAAAGGAGATCAACTTTCTTTGAAAATATCCACGTGAATTTCATCTAATAATAGATCACCTTTCATAATTTGTGCTATCAAAAGTAAGATGCATATATATATATATAAAGATCATAGATCAAGCTTTTGGTACTACAGCCTGTTCCTATAGAATTTATTGATGGATCTTTTCCAAAGTAAGAGTTGCATTCTGATGAAAAGTGTTGTTCACGACAGGGATATGCCATCTTGTTTCCTGGCAAGAAGCAATTTAAGAGTAATATTTCTATCTTTGTGGGCTAAAGAAAGCTCTTTACAATAATTACCTTTTTGATGTTTGTTTGTTTGTTTGTTTTTAAAAAAACCACATACTCATCCAAGGTATATACTTTTTGCTCCTATTCTTTCCTTAACTTTCTGTCTCGGTTGTGGGATCAAATAATCTAAATACTCCTTCAATTATTTTGGAGTAGTTATTTTTAGTAGAAAAGACTCAGCAGGTGGTAGAATCTAGCTGACCTTGAATGATTACAGAAACTAAGCAGGGTTGCTCCAGTTTTGTATCTGAATGGGAGACCCCCTGGGAATTCCTACAGAGATAGTTAGACTGGGATTTTCTTTTTAAAGATCCTTGAAGAAGACAATGCCAACCTCTTCCCTTAATGCTGCCAAGAAAACCATGTGGATGTAGTTACCAGGTGTAAAGCTCGCTCAGGAGCATCTTTGCTTTTATCCTTAGTGAATCCAACACTATTATACATCTCTTTGTTACCCTGCTGTGAAATGGAATACTCTGAATGGACAAATCTATATCACTTTTTTTCTTCTGGTTGTCTAAAAGCTACTTTTCTTTGATTGTAGTCTGGAGGTCACTCAACACTTGACATTCACTTTAAAAGAAATTTCCTGACAGCCAAGCATTGCCCATTTTATTGTACATGCAGGCAGTAAAAACATGTCCTTGTGTAGCCAGCTGCAAACAGAATGAAAGTAAACAAGCTGAAGTGCATCAAAATGTTTTACCTTAATTGCAAGAAATATGATTTTACTGTATGATCTGTTTCCTACCTCATTTGGCTCCTTCAAGAGTCAGTATAGAAACCCAACATTATCAGATATTTTTTCCCCTCCCCTTAGGCATGCACTAGCAAGAGAGAAGTAGAGGTTGTATGATTTGCTGAAATGTTTCACTATTTAATGCCTGAAAAATGTCAGTAACTTTCATAATGCATAGCAATAAATACAAGAAGGAATAAACAATTAAAATCAACACTACAGTGTCATAGAGATCTCTACAGTCTTTTCCTATGGTGTCATACTCTGCAAATGTTACATGCCTAAGGTTTCTTCAACTCCCAAGACTGAGAAATGTTCCTTTTCTATGTTATGAACAAAATTGGTGTGTATGCTTTGCTTTCAGTGATTATTTCTATTCTTTATGCAATAGATAATTCTTGCACACAGAGTTTAAATCAACTAGCCTTTTTTTTCAAGCTGCTGCTTCATTCCATTATCCTAACGAGGTCAAATTTTACCTTGCTTTCTAATATTTAGGTCTAGAATTTCCCTGAGGAGTTTTTATGGAGAGAAGCAGAAAACCTCCCTTAAACTGTAGATATTCCCTTCTTGTGTGTTGTGACTTAGATAGATACATAATACTGAACTCTAAAATTATAATTTCTCTGTTAGCATTTAGAATCCTTGCTTGTTTACTTGTACTCAAAAGACAGAAAAAAATATTTGATGTCCCTCCGGTAGTACATATGCTTTAAAACTATGTTTTTCATGCAGACAACTAACTTATCATTACTGAAATAAGAGCAAATCCTCAAGCCTAAATCACCTTATTCTGAAGCCATTGCAACTTTCCAGTCAGAAGGCATTGGAGCTGAAGTATCATTCCCCACCTCCTTTTTATTGGGGCTTTTTTTTTTTTTTGGCTGGGGTGGGGTTGGGAGAAGGGGAGAGAAATAGAAATGCTTTTTTGCTCTGGAATGCTGAGCCCTTGGTCACTTTTAAGAGAGCCAAAACAAATGTTCATGTTGTAATAACTACCTCTTAAGTGAATTAACCTTGTTTTCCCCCTGGGCTCCTGTTAAAGGAAGAGAAATTGTTACCTATTACCTGGCAGAATTATGATACTTGACTTGTAGTGTGCAAAATTTCATATTGGCTTTGGGGAGGCAGGAGCAGAAAGAAGCTTATTTTCAGAGCATTGCAAGCAAGTGTTTTGCACTTTAACCTTCTTAAGTAGAATAACATGCTGGAAATATATGAAATGAATGCAGAATTCCCTGTGGGCACAATCTGTAGAATCACTCCACAGTGCAATTATATTTATGAAAACAAATCTCTAACATTCTTATGTAATTTAGTTGCAGTTCAGGACACAACATCGGCTGAAAAGTGGAGACAGTCATTATTAATTTAATCAGCAGCCCTCAAAGCTATTGCAAATATGAATGATTCTGGCCTTACAGGTGTAATGTGCAACGTGCATGAAATTCTGAGCACTGCTGTCTTTGAAACTTGGGAGGAAAGTGATCAATTTTTTATAGGGCTAATTAAAATTTAAGATTAAAATACAAGATCAAAAGAATTCTCTGCTATCGATGTTTTAAAAAGAAGCCTCTTGGAAGAAACTTGGTGTCATGTCTTCCTCCTCTAGAGACCTAACTTAGAACTACTGATGACATAGGACCAGATCTCCCTGGTTTGTTTTGTGTTTGAAATTGAACTTACTTGTGTCTATTTACTTCTTTGTGTATTGTCACCCTGATACCATCTTTCACTGAAAGCTTCTCAGGAATCAGCCCGGCTTCTTCTTTGAAAGGTCCATATTCAACAACTCAACCTTGAGATGAGACACAGCCCATGCTATTATAATTGCATAACAATCATGAAAGACTTTATCCTTTGTCAAAAATGTATATAGCTTATTCCCAACAACTTTGGACAATTTATAGAACCTTGCATGGTGGTTTGCCATAAAAATGTCACACAGTTACCAACAGTTGTTAATTCTGTGGCCCATAACATTGCCAAGGGCAATGTTAACAAGATACTTAAGAAGAAATATAAAATGAAGAGAACAAGGCATATACATAGTTTTGCGTCTGGCTGTTAGGCTTTAAAGGTTTCTAGATCAGTCTTTGTTTGTGTGACATGGCTATATCACACAGGTATATTTGGCACTATCCAGCCCGATAAGGGAGATTAATATTAGAACAGAAAAAGACTTCAGGAAGTAATGGAACCTACCATACAAAAATGATTGTAGACATCAATTTTTAAAAAACCAACCCACTTAGATATAATATCTTCAAGACATAGAGTTGCTTTTACACTTAATCAGCAGTGCCCCAATCAACATATTAAAGTTGTAATTTATCAGAGATTATTATAGGCTAACCACCATAATGTTATTAAGTATTTTAATAGCGACTTACTGAAGCTATCTCATTAGGATGATGACATATTAAAGTCTTTAAGAGCTTAACAAAATTTTTAAGAGTGAAAAGTTAACTATCGGTGAGGAAACGTGGAAAAAATTAAAATAGTGCAGATTATATTTCAGCATTGCAAGAAGTCTTTATTTTGCAACATCAGTAGTGAAGAACAGTAGTTGAAGATGAGTCATAAGACAATATGTACTAATTTCCAAAAGTTAGGAAACAATCTGCCTATAGGCAAAGAAGCATATGGTGTAATTCCTAAAACTGTACTATTTCAGGCCATTGTAGCCGAACATATCTAAATATTTTCTGTCCATTCTAAAACAGAATGGAATCTAATTCTCCAATCCACCACCCAACAGTTCACAAATAATGTTAGGATAGTCTGTTTTAACTATTTAGGGCTTTAAAGCATTATGGAGTAGTATATAAGTTTCAGTGCTATTGCTATTGCTATTGTTGTGCTGTAATGTAAAGGGACATCTGCTTTTCAGCTTGAAAACAGATATTTCCCCTTTTTCTTCCCATCACCCTATATGAACAGTTTCTGCTCTTTCATCAATGGGAAACAAATTTTTAACACAGAAGACAGTGCTCCTTTCTCAATGGTGAAATTGATCATGAAAAATACATCCTAGTTTTGTTCATCGCTAATGGCACTTTGGATTTATAAACTACTAGCAAATGATGTATCCATCCAAGAAGATTTGTCCTTAAAGAAAGCAAACGGTTATTTGTTTGACTACCAAAAACATTGTGGCAATCCCTGTAGCCACATATACAAGGATTAAACCTATTTTCCCTGGATATGCTATTAATATTCTAAGACAGTCAATATCCTGGTCTTATACATGACATAACAATGAAAACATCTAATAAATAATATTTGCTTATTAAGTTAACAGAGCATGACTTATTAGAGCACTGATTAAGAGGGCATTGGTACTTGAAATTACATTCATTTCAGTGGTGTTTACATAAAACTTCATAGCTTTAACTAATAAATGCACTGAGCATTAACAAAAGACCTTCCGTTTGCTGAAATGGTCATAAATGAGTTCCTGGGGAATGAAGATCAATAAGAAGCTGTTCAGGAAACCACACTTCTTTAGAAAGCAAATATTATCAGATAGATGGGTATGATATGATGTGATGTGATGTGATGTGATGTGTGTGTGTGCGAGAGAGACAGAGAGAGAGATTGATTTTGTCTCTAATTGAAATACAGCTGATCAACTTTTAAGGCAACTTTCATCTGACTCAGAATTAAAAGAAATTAAGCCTCCTTCAATATCTTAGCAATCAAGGCAGAACAACCTAAAAGCAAAAAAAAATAATAGCTTAAATATTCTACAAAAAAAGAAGATACTTTGCAGATCATGACATTCCTAGCACCCTCCCTAAATATTGAGTCTGGCTAAAGTAACTTCCCTTTCTAGTTTCAACCATCTTTCTTCGTGGTTAGTGCTTCCATATTTTTGAGCTGTTAGCCTCTATAAGGGCTGATTATTGTCCTTACTTTAAAATTTGGCTTGGACCTTTTATTCTGGCTTTATTGCTGAACTGAACACCGCACTGTCTTTCTTTTTGTCTTCTTATAAAACTTCATCAGAGATCTTGAACTTCCAACAAGTGGCTAAAACAGTGGACAGTAATACAACTGTTAGCCATCATGAAGCAGCAAATCTCCTATAAAGAAAACAAATAAGATGTACTCTTTAACTATGAATTTAGAGAATTCTACACTGGACAATTTTTTTCATTCTCTGACTTCCTTGTTAAATTGGGTCCCAAAATAGCAAAATGTTATCTTTTGCCACTGCAAATAAAAAATAGTTGTCGTAGTCCTCCAATGAATAACATAATCTACTGTAGTTTGAAAAGTTCCTAGCGCTGTAGCCAGTGATTGTTGGCACACTAGTAGATGTTTTTGAACTTTGGCCTAATTCAAAATTGTTTCTGCTTATACAAATTTGTTTAATCAATAAATAAATATTATTACCTGTCCCATCCTAATATGTCATTTGTAAATTGCCTGGAGTCACTCCCTACAGAGCTTCTACACTTCTGAAGACAGGCTGAGAAGAAAGTAGGTATCCTAGCTGACCCATCTACTTTTGGAAGCATAGATGAGAAGCTTAGACCATTATTGAGAAAGCTTGAGCTAGTGTGTCCCTAACTGCTCACTTTCCACCTTCCCTTAGCTAGACAAGACAGGCAAAATGTTGTTTTTGTTGTGGTGGTGATTTAGCTTTATATGCGGACTTTCCTCCAAAAGTGCAAGATGGTTTGTGTAGAGGTTTTCCTTTTGTCCTACAAGAAGTGATTTAGATTAAACTAGATTAAACTAAGATTCATCCAGAATCGTCCAATGAATTTCCATGGCCTAGGATTACTAAAGATAGGAATCAGAATTCTACTCCAACCCTTTAGCACCCTTACAACCATTTTACATTTACTCACTTTATTCTCCCTCTGAAAGTACATTATAGGGATGATTCTTGTCATGAAATTCTCCATGTTATAAGACATAAAGTAGAAATGATAAGTTAACCTCCTTCCATTTTTTTTTTCGGGGTTGTGGAGCAAATAATTATTATATAGATCTTAGATTGCTCAGTTGACCTACCGTGTACTTATTTATCCACTACTTTTGGCCAATGCAAAAGGAAAGGCAGAACTTAGCAGAGGTAGGCTCCACCTAGAAGACCAGACCAGGATATCACTTCCACAGGAAGGCAAAAATTACTTTTATTGAGATTGGTGCTAATAACAGAATCTTGCAAGAATCCAATTGTTCTGTACCTCTGTTTCCCTCATATTCCTCATATAATGAATTAGGAAACATCTGCTTGAGCTGCTACCAAATTTTATCCCATTCTGGGCTTAAAAATGCTTCATCCCTTTTGCCTAGGCAACAGTTTCTGCATAATTCTATCAAGGTCATGTCCTTTACATGTCTCTACAATGGATAAGTAGGAAATATTGGGAAGGAGGCAAAGTTTAAAAAACAACAACACTGGACAACCACTTGTCTGAAATGGTATACAGTTTCCTGCTTGGGCAGGAGGTTGGAATAGATGACCTTCAAGGTCCCTTCTAATTATGTTATTCTGTTATATATTGTTATATTCTGCCTGATCCTGCTTCCTATTTCTTGACAAGGATGGAGAAGGAGAGAAGCAATGAGAAAAACCTGATTGATCCTCTGTCATAAGTGCTTATACTCTTTAAAAGGTGAAAAATTGATACAAACTGAAGAGAAACCAGAGTATAGCCACACCCTGTCATTACTTGATGTGGAGAATCACCACAGTACGAAGAGATAATGAGAGAAGAGACAAAAATGACTATTCTTTCCAGGGTTAACTTCCTACACTTTTACTTTGCTCAGCAAACAAGCAAGAACAAGTAAAATTACTCCTTGCACTTTTCCTTTTAACATTATGCGGGCACCGGGTCCATTTTTAAGTCAGATTGGTCAAAGGGGCATCTTGTCTCCATTGCTTATCCTCTTTCCCTCCCCACCAGAGTGTCAGAGGAAGAAACATAGAGAATAGACCTTCCAGAATATGAAGGATTTGAAAGGCCTTAAAATATTTCTATTTATTGCTCAGTTGCTTTTCCTCAGCAATACATTGCTTTTTGATCCCAAAAAAGTAGAAATTTTTATGAACTATGAATTTGACACCAGTTGTAATTAGGCCCCAAATGGCCAATGTGATTGTATTTTAACTGACAGATGTAGCATAATCCAGTCCCATGTTTCATGAGAATTAAAGGATAAAGAGTATATCAGAATTTCAGTGACAATTTCCCTGGACTGCAATGTGTTAGTTAAAATGGTGAGCAAAAATCACAGCATGATACCTTCAGCTAAACTCATTAATAGGAGCCATTGGAACACAGAAAAAGAAACCAGACTGTCTATTTTTCAGATATATGTCTCACTGAAGCCAGACAGATGAACAGGCAGGTTAGAAATGTAATTTTGTTTGATAATAGAGCAGGGCAAAAGAGCAGGATCAAATAAGGGACATGAAATAGTCTAGAAAAGGGAGGAAATTATTTTATCTTTAAAACCAAGCAAACAGAGAACAGTACTGACTGCACACTATCAATGCATTTTCAGCATAAAACAAGAGGAAATTAGTACGATGTACTGTTGGCATGCTTCCCTTCACTCTTTTAGCCCTATTACAGTTTTGCGTTGGGTCTATCAACCATTCTCTGTCTCTCTCTTTAAGATAATTAACTCAGATAATTTCAAACTCTCTCTCTCATTAACGATAATAGCAGTAGCCTAATGGTTGCCAATAATCCTTCCCTATCTAATTCTTTTATACCACTATTGTGGTAGCACTCATGATTTCTAGTACATATTTTCCATATCTATATCTTTCCTGTTCTATCCTTCTCCTTTCTTCTGTTCCTTTGTTTTTTCTTCTCTCCTCTCTCCATCTCTCTCTCTCCATTTCCCACTTGGTGTTTAAGTATGTTCTACAGACATCTAACCATTGTTGTGTCAGTATAATGTCAAGAGGACAAAGCTTATATTACCTTAATAATGGCTGGGATGTATTATAAATTATTGCTACAGAGATACTGTAACTTCTGGTTCAATTGTCCTCTTTTCTTAGGAATAATCAAGTGCTTGGAAGGAAGATACAGACAGAACATACCAATAAAATTATATTTAGTGTAGAACTACCATTGAATCCCATTGATTTTAATGTGTCTGCTCAAAATGTGGCTAAATTAAGATATGTTCAATAATTCTACAATAATAATTACTGATAGCTAGACATATGCTTAGCAGGAGTTATTCTTCCCCAGGTTAATTCTGATCTTTATCAGAGAAGCTGTACTGGAAAGGGAAATTGCCTGTGTTAATCTGCACCAGCCTTCCATCCCATTAGTGTTTTATTTGACTCATGAATAAAGCATACAGCACACTCCCCAACCTTGTGTTGATTTCAAATCTTGGCACTGACAGGATTTCAAAATGAGTTTATGTTGAGAGTTGCAGAATCTCTTTTTATGCATGGTTGCAAATGAGCCTGGGACAACTGTTCTGGCTTTGAATGTCATGGAGACACATGTTGCAGACAACATTTTTAAATTCCCTTTTCTAATTCAGGCTCAAGATGTTTGTGTGAACAACCAAACAATTATTTCATTCTAAAATATCATTTCTGCATAGCCCTCTGAATTCCCAGAAAATGGTATAAGAAAACAAGCAAATAGGTTAGCAAGCAAATGTGGCAGGAACTGAAATTCATGATTGCAAGATTATAGATCGTAAAACCATGTGGTTTTTCTTATATCTCCTATTCCCTCACACTTAAAATGTGATGTATTGATGTACCTCAAACTAATTTATTGAGCACAACAGACACATGCTGCATTTAAGGCACATGCCTACTGAGAAGCAATTACCTTTCAAAGAAATACTATCACCATGGTGCCTCACAGAGAGACACAAAGAAGCTCCGATGTAGAGTCTCTCTATTCAGAATCCTGAGCTAGTCTGACTGCACCAAATTGTGGTTGTTTTTATTAAGATCATATTCCAAACTAGTATGAAATATGGCAATATCATACTTCAATAGATCCAGACCTGAGCTGAGACAGAAGAAATTTAGATGGATCTTTTCAAGAGCTTTCTTTTTGTATGAGATGGAACAAAATATTGAGAGAAATTTGTTCAATATGCTAGAAGCACATCCAGACATCATCCCAAGATTTAATTGTGCCTGGGTAACATATGGACCCGTTCAAATGAAATTGGATTAGGATGAGGCAAGTTCCTTATTCAGCCATGAAGGATATTTTGAGCCAATCATCTTTGTTCTGGTTGACTAATTTCACAGGGTCATTGTGCTGAAAGAATGAAAACTGGTCTATTGTATTTTAAGCCTTTTTAGGGGTGGAAAAGAAGGAGAAGAGGGAGGACAAGGATACTTCTGATGATTTCACAGAATCCCCCAATAATTTGATATAGTTTATATGACCAGTAATTGAAATTTCTCAGGGAAGTAGCTGTATAAGTTGAGTTGGTGGGATAAGAATAAAGCATATAGAGAAATATAAGGTGCACTCTTCTTAGTTGTATTTCACAGCACGAAAATAACTACCCTAAATCCAATCTGAACAAATGTAGAATAAGGTCAACTCAACCATGCAGGACATTTTTTTTCCTTATTCCCTTTTTGCTTTGGCACTTGATTTAGCAAAAAGGCAATTGGGCTTTTGAAGTAGGAACATAAAACATGTCTGTTTTCTGAAGGTGCCCTAGTTTTTTTTTCGTTTTTTTTTTAACCCATTCTGAAAGAATACTTGTGTAACCAATTACATGAAAGTCTCATTGTGTTCCAATTTCACTTCAAGCAGCAGTCTAGTTAGCTTTCCTGTACCTACCCAATGACCTACAGGATGCTGAAAGTCTTCTTCAAATATAGAAATTTGAAACCTGGATTTTGATCTGCATGCCTATATTACTAGAGATATTCACAAGAAATAATTATTGTCAGATTCCGAGGAAGGGCAAAAGTGTTTATAGATCAGCATACACGGCAATTAAAAGGAAAAAAAAAAGTAAACCTTGATATATGCAGTGTCACAATGTAAACTTATTTAACTATGGTTAATACACAAGATCATACCATAGGGATATCATTAGTTAATGTATGAAACTTGAATATCCATTCCTCATACTTTGAAAGAGTCCTTTCTATATGACCCAGAAAAACTTGAGATGTATCCTTTGTTTCATCTTAGCTAGCAGTTAAGAAAGCTACCATGGCTGGCAGTATCAAAATCTTTTTCTCATACACTGTCCACCAAGATAATCTAAGTGTCAATGCCCTAAATCAGATAGCCTGAATCTAAGTACATTCACATAACGTCCTCTGTCTTGAGAAGCTGGTGTTAATGAGCAAATATATTATTGTCTTGTTTGGGAAGTTGTGCTGCCTTGGGCCGGGGTGGGGTGGGTTGGACTAGAAGACATCCAAAGTCCTTCCCATCCCTATGAATCTATGTTTCTATGTCTCCTTCAGATCCAATAAGTCCCCAGGTGTGGGGAAATTAAAAGGGCGCACCAGCCTTTCATACCGCCCAGAACCTGGTCAAGAAAAGAAAACAAGATATTTCACAAAGAGGGGATAATGTTAAGAATGTATATTTGTGCTTTGGAATTCAAACAAATGAGATTGTTTGAAGGAAAAATGGACATAATAATAGTCAGAAAATTAGTTTTCCATGGGTAATTGTCAACATACAACGGTAACAAGACTACAAAGGATAGGCACCTTCTAAAGCTGTAGAAATGGAAGTTATTTCAAATTAATTGGATTAAACGGAATACTTCATTTTATTTCTTTAATATTATATAAATCACATATGCTGATGAAATATAATATTTGAAGTGCTATTAAAGTACAAAAATGTAATTTCTTTTGTACAGCAAATTAAATATGTGATATGTACAAAATACTTTCACTCTTGCAAAAATGGGATTTTGCCATGTTATTCTTTCCTTTTCTCTTCTTTTTAAAACTCTTGAAGCAAAGCAAACATTGTGCTTTAATATTGTGATAACTCAAAGCCCTGAAAGCCTAGTCATTGTATTTTTAAGCTACATTTTTTTAAAAATACATCAAGCTTAAAAACGTTCAGAAGGCAAGCATTTTACATACAATATCTGGAATTACAATACACTACAATGTAACAATTGAATGATTCATTTGAAACATGTCAAAAGTTTGAATGAACATAAAGCATACCAATTGGTTCCTAAAAAAATATCAGTACCATGTTCTCAATAAGAAACATATTGAACAGTTTTTATCAAGTGCATTATGAGACATCACGGACCCTAGCCACATCCAACTACCAGCAATAAAGAAAAGGTAGCAAAACGGATAAAATCTTGTTCAAGTCAAGCTGGACTCTTGATGATTTTATACACATCCATATAATTTTCTTGGCAGCAATAGGGAAATGGTAAGTGTTGCCTTTTACTGTAGCAGAAAATGAAAACTATGGTTGTGTCTATATTATTCAACCTGGAGTTGAAGATGGCACATCCTTGTAAAATTTAGCAGAAGTTTTAAACCACATCTTTATCCAAGCTTTAGTTTTATGTTAGAAATGTATGGTGCTGATTTTTTTAAAGTTTTCATTTTTATTAAATTATATAATGATCTTTAAATATTTGTAAGCCACTTAGAGAATCAGAGTGCATGACATATGCAATGTTAAAAGAAAGAAAATTAAAGAATTAAAGATTCTATAGGCCAAGGACATGTTATTCTATATCATCACACGGTAACAAATCAAGTATGTTCTGAAATCTAATAGAATATGATGACTATCACATCTTCTACTACTGCTCCCAAATAACTTCATTTAAACATTTGAAATTTAAAATAGCAAGTAAAATGTGGTCATCAAGACATGCTATACCCCTTGAGTTTCCTATTTCTCAAGAAATTATCCAATCCCCTTTTAAATCCATATTTGTGAATTGTTGTCATCACACTGCCTACTAGGGACAGCTTCCATAGATCCTGTTTTTTGCAGAAAGGGCATCCTTTGCATCTTACTTAATAAAGCTTTAGTATTTTAATATTTTCTAATATTTCTAATTTTCTATTCTTAGGCAGCACAAGGTGATAATGGGCTCATTATTGGATCTTGACACTGACTGTAGTTATTTTGCCTGTTTTTAACATTTTTCATTGAAGTGTATAAGTTGTTTTTTAATTAATTGTTTTATGATTTGGGTATTGTTTTAATTGTTGTGAGCCAGTGAGGTGAGATAAGCAGCAACATGATTCCAATCCAATCCAGTCCAGTCCAGTCCTATCCCATCCCCTCCCCTCCCCTGCCATCCCATATACTGGTATGAAGATGGCTTATTCTTTTTAAAGGATATAACTTGATGATGTTGCCTTCTTTTCATCTTCAGACCATCATGGGAATAATTTATATTTAGCTTCAGCTGTTCCAGTGTTAAAGTAACACTTTCCCATTACACCCAACATGTCTTGTTGTACAGTGACCTTATTAGCCAGTGACATAATTAAGAACAAATATCTGACCAGCTCTCATTGACTATTGCAAGCTGCTGTGAACATGCTCCTTTCTTTCAAGCCCCATGGACTTGCTATTTTGGCCATGGGAAGTTCTTTCAAATTTACCCTTCTTCCCAAGAGCTATCCCTCTCCACTTCTCCTCATAGATCTGTGTTGGAAAGAAAAATGGGGAGGGGGATTTATTCTGACTAATAATCAACTAAGTGAACCTGTATGATTGGACAGTTGGTAAGACAAGAGTCAGGTCTCCTCAGCAAGTGGTTGTCAGCCAGCCTGAGAAGTATCAGATAGTTAGTATTGGGAAGATACCTCATTTCACCTCATAGCCTGTCAGTGACTGCCAGGTGTTTTCAGGATTATTTTTTAATTAATGGGCTAGCACTCTATCCAAGAGAACTAAACATATATATAAAATGTTGGTGGAGGTGCTTCCAAAGTGAAGAACAAAGTATTAATCCAATCTCTTTTCTACAAAATTCTTATCACTTCTTTAGTACAGTTATGAAAGTATGTTTCTCAGTCTGGCTGGCAGCCATGCTGGATAGGTGAGGACTGAAAGATTTACCTGTGAGCTCAAGGCCCAATCCATGGGATAGTTAAGAGCTATGTATGTGTTTATTTGGGAGTTCCTGGTGAAACATTTACCCCAAGGATCATTTCTAACTTGTTCCACCATAAAATTGGGGGGCGGGGGGGGAACTACTCCTTGGTCTTGGTCTCCTTGGAAGCTACCTTAAAAGTTTTGTTTTTGCTTTGATCAGTCAGAAAGACAGCACATAAATAAGATATTTTGCTTTCTCTTCCCTTTCTGACATCATTGAAGAGTTTAATTCTAAAGGCAGTAAGCACAATACCAAAAGGTGATAACACCACTTTTTATGGTTAGTATGATGTATAACACAGGTTTCTAAAACTAAAAAGCAAGGAATGCTGGTATGCAAAAAGCTAACTTTTGATGGCCAGACAATATCTTTCTCTTCATGGTTCATGATTTCTAGTTGAGCAGTTGACTTATTCAGGTTTGAAATGGAATAAGGCATAAAGAAACCCTGATATCAGATATTGATACCCAAATAAGTTGACAGTAAAAGCAATTTAGAATGCATCTGCATAGCATTTTATTTAGAGACCTAGTCATTTCAGATTCCAAAATATTCAGTTATATTTCCCTCCTAAGCCCACAGAATAAGTAGTTTGAATTTCATAAGTACTATATTCATTGCTCAATAAATTCTCTCACACACACACTCACTTTCTTTCTTTCTTTCTTTCTTTCTTTCTTTCTTTCTTTCTTTCTTTCTTTCTTTCTTTCTTTCTTTCTTTCTT
>JANHFL010000929.1:148517-159295 GCA_032468155.1 Oxyrhabdium leporinum
GAAAGAAAGAAAGAAAGAAAGAAAGAAAGAAAGAAAGAAAGAAAGAAAGAAAGAAAGAAAGAAAGAAAGAAAATCAGTACTGATTCTTGTCTTCTACCACTCTAAACTCTATTTTATGAACAGGGTTCTGTTCTTGAGTTCAAGCTGCTCACCTGCTGTTTCACTCTCAATGAATTTAATGATCCTGCCTATAGCCTCAGGTGATACTCAGCATGAATAAGGAAGTGCCAGAGTGCTCCTTAGTGTGTGTATGTGTGATTCTATATTGATGATTTCTGGTTTGGCAAAAGTACCATGTTTCAACATGAATGTTCTCCTTATCACCAATCATTTCTGTAAGCACCAGATTTCCAAACAGAAATTGACCCCAGGGAGATGGAAAGTTATTGCTTTTCATTGTTTTCATTCTTAAAAAAAATTCTTTGTAAGCCACCTGGTATCACTGAGAGTGAGTTGGGCAACCACATACATTTTCTTAAATAAATAAATCCCTGCATAATTGGAGGATGATTCCTAAACCATTCCACTATTGCATTTGTTAATCATGGCATTCAGTCTAAAATAATGATTGATGATTTGTGTAGATAATGGTTTTCAGAGGTCTCTGTATCACTTTCCCCCAGGAAGCCATAGAAGCCACCTTTAATCTTAAATCTGCCTTACTCAACTTGGTATTTTCCATATGTGTTGGAACTAGGAGTTGGAAAATTTTCAACTTGCTTGCTGGCTGGAAATTCTGAGAATTATAGTCCCAATTTAACTAGAAGACACCAGATTGTGGAAAACTGCCTCTAGTCCACTGTTTCTCAACTTTGGCAATTTTAAAATGCCTGGACGTCAACCCCCCAAAATCCCCAGGCAGTATACTGGCTAGGGAATTCTGGGACTTGACATCCAGACACCTTAAACTTACCAAGGTTGAGAAATACTGGTACTTCTCTAGATAATAAAACAATGTTATCTTTTTTTAGAAGGAAACTCTTAAACCCATTATATTTTATTTATGACATTATAATGCAAACCCATAAATCTTACTAATGGTTTATTTCTCAGACATCCTGTCTCATTAGTCATTACTAATTTCTCTCAGCTTTCTCCCATTTTGCAGCTTCAAGTCAGTACTATAAGAGCTCAACAAATGTCCATGGGATAGGAGAGAAACAAAATTGGAAGGCTTCCTTCAATTGTTCATATGAATGTTTTTAAAAAGAAAAGTTTCAGAGAAAATCTGACTGACAAGAACTGTAGCTGAGACAAGCCTGTCATTATGTACTAGTTTTCCATCTGGTGTGAGGTAGAAGATGAGCAAGACAGAGTTTTATGCCAGCTGTGTTCTCTAATTGTGTGTGCAGAGCAAGTAGCAGAATGGATGTTATTATGGACTGTGTACAATGAGACAAAGCAATGAACATCTGTACTTCCAAATCAGTGAGACAAATGTTTGAAGGCATGTTGGCATTTTTTTTTTCCTAAGGAGACAAGAAATATATTTTACTGTAAGAAATGTATGTTATTTCTGTGTAAAAGTGGAATTTTAAGTAGATTCATTATGTGC
Source organism: Oxyrhabdium leporinum (assembly GCA_032468155.1). Taxonomy (NCBI): domain Eukaryota; kingdom Metazoa; phylum Chordata; class Lepidosauria; order Squamata; family Cyclocoridae; genus Oxyrhabdium; species Oxyrhabdium leporinum. The sequence goes on from JANHFL010000929.1 coordinate 150,073, forward strand.
AGTCCTGTGTAATCAGTAATAGCTGTAATAGTTTGTTTTCCCTACCAGTTTGAATTTATACTTGTTCAGCATTGGTCACTATGTGGGCTTGTAGAAGAATTTTAAAAATGGATATTTATATATAACTGCAAATCTTTCAGTGGACATCTGTGAATTTACATATATGAATTATGTTCCTGTGCAGAGATTTCCAATTTCTACTTAGAAAATTAGAGCTTGCAGAATTCTTTGGCAGGTGCCCTGCTCTTGACTATATCAAACAATTAGCTATGGCTCCTCCTGATCCTTGTTTAGTTTTTAAGACTATGTAACAATGAGATCACCTGAGATCAAGCAATAGAGGAAGGTGGGTGGTATGAAGCTGCTACAATTTCCCTTGACTCTGATTTTTCTCTTTAGTTGGCTAGTCAAAAAAATATTTCCAATGTAGGTTATTCAAAAGGGCTACTACTTTACATGACAGAAGGTAAACTGAGTGATAACCATGGGCTTTCAGCATGAACCTAGGGAAAACAAGGAAGGGCTCCAGGCCAGACATGGAAAAGAAATGAGATGATAGAAAATTGCTTATGAAATGCTTTAACAGTGGATTAGAAACAATATTTCCTGACAGAAGTAAAAAGGAGGAGGTAGCTATAAGATGTTCCTTTATTGAAGAGAAAGCCAGATCTTGCTGTTTCAAGTGTGGCAGAAAAACTGAAATCTGACAGAGGTCTGCTATTTCAGGAGATTATACTGACACTGCCTGAATGAATTGGAAAATTGTGAAATAAATAGGAAAAAATGTGAAAGATATAGGAAAGATTTCACATAATTGATACCATGCACTGTATATATTTTATTGGTTTAATAGATATGCACAAATTATATCCCTTCCCCCAAAAGAGGATAAAATAAAAAAAAATTCCTTGACACAAAAGGGAACAAAAAGAGAATAAAGTAAAATCTGCACATTGACAAAATTTCCATCTGTCAGTCACACTGCTTAGTCCACACATAAATTATGTTGATACATTATGATATCCTAGATTCTTGTGATGAACCTAATGTGTATGAAGGCCAATACCAGCTAAAAACCTGGAAGCTGTGATTTCACATTATTAACAGTTAACCAAAACAAAAATGAGGGATAGGATAGGATAGGATAGGATAGGACTTGAAGGTCTTCTAGTGCAGCTCCCTGCTCAAGCAGGAGAACCTATACCATTTCAGATAAGTGACTCTCTAGTCTCCTCTTAAAAACCTCTAGTGATGGAGCACCCACGATTTCTGAATGCAAGCTGTTCCATTAATTGTCCTCACTGTTTGGAAGTGTCTCCTTAATTCCAGGTTGCTTCTCTCTTTGATTAATTTCCAACCATTGTTTTTTTGTCCTGCCCTCTGGTGCTTTGGAAAATAAATGAAAAGAATGAAACAAAAGTTTGGATTGGGAGCTGAGTAGCTAAAAAAGGTCTAGCAAGAATGTGCAGGTGGAAGTTGAAAAAAATAAAACAGCTTGTCACTTTGACATCTGTTTACAAAAGGAAGCCTTATCCCCTACAACTATTTAAAGTAAAACTTTGGATGACAAGGTGGCATGATTGTCAACAAATCCAGACCTGTTTTCAGTATTTGTCATATAGTGTGTCTATTCTTATGTCAGAGTGGGGGGGGGGTGTGTGTGGAAGAAAGAAAAAGAATGAGTAAGTCACAATTGAAACCTGATTGTGCTCAGTAAGGGATGAACATTCCTCCTAGTTCAGGAGAGTAAGCAGTACAAAATGAGAGGTTCCTGGGATTCATTCTACTGTTGTGTCTACAGTGTTCCTTCCTTCTGACTGACTTTTAACATAGACATACAGGCTGCATGTGTCAGTTCATGACTTCATTCTTCCAACCAGCTGAATGAAAAAAAATGGCAATAATTTCCCAAAGAGACAAGAAGTGTCTGGCTTGTAAGGTGATTTGGCTCTTTGGAAAAATAAAACATAGTTGACATCACTGAAGTTATAATTGCAGTATAAGCAGAACTGGGAATGGGAAGCCAAAGTTCCCCCACCACTAACAACCCCAAAACTTTTTTAGATGACTTCTACGAAGAAAAGAATCATTTGCCGCAAGCTCTGCTCATACAACCCTGGGTTGTACTAGAAAGCAGCACTCTGATTATACACACACAGCTTTCTCCTATACCTCTATATAAATTCTTTGGATTGTCACTAAAACAAATTAATCCCATATATGGTAACTATTCTGTGCATTTTAAAGGGACACCTGGAAGACTTGTTTTTTTGTATATTTTTGCAGGTTTTTTTTTTCTGTCTTAAGGAAAGGAATGCAGAAAAAAGAGGAGAAATGGGGTTATCAAAACATCCACAATACAAACTGAATATTGGAATGCAATGGATGTTCAGAGTACACAATAAAATATATGCTGAAGAAGCAGTGTTAACAAAAATGAGATTCATGGTAATAATAAAACAGCATTTAAGGAAAATATGAAGAGCTCTAAAGTAGCGCTATGTCTGCTGATCTGTTTCTTTGTGAATGTACAAAGAACTTTTACATAAAGACCCAGCCTTGATTATAATTAGTTGAAAATTCACCACCACCACCCATCATGTAAATGCAAATTAATGAATTCTATGACAAAAAAGTCCTTGTCACCTCTTGAAAAAAAGAGCCAGGTTAATGAATTATTCTGTTAAAAAAGGTAGCCAAAAGTTATCAAGGAAAGCTGGTACTTAACATTGAAGGAAATGAACAAAGCCAATAATACTTTCAAAGTAGATTCTGTGCCATATAAAGGTTTCTACTGAATAAGATGAAGAAGCTATAAGCATAGATATTGAAATCTATTTCATTAACTTTAGAAGACTTCATGTAAGTATACTAAAGCTTTTGCTATGCTTGTTTCTTAGACTTATGTTATATAGCATAACATAATTAATTCACCAGTGGAGTTGTGAGTTTAAAAAAAAGGAAACTGAGCAAGTCAGCATGTAGAAAAAATTAGCATAAGTGTCAACAGTAGGTCATCCCCCAGTAACTGAGAATGCATGTGAACAAAACCTCCAACAGACTATCAAATAAATGAAAATTAGGCCCTGTATAGAGTACAGGTAAGCCACAGGCTTGGTACTAAATTCCTATAAACAGAATAATGTAATAATGTTCAAGAACCATGTCTTGAAAAGAGTTTAGAATAAATTTTGGAATGTGCACCGAATTCTGAAAAAGATGGTTATTTTAGAGAGATGCTTTGCTTGAATCTTCTACACATCCTGAGGCACCTCCTTCAAATCATTGTCTAGGCATACACAACTTAAAATTGAATCGCCCTCTCATATTTGTCCTGTGTTTGCAGCTCTGTTCATAGATGATAATTTTGAAAGATTTTGGAAAAGCAGAGGAAACCTTGATGAAGAGAAAGTGATTAAGAGTTTATCCCTCCTTTTTACTTAAAAGCACTTTTAAGTTTTATAATTGACTTTGTAGTGAAGTAGGATTTGGAGTATAAAGTTATAAAATACTTCTATATTATAAAAATATTTGATCAGATAGATACATATTTCTTTCCCGGTATACTGTCACTTTTTTATTCCTTTTTCTTTTAAAAATAGATAAGGGGCATTAACTTGATTGCCACAAAAGCTACTCATGGTGTTCCACTTTTCAAGTAGTATTTTATGCCTCTCCTAATTCAAGTCACCATGACTAATTTTAGCTTCTTCATGAATGATTTCATGATGACATAGTTGGAGCCTTGGCCTGGTGAAACTGCTGAGGTGAACAGAATGTCCTCCTATTCAATGGACACTGTTGCCCATGGTCTTAATCTGCAATTATAAACTGGCATCTGATTTCCATGAAGGGTTCTGTCTGTGTATTGCTTGACTCATGCTTTGGAAAATGCTGGTGAGGGATTATTCTAATACACTGGTACTCTTGTCTTCTGGAGCTGCTACTAAACACATGTTCAGTAATCATTTTACATCTGTCTGAAAAAAAAGAGCTCTCAGTTAATTTCAGGTAGAAAAGTAATGTGTTGCTAGCTCTGTCCCTAATGAATGCATTACTTGTTTTCTGTTACTTTCTGCCAGTAAGGTGTTTACATGGACAAACTTCCTTCTGTTTTTTCTTATTTTGGAAGGAGATCAGTCCAGCTTGACTACTGTAATATAATTTTCCATCCACCAGGCAATTCTCCCAGGTGCTGACTGTGGACACTCCATGTTGACACTTTGGATCAGTTTGGGATATTAAGAATTAGATGAAATGGATAGGAATTCTACCAGTTACCCTTCTAGCTGCAGTGACAGGAAGATTGTGCTAAAAATTAATTCAGTCAAGCTGACAGGTCAGTGGCTTGGCTCACAAAGAATTTTTGCATAAAGACATAGCCACAGGAGGAAGCAGGAAGGAAACTCTCAATGACCATGCAAACTTCCTACTGCTTCATCTTCTAGTCATCCTCATTCTCCAGAATGGTTAGCCAGACTATTTTGAACCAAGCCTACTGGTCTTCCAGACCCTTGTTTAGAAGTAGTCTAAATGTTATCAGTACAAGGCATCACTGCAATGGTGACCTCTCACTCAGGCATTTTGAAAAGTAGTCAATGCCTTTCTCCCATTATCCTCACTTTAAGAAGAATTATTAGTGGTGGTTTGGGTTCCCCCCCCCCCCAGATGCTGATAATTCTGCATGGGAGAAGAAACAGAGTCAGAAGATTCCACTATTCTCTGCCTTTCAGTTGTCCTGTAGCAAAGCTGCAAGGACAGGACCATTGGCAAGCCTTTTACTGAGGCAGACAACAGCCCAGCCATCGGGGAATGCATATTATGCCAGCATATTTTTCTGCCAACTCAAGGACTGAGGGAATACACATTAATGCAGCTCTCAAAGTCTTTGAGAAAGATACCTAGTTAATTGCACCTGTCTTTTCACAAAAGGAAAAAGCAGTCCAACTTGTCAGAAGCAGCACAGTGGGGAGCAGCAGCGAATTGCAGATCAAAATAGAGAAAGAACTGGTGTGAGAACACCCAGTTGTTTTGAATGAATTCAAGTCTCCTGGACCAAGTGGATTATAACTCAAGGAGTTAAAAAAAATTGAGAAATTCTGGAGAAATGCTGGAAGACTGGAGAAGAACCACACTGTGCCAATATTTTTTAAAAGGAAAAACATAGATCCAGGAAACTACATACCGTACAAATCAGCTTATTATCAATACCAGGGAGAATCCTAAAAAAATAATAATCAAACAGTAGGTTTGCTAGCACTTAAAAAGGAACAATGTGATTTTGGTAATGCTATGACTGTCATGTCTTAAACTTCACTAAAGAATTTGCTCATGTAGATCAGTTTTCTTCTTGGCAAACTGAAACAATGTGAGATGGATGGTCCTATTATCATATGGTTTCATATTTGGCTGCAAAATCACAGACAACCACAATGGTCCTTAATGTGTAACGTTCATATTAAGGTATGCAGTTGGGTATCTCAGGGTTTGGTCCTGGGCCCAAAACATCTTCAGGAATGACTTGGATGAAGAAATAGAAGAAATGAAAATGATCCAAAGTTGGGTGTAATTGCTAACATCCTAAATGACAGGCTCAAAATTGAAGAGTATCTTGATACACTGGGACATTAAGCCTTGTCCCACAAAATGTTGTTCAATGGTTAAAATGTAAGGTGGGCAGGAGAAAAATGCACAAGTAGAAAGTAGGTTTTGCAGAGAACAATCTCGGTATCTTGACAGGCCACATATTAACCACTCAGCAACATGCCACATCTATCAAAAAAGTCAGTGCAGTTTGGGCCTGCATCAATAGAGGTATAGAGGTCAAGATCATGGGAAGTCATAATATTGTTCTAAGCTATAGATATATGGTCAAATTGAAGCTGGAATACTTTGTCCAATTCTGGTGCTACAATAGGAAAAGAACACAAAAGAACTGGAAAAGTGCAGGGAAGAATGACAAAGATAGTAAGGGGCTTGGAGACTATATTCTGTGAAAAGCAGCTAAAGGAACTTAGTATGTTTAGTCTAAAAAATAGAAGACACCCCAGAATCTGCAATCTGAGAGTTGTTTCATGGCAATAAAGTCCAGCATCCTAGTCATCTGTACAAGGGATCATGAATTAAAGAACGATGAAGCTTGTGGTAGAAATTCTGATATATCACTGCTTGGAAATCAACTGGATTTATAAGTTGCCTAGGGTGAACCATCCAGGAGTATGCTGTGAAATGTTTAAAAACAAGCTCTATCGGCACTACTGGGCTGAGGTCCTAGCTACAAACATCTAATTGGCATGTTAGGCATATAAACTCACATCTGTACTCAACTACTTTACAAAATTCAAGAAAAAATAACAATTGTATCTTATGGGCTGGTGCAAGCCAACTCTACCATATAATTGTTCCTATCCCTTGCAGCAGAAGTAACTAACTACCGTATTTTTCAGACTATAAGATGCTCCAAAGTATAAGACGCACCTAGCTTTTGGGGAGGAAAACAAGGGGGAAAAAAATCTGCATCTGCCTCTGCCTCCCAGCAATTTTCCTGCTTGCAGCAAACAGCAAATATTGTGATCAGCTTCAGCACAGCCTGATTAGCACAAGCAGATAATTGTTGGTTGGATCGGCCTCCTGTTAAGCAGCTGTTTCAGGCTGCAGGGATCACTACTGCCTGTTGCCACTTCCACAGTCCCATTTTCAGCCTTCACATCCCGTTTTTTTGCCTCCGCACACCCCGTTTTTGATTTCTACATGCCCCATTTTCAGCCCGTTCCAGGCAGCAGGGATCCGAACGGCACAAAAATGTGTGGAGGCTGAAAATGGGATGCATAAAGGCCAAAAATGGGGCATGCAGAGGCAATGGCTATCCCTGCAGCCTGAAACAGATGATTGTTGGGAAGCTGATCCAACCTCCCTTTATAAATTAAGCAGAATAGCATGAATCTCAATGTAGCATGAACCTTACAATTAGATTATATCATTTGCTATGAACTAATGCCAAACTAAAGAAACAACAACAAATGTACCAATATAAATAGGTGGAGCAATAGCAACAAAGCCATCCTGAATTTGTATCATATACCTGTAGTTTAACACAAGATAGTCTCTGTCTATTCATAGAAAATTTGTTTCTGTGTTTTGCATATTCTGCAATGGATGTGTAGAAGTATGTATGAAGTGAGCATTCGTTCCCAACCAATTTGGCGTCTAGGCAATGTAGGAAAGAATTATGAGAATGGTGAACATTCAACGCACTATATGCTTTCTAATTCTATTTAATAGTAAAGATTTGAAATTCAGCATAATCCTTTACTGTCTTGTTAGCACCACAAAACTGACTCATGATCCAGGTCTTTTATAAGCAGTTTGACTATCATTCAATAGGTAAATAGACATGTTTGATTTAGTTGTGCCATTTTAAAAGTGTGTTATCTGACAGGCTGAATACAGAATGCCTAATTAGATCATGCTACTGCATTTATGATAATGAATTCTGCATTTGCAAAACTTGAAGCTTCACAGTAAGCAGATATTTAATTTTTCATGGCTATTTCTGACAGGTAACATTTTTTATCTTCCACATACATTTGTATAGGAATACTGTTTGTGTGCCTGACTGACATTTAGAATTTTAACTTTGGGGTCTAGGAGTATGACTGTTGAAACACATTCTCATTTGCAGAAAAAAATATTCTTTGATTTTATCAGACATTCCTGAGCACAAAATTAAATCACATTTAATACCCATTTAGGCTGAATATATCAGGATGGAGTAAAATGAAAATGTAACACCACATACTGGGAATTGACACATGTTGGACTCAGAATAAGGAAGAATGTGCTCAACACTTATCTTACTTAGAACAGCTGGAAGACTGTAGTGGAATTATTCTCTCTAGCTGCAGGTTCCTCAGATTATCACTATACAGCTGCCTTCCCCATGGGAAAACTTGCTTCCTTTGATCCTTGCCAAGAATTTCTCATTAATCAGATCTATAGGGAAGAAAAGGGAGAAAGCTGGTCATTGGCTAAGAATGGATAACATACAAATGCAGTTAGCACAGTAGCATCTAAGTGACCATTGAGTGTCATTGAATCTCTGTCTGAGATCTTCTTCCAGGGAACGGAAAGGACCTCTTCTGATATCTTCCAGGGATCTCCTTCAAGTTCTTCTTTCAGGGAATGCAAAACTAGCAGAAAGAAAGCAACACTCGTTCCCATCATCACCCCCAAAAGGCCAGTTCTCACTGTTTAGAATGTTTGCAACATGTCTAGGCAAACTTAACAAGAAATTTAAGGGAAAATGCATGGTTTCTAACGGATTATGCATGGTTGCTGAAATGGATTAAAGCTATGTTATATGGAGAAGAAGTAATCTAAAAATCTTCTCCCCATAGTTCTTTTACTTTTAAAAAGTTCCACCAGCACCCTGTTTCGGAAAGGGATCTGTGTGCTGCTATCTTCTTTTTTTTTTTTTAATACAATTCCCATTTTTCTTTGTGATATGCCAAGGAGCCTTAGCTACTCAGCTTTAACTTGAGCACTCAGCTATACATCATTTTATTATGATTAATGTTTGAAACTACTGTTTATTTATTTAAAAAAAAACAGTTACAATATGGTTTCTCCATTTTTTTTAATTTGCCCTGTTTTGGTTTTATTATGGCAGCCACTATAATCTCCCTGACTGGATATGAACTTCATTGGCCTTCTAATAGGGGGTGTGAATATTTTATTAGAAATGTTTTGGGTAGCATTTGCAGTTCTCACTGCCTCTCCCCCCTTTCATTTCATGTCTCTTAATAATCTTAGAAAAAGCTGGCAAGCTTTTCCACATACTTATAAATCAGGCAACCAGTGGTGGAATGTAGCCGGTTCTCACTGGTTCGCCCGAACCATTAGGTAATTGCTTATGCAGTTCGGAGAAACGGCTAAAAATAAAGTGCAAAAAAGGGTGTTTTTTTTCTTTCTCTCACTTCAGTTAATAGCTCTGGGTAGACAGCCAAGAACCACTTAATAGTTGCATCTGGAATGCAGGTGATACATGCTGAATCAAGTCAATAAACAACAGAAACTGACAAGATTAGGGCAGGGAAACCTATCAATCACCCATCTAGGGATGGGATTAACCTCTTCCCTTCAGGAAAAAGGACAAGATTACAAACATTTTCATTATAAAGAGTATTAAGTAACACTTCTGTGATCAGCTGATACTCCCTGGAGT
>JANHFL010000929.1:220397-231810 GCA_032468155.1 Oxyrhabdium leporinum
ACTCTTACATCAGTATATTAATCCAATATACCTCAGAATATTGCCCCCACAATCCGGGTCCTCATTTTACCTACATCTTTATTTCTTTGAAAGATGGTCTGATTTCTACAATATCCAGTCATTTCAGTTAGGTAGATAAAGCATATGTTAGTTTTCAATAGATTTCATTAGTAGTTAATGGTAGAGTAGAATTTGGACTTCTGCATTAAGATAGTTGCAGTTCCAAGACCTGAAACAAACTTATATGGCCCTTGAATTGATCTGAGTCAATTCAGGCAATTATCTCAAGCTCTGAATCTGAAAGCAGCCCAGTTCTTGTGATCAAGTTATATCTGGAATATAACCTAATCCTTAATTTATGGCTGCCAAATCTATTCCCATAATTTAAAGTATGATTTCATTGACAAATATAAAACCGAGCATGAGGACATCGATAAAGATAAATAGATTTTCACAACAAAAAGACTCGTCTAAGTTTGAGGAAAAGTTTTGTTTAGCTTGCATTCAGAAATTATTAATATGTGAAAAGCAATGTGGTTATGTTTCCATATTTGCTTTTCTCAAAATTGGAAATGAAGTTCTCCAGATACATTATGCATCTTTCAGTGCACTGGATTAAAAGAAAATTGGTTGAAAGTAAGCACATATAGCAAATCTAAATGCAAAATGCTAAATGCAAAATGTCTTTATTAGGAAAAAAAAATGGGCTCAAAATGCGTGCAGACTTTTTAAAAGTCAAAAATTCATTTCAAACGGGGAAGAACAATAGGAAATGACAGCAATTGCTACCCTGTCCTACATGCTGGCAAAAGTTCAGTAAAGAAGACAAAGAATACAAACTGTAATATCATGTCAGTTTCTATCAGTGAAAACCAAGTACCCATTGCTGTTGGTATTTTGTCTTGTCAACATCCTTGATTCTCCCAATGCCGTGCCAATGTTCAATCCAACAGATTTTTTAAAGTGAATACTAAAAGGAAACCTAAAACAACAAATCCATCTATTTCCAACTTCCACATTCTCTAGCAGTGCAAACAATGGCAAATATTTCACAACTGAAGGAAAGCTGATGTATAATTATTTGAGAAGGCATCAGATGATTTGTCACTCAGACATGACATCTGTACATTCAGTATTGTTAATCAGTTGATTGTGGCATTTGCTCACACAAATCTGTTGTTTACAAAATAAAACAGTGGCAGAAAATCAGCACGGTGCAAAGCTGCCGCAGTTACACTGGAAGCAGACACCTTCACTGATACTCTAACCTATTTTGTAAAGATTGCCAGTTGTTTTCCAAAAAATAGTTGAAGCAAAGAAATTCAATAAAACTCAGTGACAGCCCATGATATTTGGTGACACCATTGGCATGTACTGGAAAGACTTAAAGCTTCTGAACTATCATTTATGCTCTGCTTCAATTTCTCTGTCGATCTGCAAGAAATAAAAATAATCTACAGTATCTGTAGAAAATAGGTCTTCTAAATAACTTAAATATTATCCTAAAGTTGCTTTTTCAAAAGTTTCAGAAGAACTAAAGAAGGTTCTTGGATGAGAAGTGAAATGTCTTTAAGGAAAAAACAAAGAAAGTCCAGTTGCTTTTGAAAAAGCAACTTTGGGACAACCATGACCTTGATGACTGAGAATTTCCATAGACAACAATATTACTTAACTTATTTAGAAAACCCCTGTTCTACAGATATAGGACTCAGGGTGATATAGGGGTTAGAATGTCAGCATTGCAGTCTAACTCACTGCTCACTGCCAGGAGTTCAATTTTGACCGGCTCAAGGTTGACTCAGCTTTCCATCCTTCCAAGGTCAGTAAATTGAGGACCCAGATTGCTGGGTGCAATATACTGACTCTGTAAGCTTTTTAGAAAGTGCTGTAAACCACTATGAAGTGGTATATAAGTCTAAGTGTTATTGCTATTGCTACTGTCCAAGGGTAAGTAACTGAAAGTGAATTAAACCAATGTGGGACTTCGTTTTTAATGTTTGTACAACACAGTTGATTGGGAGAGACTAATTTAAACCCTGAAAAAAATCTGGAAATATATGGGTAGTCTAAGTCTCTTCTCTCCCAGTGTTAATTGAGTATTCACATCTATATAAGATAGTAACACTGAATTTAAGCTACTTAAGCATATCATATGAAGCCACCAGTGTGTTTAAATGGAGTAATATTTCTAGTTTCATCTTCCAAAAACAATGCCTCCGCTCAGTAGGATAATCTCATAGATTAGAGTTTTCAAGGATGCGTAAGATTTGTGAAAGGTGAACTTGCAGCAATTTATCTTGTGACTTCAATGAGCTGGGGGAAAAATGGAATACATTAAAATACAAAGAGATATTAAAAATAGATAAAGCTTCGGTTACATAATATACCCTTTCCATCCATCCATTCCTCCAGTCACAATGGATTAATGCTGGGAACATTGGACTGTAACAATCAATCTGGTTACTCTTCTGGAGGGAATAAGGATACATTTCAACAGAATATATGTAACTAAGATGAGTAAAATTGAGGCATTTGAAATACTGAACAAAAAGCATCACATGTAAAAGGGGAAAGAAAACATGAATAGCTGACTGCAATAGCAAATCATGAAGGAAATGAGAAAATTTGGCAGTTTACAACCATATAAAGCAAGTGAAAATTGCAAAACGAACATGGATCAAACTGTATTTTTACATTCCTTAGCTAAAGAAATTTAAAAGCCTACAGAATTGAGGAGGAAAAGTTACAAATAACAGACAGAGAAATTGCAGAGATGGTAAATAATGATTTTGTACACTTTTCTCTGACACTACCAATGAAATGTGTGACAGTGCTCCTTTAAAGGTAGGGTTTATGGAAACAGAGCAACTTTAGCTGGAGAAAAATAAATATGATAAATCACACTTGATCAAATCAATTTTTGACTGAATAATCAAATTTTTCTGCAGCGAGGAATAATAATGGCAAAGCTACTGTTTTGGCGGGCATGTGAAAACTGCCTTATAGCATCTGAATATCCATAGGAAATCTCCAGATGCACTGACAATTCAAAAGAGATTGGCTTTTTTTTGGTTAAAAATAAAATAAAATGAAATGAAATGAAATCAAGTGCTCTTATGGCCAAGCAGATTGCTCTATGGCCCCAATGTCTTGGCCTCATGAACAGTAGCTCATAACTGGATTACTGCTATAATATATCTATCCACTACACTTGTGATCATAAATTCAGTTCAAATTCAGCACACCCAAAAGCATTCTCAGTGGGATAACAGTATCCAGAAAGAATAGGCAAAAATGGGAAGTCATAAAATAAATTAAAGGAAAGCCAGGCATAAGAGTCTGACAAATTGGAATCATGAAGGCCTTTCCTAGACTTACATTGTTCCAGCAACTTTGTTGAGGTTAACTCTATCTCAAATATCAGCAGCCTCTGACCTTGCCTGAACATAGCTACCCTTGATTAGTGGTAATTTGCCTCAATAGGATTCCCTTCCAAGTAATCTGTTGGTTCAGCTTTCTCCCAGCTTAGCCACATTCTTCTTTACTTTTTCCATCTTCTGATACTCAATTTCTGGAATTCCCAGGGGTTGGATGAAGAAGGCTCCATACTAATTCCTTGACAGGGATAGTGTGATTATTTTTCCTGATATGCAGAAGAAGAGGCTTTAGTTCTTGGGATACCTCATTTTATTGTCTTCTTCATTTGAACATGATTTTATAGAAAGGAATACAATATTCAGATAACTTTCCAAGAGTCTTTAAAATAGTTTGTGTAAGAGATATATGCCAGGTTATATTATTTTTCCTCCATGAGAATTGTAGCTTGCTCTGCTTCGATACATTCTAATCATTATTAGGTTCAACCAAAGCTGTCATCAAGCTGGACCACCACAATCTGATTTGATACCTCCACTCAAATACCTCCACTCAAAAATGAATTCACTTTATTGATTGAAGTCCAAACACAGTGAACATATTCCAACCATCAAGTCAGTCACTCTGTTCAATCAGAATTGGCCCACAAGCACAAAGCCACTGCAAGTATGTTGTTCTGGGGTAAAACTTTAAAAAGCACCTGTTTCAAACATCATCAAAGTGAAGGATCCCTTAAAGCTTTCTCTTATCGTGATTTCCAATTGTATTTGCCAACTAACAAAGCAAATCCAGGGATCATGGGTATACGGAGAAGAAGCTGCATTAGAAGTCAGTCAGGTTGCATTGACAGGAACTCACATTTTTAGTATTTATCATAACATTAACAGAATAATCATATTTATTAGGATGATCTATGTTAAATTGAATCAGGTGGTAATGGACAACATTTCTTGTTGTTGTTGTTCAAGAATTTCTATATTGCATATACTGTAGTTCACAGAAAGAATAATATTAATACTCCCATAAAACAAGTTTTAAAAGAATAGCAAAACAGTAAATTTGAACAGCATTTAAATCAACTTAGATTATTTGAAAGGCCTGGGAGATCTTGGAATTCTAAAGATGAGATTCTTTATCCAACAAGTCTTCTTCCAGTCAAAAGTTGTCTCTTGTGATAAAGAAAAATAAGTTTAAACAAGAATCTCTGTAGCTCATCTTGAGATCAGGGTTTTAGATGCTCTAAGCACAGCCTAACAGTGTTGCCTCTTGGTTCTTTCTGACAACATTTTAAAGGCTCAAATAAGTGCTTGTAGTAGTGGCATTGCAGAGGACTAGTGTACTTCGATTAGTGTAGTGACATCTTTTGATTTTTCCTTCCTGCTAAGAAGATTCTAGAAGTTTAAAGTTCATTCTGAACTTTAGCTTGCTTGCTTGATGTTTAGCTTGCTTGTTTTTCACTCTGGATTCATAAATAAAGAGGAGAATCTTCACTCAGCTGTAGAAAAACCTTAAGATTATTTAGGTTGCCACCACAGCTTATCTGTACAGTTCTCAGGCTCTAGTTCCCATCCCAGGGTTCAGTCAGTTTGCATGATAAACAGATGCACCATCCAGTCAAGGTTAGGTCCTCAATCCTGTTGCCATAGAAACAGGGTCATGAGGTTTTTGGTACAGGTTTTGATAAAACCCTGGTATTGCCCTTTGAGCTGGGAGCTCTGACCCAGACTTAACACTGAGTGCTGTGTAACTTGTCCAGTTTGGAGTTTCTGAGCTGGGAGAATATCACCAGGGCTCCCAAGAGCTGAATGGAGATTTGTTATCATCTTGCATGTTTTGCTTTTGTGCTTCTGTTTACATCTGTCTTCTAAAGCTAGTAATAAAATTTAAATTGTCCTTAGTTACTGGTGTGTTTATTGCCTCTGAATCCTCAAAGAACCTATTGTCTGGTACCTGGCTATTGCCTGACAATTGGCAATGCAGTGCTGATGATGAAATAAAAGATTAACAATTCTTGCAGGACATCTCTCGGGCTTTTAAAAGAATATTTATTTAACAGTAAATAGCAGTAAGAAATATGACCAGATTATTTACTTATAACTAGGGCAATTAAAATGCAAAGGTTAAATGCTTTTTAATGCCTTATTTAATAATAATAATAAGGAAAATGAAAATAAAATTTATTTAATACTAAAGGTGAACATGAAGTGAAAGAGTTAAGGATATAATTAGGAGGGGGGGAGAGAGACTCTGTGTCCTCTTCCATTCTTGAGTGCCCTAAGCACATACTTATTTTGCTTAATAGGGGCTGCCTTGCATCCTGGCAGTTTATGCTATCTTTCCAGCATCTAAATGGCATAAAAAAGAAAATAAAAGAGAATGCTTGCAACTCACAAATCAATAGCACAGATTAAAAACATCAAATTGGCAGCGGAAGCACAAGGCCAAATGGCCACATAGATTCCTCTGATAACTTGGTTTCATACTGAAGCAAAGGATGCATACCAAATACTGCAATTTGTGACATCAGCACACTTTGATAAACATGTCGCCCTCACAGAATCATTAATCAGGTAGAAAATCTCATAGAATCATTAATCAGGTAGAATAATGAATCTTAATGATTTCTTCTTAGAGATGATGGACTCAGGCTAAAAGAATAATTATCCAAGAAAAGAGTCACTCACAAATCAAAGGGTTGCATTCAATATAATGTTAACAGGTAAGTACAAGAAGTTGTTCTACTGATTCATTATGCAGGTGCTAACAGAATAGTTAAAGCAGCAAATGAAAGCAAACACCCAGTTCAGAAATTCTGAACTTGTACTGCACCTTTTCTGTACTGATTTAAGTCTCCCTCAGTTGTCTAGGTAAACCTCTAAGTTTGTTCTGTACCATAAATGCCAGATAAGTCATTCAAAGTCATTGGAAAAGTCTATCAAATTCAGCATAGGAGCCCATCCTCAAAAGTCGATATCAGTTGATATCTAAATGTATATCAAAAAGTAAAGCACTATCTCCATAGATAATTAGTTGTACTGTTTTGATTATTAGTTTTTTCCCCTGAATCCAATACCTATCCTCATTGCTCTGAACCTGCTGTAATTAGTCAGAATCCATTTTAAAATATGGCTTTAGCACTGACATAACACATGAGACAGAATATACTCAGTACTTGGTAAAATGAAATTATTATTTTCTGTGATTTGTAAACTATAACTCTGCTGATGCAACCTAAAGTAGTATTTGTCTTTTTTAGAGTCAAACATCAATGCTGATTCATACAGTGTTTATAATCATTTACTATTCTAAGGTCTTTGTCATGGGTATTATTATGAAGTCCTTGATACTCTTTCATCTTTTTTGTATGTTCTTGGTTTTCTTGGTTGTCTTGGTTCTTGGTTCTCTTCTATTGGTTCGGTTTTCTTCTATTGGTACATGTATACTACTAAACCAGCTCTTCTCCACTGAATATCTGTATATCTCATTTCTTCACTGAACAACTTTGAACTCATCTTGGTTAAATTTTATACTGTTACTTTCAGCATATTTCACTAATATACCAATATAATTTTGAATTTTATTCCTGCCATAGTTGTCCCATACAATTTTGTGCCATCAGCAACTCTGATGAGTGCTCCTTCTACCTCTTCAGTTAAGTCTAATAAAAATGTACTGTAGGGTCCAGGGGTTCATATGTGGCACCCCACAATGCCTCATTCCATGATTCGTGATTACAAACCATTAAAGAACAGTTTCTAAGTACAATATTGAAATAATCTTTAAGATCATGCTTAAGTACCTTGTCAACTCCTGGGGTAGTTTGTCGGGGTGTATAAGGTATAAACTGGATTGTGAAATTCAGTGAAACCTCAGTGGAATCACTCCATTGAAGTAGAGTTTTGAAGATGTTTCTGGAGTATTTCAGAGATTCGCTGCTCTTCTGCTACTGTTGGGATTCTTACAGACAAAATACATATTTGCATACACCAACCTTATATGGTGAGATATGCATGGAGTGATGTGATAGGCTCTCATATGTTGATATGACCAGCTAATCAATGAGATTTATTGTTTCATTATGTGCTCTGCTTATTGGCATTCTTTTGAGAGCTCCAAGGCTAACATTATCTTGGGCTTTTTCAACTCTGAGCTTTGTAAATACCACTACCTGTAAGCCCTAACTTTGCCATCTCAAGATAGTAGAAATTACACAGCTGTAGGAAAAAGATTGGTGCACTTATCCCCTCTCTTTCTTATGACTTTGTGTCTTTTCACTAACTTCCTTTAGTTGATCCTGCACTTCATCTCAAACAAGTCTAACCAATTGTCTTTCCACCCACTAGTACCTCCCTCTGTTTCAGTCTCAGGGGTAGGGAAAGGTGGGCTGGTTGGCTATGCCATGCTTCAAATTAAGGATAGTAGCATATACATCTGATCATCAGCCCTCCTGTACTTTCTCAGAACCTTTATTTAACTCCGCTTTACTGTCCTGTATCATTAGTGCCCTTGCCTTTTGTGCTGATTCTCTAACCCTAAGTATTTCTGCATTTTTTGGCCCAGACACAGATTGCTTAAAGCTGCTAATGCACACAAGGAATAGTTTGTGCACATAATGCTTTGCACATTCCTATAAATGACTCCTGTGTGTTTGTGTCTTTGAGTCAGTTTTCTTAACTTCTGGTAACTGCCTGGGCTAATCCTTCAAGGCAAGATTTCTCAAAAGAGGTTTGTCATTAGCTTCTTCTTAGGTTTGAGAGAGACTTGCCCAAAATTACCCAGCTGGCCTGTGCCTAAGGTAGGACTGTAGCTCGTGGTTTTCCTGTTTCTAGTCTGGGGCCTTAGCTAGTACAATGAACTAATTCTCTTCTAAATGACTCCTGATTGTGAGACTCCTGTAAATGACTCCTAGATTTCTGATTTCTATACCCCTTGATTTAAATCCTGCCTGTAAGAAATTCACTGATTATGACTGCCAACATGACATTGTGGCAACTATATATTCTTATGGGATCTCAGGAACTCTTTTAACATAAGCAAATGTATTATTACATTCTCAGGATTTTTAAAGAATCTGTAATAACACTTTAAAATGTGAATTGTCCCACAGCAACAATTCTGCCAAGATGGGACATTATAGTTTTAATGTGATGGTTATCTAAAGCAAGAAAGCAATAACTTTACATTCAGTCACGTCAAACAATAATTTGTAGGCTAACCAGAGAAACAGTCTAGGGAAAATTCATTCAATTCAATGGGAACAAACGAAGAGCAAGTTCAAAGACAGGTGAGGGAAGCATGGGATTTTAAGCAGCAATTCACTTCAATGGAGTACACAAAGAGTTCAGCTGTTGATAGTAAAAGCAGAAAAAATAAAAATGAATGGTGTAGATTCCTTTGCTAGAGCAAAGAATGCAAGAGGTGCAACATTAATGTCTCTTGCTATGGCAAAGAAGTCATGAGGCAGAAAGCTGTAACACAGAGACACACACAAAAACACGTTAAAAAAAGCACTTGGAGTAGGCACAAGGTAACTTGGGAATAGTGAATGAACACAGAGAAGCCCATTCTCTTGGGGAAATAGGAGTTTTGAATCAAGGAGTGAGAAAAAGAATCCGTCTTCATGCCACTGTTCAGTTATGTTAGCTCCTGGTGCATGATGTTATTCAGGAAAACCGGTTACCCTAAACAGAAAAATAAGGGAGGGGGGAATTGGGAAAAGAAGTTATAGTGAAGTGCAGAAGGGGGAAATAAGTACCTTCTTCTTTACTTTCTTTCTTTTTTGAAAATATCAGTTGAGTATCTGTCTTTAGGATAAAATATTATTAATCCAAGAAAAACAGTAGGAAATGAATGTGGCAGAAAAGAACAGGAGGAAAGAGAAAAAAAAAGAATAAAGAAGGGGAAAAGGTTTGACTAGGGCTGGTTGGTTAATTACAAGAAAACAAAGGGCCTTAACCATGACAGAGAGCTCTCAAGCTTCTTGTAATGCTATGCAGGCAGCCTGATAAGGATTCAGGGGAGATTAACAAACATCTATACATACCTCAGTAGTCTGAAAAATGGGCAGCTCTGAGAGGGGGCATTAGAAAGAAATTGAATAATCTTTGCCCTAACAAGCTGGAAGATAAATTGGGTTCTAAAATGAAAGTAAATCAGTAACCTAACCCCTTTCCCCTTTAATAGATCTTGTTAAAGAAGACTCTGTGAGAATCTTATTTTTGGTAAATTGGCTGTCAAGAGTCTGGCACTTCATCATTTGACTGACAAAAGGAATTGTCGAGCAAGAATAAATGACTCCGAGTCATTGGCTATGCAGATGTCTGTCTGATAGTTCTGTTATTGGTTTACAAGGATCCCATAATCAGTGATACAAATGAGATGAGGCTGGAGGGATGTTTGCATAATGTTATACTCATATATCTGTTCAGGAAGGTCAGCTTTGGGTCATTTTGTTTTTGTTTTATTCCCTAATGCTAGGGCATCCTGATATTTTGCCAGGCAAAAAATACTTTTGCAACCCAATTAGGCATGCTGCCAGACTTCTTTTAAAGCATAAGGACAACAGTTTTCTTGTAGAAGTAGGTGCCATTTGCTGAAAACTATTTTTCACGTAGACGATCAGGAGATTTTGGCTATGCAAACACTGGGTCAGGCCCACTGATAGAGGGATTTACAAGAGGAAAGCTTGTAACCAAACTAGTTAACAAGCTGCTTTTTAAGCAAATTTTTAATATTTTTAATCCTAATTTTGCCAGTACCACATGTTTTGGACATGATAGATTTGGATATAGATATCAGCATAGATATAGGTAACATTCATGAAGAAAATCTTTCTAATCTACGTAGTCTCTAGAGATAGAAAACAACTCGTTGGCACAGAATCAATCAGTAGATAGAAAGAGATATAGAGAGATGAAGCTGAAGGTAGTTAAGCAACAAAATGTAGTTTTCATTGGTTGTTCTTCCTTTCCAAGGATTATTCATGTGAGAAGCAGGATATAATCTTCATCTTTTATCCAATGTAAGTTTCCTTTCCCACGTTGCCTGGTGACAGTCTTGCTACAAAGTTGTGCACTACCGTTATGGTGTTTTTGCTACTTAGCATTGGGTAGGTACCTTATTTCCTTGAGCAATTTCCTGAACACAAATGAAAGTAATGCAGTAATGATGATAGTGATGATTATTTCTGCTACTCTGATTCTACTATTTAATTGGATCTGGCCTCAATTCACTCACTGACTTGTCTTAATCAGTGTTACCAGGGCAGCCAAATAAGGGTACTTAAAGAACTGACAAATGTATTATAGTTCAAACAAATATATGGATTAGCACACAATTACATATAGATTTGGCATTTCTCTGAATTTCATAGTAAGTGCTAAATTCAAAACGAAACGAATAGAAAGGTGTATTCTGAAAGAAATACACACTTAGAAATGTATGTTTGTGAGAAAAAAAATAATTTAATGTGCAGTTTAATCCCAATTTTTATGCAGATTATTTTATAATGTTGCAGAAATAGGATGCAACTTCATCTGTGTTTCGGTTAAAGATATGTTATTTTGATAAGGAATAGAAGACTGATCCTCAGTTATGGCTCCTTATGCTGCAGCCATCTGGAAAGACTGACTTTTCTGCATTGTCATAATTCATAAAAAATTTCTTATTCATATTGCCCCTCTGAATATTTTTATTAAAATTATCTTCTTTATAATAACAGGTAATTAGAAGGAAATGTATTTTTTACCTTTTTTAAAAAAATATGCATGGTTTTACATCAAGGATTCCAATTCTATTTCTAGTCTTATAAGATAAGGGCTTTCTTCTTTAAGAATGTGGGTGTATCTCTTAACTTGAAATATATATTTGATATTACATTTAAAGAGAAATAGTGTTCAAGGTTTGTCATAGTACAGTATCATCTTGATGTAGTTGTGTGTGTGTGTGTGTGTCTCATTTTTTTCGTTTTAAATTGTATTTTAAATTTTGTATATTTATGTTTTATACTTGTTGTGAACCGCCCCGAGTCTGCGGAATA
>JANHFL010000929.1:231910-252773 GCA_032468155.1 Oxyrhabdium leporinum
CTCTCTCTCTCTCTCTCTCTCTCTCTCTCTCTCTCTCTCTCTCTCTCTCTCTCTCTGTCTCTCTCTCTCTCTCTCTTTCTCCCTCCAGAGTTCTAAGCATACCATGTTTGAAGGAACTATTTAGTGAATACTGATCATCACCACTAGCTGGACTTGATGAGTCCATCACAAGCTTCACCCATTTCTAAAATTTACTAGTGACTTAAGCTACCATTCTGCACTATAGATATGTCTGAGCTTTGATCACTTACATATTTCAGTCCTATCCCAAAGGTGCTATTATATGACAGGATAACTGAGATTCTCCATATACATAATGCAATCATACTTCCCACAGAATATATGTTTGTGAAAATATACTTCTGACAAATGTTCTTTTTTGTTCTACACCGCATCACAAAGAATAAAAATAGTCGCATACAAAGATGTGTTCTCATTTACATATCAATTCTGGAGATGCAAAATGGTACTTAGAAATTCAGACTAAATAAGTGTCCCACCCTAACCGTGCCAGAATTTCATAACTGATCAATCTTTTTTTTTTTTAACTTCCTGGAAACAGAGACTTGAAATCAATCTTAACTTGCCTAGAATTTTTCTAAGGCATAATCCCTAAAGAAGGACTGTAAGCTGAAAAGGCCACAAAAATTTTGAGCAGTAAACAGTTGTTAAGTATTTCCGTCCCCACCACAAAATGATCATTGCTATTCTTAGTAAATAAGTATTATTGCATTTGCAAGTCAATATGTTTGAGTTGCCTGATTTATTTGGAACCCAGAAGGATACCATATATTTTTGTTTGTTTGTTTTTGTTTTGGTCTTACTCTCTTGGCATTTACTCTTTTCCCTTGTCAGCCAGTGAAGGCCCTTTCTTTTGAATATCTCTTCCTGTTCTAGCATTTCAGTTTTAGCTTGGAGAACCTAATGCTGAAGCTCCACTCCTCCTCCACTGAAGGTTTAAAATATTAAACAAACTTGCTATCCGGTAGCTCTTTAAGGAAATGCCATATGATTGACATTTTGCAGGCCCATGCACATGCACAAGAATGACAGTTTTTCTAGCATTTTTAAAAATTTATTCAGAAAGTTAAAAGATAAACTAAGAAAAAGACAAAAAGCAAGAAAGAACAAGAAAAGAAAGATGCACTCAAAAAGAAAGATCAAATTCCTTCAACTCCCTTAACTTTGCCATGAAATCTACTGAGAAATTATTGGATTTAGTCCAGGGGTGTGCTTCAAAATTTTTGCAACCAGTTCTCTGCCGCTGAGTGGACATGGCCATGATGGGCATGGCCTAGTTGGTCTCCTGCACTACTGGGGGGAGGGGCGTTTTCACCCTTCCCGGGCTCCAGAGGCTTTCCTCGAGCCTCCAGGAGGGCAAAAACAGCATCTCCAGGCTCTGGAGGTCCTCTGTAGAACAGCCTTCCCAAACTTCCAGGAGGCCCGTTTTTCACCTTCCCTGGCCTCTGGAGGCTTTCCTTGAGCCTCCAGGAGGGTGAAAATGGCCTCCCCAGGCTCCAGAGGCCCTCTGAAGGCCTGAAACGGGCTCATTTCTAGCCTTCTGGAGCCTTTGGGAGGCCCGTTTTTCACCCCGAGCCTCTGTACGGGCCCTGCACTTACCTGGGATCCAAAATGGGCCATGCAGGGACTCCTGGGAGGGACAGGGCAGGATCCAAGATAGGCCATGCAGGGACTCCTGGGAGGGATGAGGCAGGGTGGGTGGACCCAGCCAAGGGTGGGATTCGCCAAACCGGCTATAAAATTAGATACCAATCCGCCCAAACCAGGGCCAACCCATAGCAGCCCACTCCTGATTTAGTCCCATTTTACTGTAAGTTACTATAATATGTGTAAGCCTGCTAATAGCAAACATGAGCACACATTTCTTGAATAATTACTATAGTAATAAAATGGGTAAACTGTCATTCTTTAATTGTAAGTGAAAATTGAATAACGTATTGCTGTATGGCTTTATTAAAATTATGTGTACATCTTACAACAAAATTGACTACTCATATCGATAACATACATGCTCTCATAAGAGAAAAGCTTTATGCTTAAATATTAAAGGACAAGCAGCTTGGGATCTTTCTCTCTCTTTTTAAAGTTTATTTATTACAAATTTCAATTCAAGGAATTTCAAGATAAGGTACTCCAAGAATATGAGGCAAAGGATTCTAGAAGCTTGCAAAGCTTATGGCATCTATGAACCATTAAACAAAGCTTGATAAGAAGATAAGACATGTGGCTATGTCTCAGCCACACAGCCCAATTTCATTTTAATCAATGTGCTAAGTAGGGACTGCAAATATTTTACTAAAAGCATATGGTTTGTCTAATTCTAAATTTGCTCCAGAGATTTATAAACCATTTAGTTAGGATGTTTACATTTGTCTCTCTATATTTTGATTAAACATTAAGCAAGCAAAATTAACATTTTTATTCACCAGGAAAGATGGAATCTAAATAAAAGTCATCTCTCAGTAAATTTGTATTAAAGCAGAACTTTGTTTATATATATATATATAGCAATAGTGTAATATTCAAGGTAATGTCCAAAGTGTGCACCAACACCTGAACTGAGAATCATCTACGGACTGATTAATTTCTGAACTCTTACCATCTGTATTATTGATATGTTGACATAATAAATAACTCAGGGACACTGGTTTTTATCTTTTTATTATTATTTTTTTCTTTGGGCTGATCTGTTCTCCAGATTAACAGACTTTACATTTTTCATCAGAGACTTCATTCGGTGCACTCTACTAGGGAGCTGAGGGAAGATGCAAGAGGCTGCAATATTCAGAGAGTGAAAATATGCAGTCTGTCACAGAAAGAAAGTGTCAGTGTGTGATCAGATTTGTTTTTCATAACTTAAATAAAAATTGATGAGGGTGCTATTGGAAACATCAGCTACAGTGGAAGAAACTTCTCTATACAGAATGCAGAGTTCAGCTTTCGACTTCTCAAATCAAATTGTTCCACGTCTATTTTCTGGCTTTCCTGAATCTCATTTTTTTTTCTATGCTTCGACATGCGTCTTAACCTTATCCCAGTCACACCAAAGAGCGCTTTGTGTTCAGGCCTGTCAGTCATGAGATAGGTACCATTGAGAACCATTACCTCAACAGGTATCTAATCAAAACCAGTATCTAACAGGAACTGCTTAATTTGACATTCTCTGGCTGTCGAAGGGGGAGCCATTAGAATCTATTATACCTGAAAGAAACTTTTGCTGTGCACAATAGGAGGAACAATATGTTTAAATATATCCCAGGAGCGTCTTAAAACCACTCAAA
The DNA here is from genome assembly GCA_032468155.1 of Oxyrhabdium leporinum. Taxonomy (NCBI): domain Eukaryota; kingdom Metazoa; phylum Chordata; class Lepidosauria; order Squamata; family Cyclocoridae; genus Oxyrhabdium; species Oxyrhabdium leporinum. Next base: position 235,213 of record JANHFL010000929.1, read on the forward strand.
TATTTTTGGACAATTTCTTTGCCATTGCTCTTTTATTTCACCTTTTGGGATGAAGTTGATATATATTTAAGTTGGGGCGGATTTTTTAGATATTTCAATTTAATCACAAGAGCAGTGTGAGACACTTGGAGAGACACTTTATAGAACAAGCAAAACATCCCTTTTTATTTTTTGCCCACAGCAAGACTAGAAAACAGCCTCAAAGTGGTCACACAAAGGCTTTGAGATAGACAGCTGCTTTGATGCTCTAAGCATGCAGTCAAAAGGGGATCTCCTCTGAATGTCTCTTTACAGTCCTAGTAATTCCCCTACTCCCAAAGGTCTAAGTGAATAAAGGACTACATAAACTCTGGGGTAAAGCTAAAGCTGTTATGCCATACCTTCGATTCAATTATTTCATTGTTCTCAAATCACAGAATGAATGGGCTGTTTTAAGCTTATTGGCAATGAATTTCAATAGATGGCCATAGGAAATCATTCCAGAAATGGTACAATTATGCCGTGATATCTGATGCAAACTATTGGTTTCATTATCCCTCTCTCCTCCCATATCAACTCCCCTATGGACAGAACAGAATGTTATGCTCCAGTCATAAAAGCCATTGTTCCACCCTTCCTCCCTACTGAGAAAGAACTTCTGCTCTCAGGATGGATTACTTCCATCATTTTGTGTGGAAGAAGCTAATACTTACAACTGCCATGTCTTACCCAAGTCATGTAAGCCTAGCTTGCTAGATTGTTCAGAATCTAAGATTCAAACAAAAGATGCAAATGCTTCCTCTGGGGAATAACTATAAACCTTCATTCATCAGAATTTGTGCCAGCTAGCTAAGTGCTAGATCACCAAGTTTCTGAGGAAAAAAAATAATTGATCCCCTACAAAAAAAAGGGTTCAAAGGCCCAAGATAACCTAAAAACCTAATTGGGAAGTGAGTTCAGTTAAACTTTCTCCTGGATTTTTATATTTAGATCAATATGGGTTTCTTCACTAGGGTTGTGACTTCATGATTAGGAATATATATAGCCAAAGTTCTGATGCTTTGACTATTTGTTTTATGTATTCACTTTCCATAAAGGACAAGGGTGTTAATTCTGTTAGGGAAGGAAATGCATGGAGATCATGAACTCAAAACACATCAGGTATTATTTACCAAAGGGTAGTACCTTTATATTATCACCATCCTTCTTCTATTTCTAGCTGCCCTATCTTACCTTCCATGTCAATGAAGCATATTTTACAAGGCACTGGGGTGATGCTAAAAAAGATATATGTAAAAAGCATTGTGCTTGAGCTTTTCAGCAGCCAAACAAGGCATTATTTAAAGTAGTGAGACAATAGAAGTTCTAATGGTCTATGCATGAAATTTCCAAAGTTATGCAAAAGGCTAGACTCTGATTTCTATTAATAAAAAGAAGTGTTATAGATCAGGTTAGAATCTTTATCCAGTCTGTCCAAATCTCAATAAATCCAGTTAAGCCATGGGTTGATCTTGGTTTGGTTTAAAAAAAATCTTAGTCTAAATTTTGGCTTTAGAAACTTAATCAGTCTCCTTGAATCTTAAAAAATCTAGCTTGGTCTGTGATAAGTTGGCAACAGTTTGCAAGGTATTGCAAAGGCTTCAGATTAACATGATCTGCCACTGGATAATTCTTTTGGACAACCTTTTCTTCCCAGACAGTGATTGCTAATTTCTTTCATTCTTGTGTTTATGTTTCTCACTTTATCAGCATTGCAGAAATGTTGTAGTGGTTAAAGTCCTTGGTTAACTTAAAGAGCGTTGCCAGTTCAAAACTTGGGGGAAAGCATGATTTTTTTTCTGAATGTCAGCTCTGCCTGATTCGGCTTGGCGCCTTAGAGGTACCCTGCCGTCAAAGACTGGAAGAAGTGGTAGAATGAAAGAGCAATAAAGGTGTGTGTGTGTGTGTGTGTGTGCGTGTGTGATGGAAAATTGGGAGGGGAGAATGACAGGTGATAAGGAGCAGAGCAACTGGATCCTGTTTGTACAGCCATGCCATGGCCAGGCACTCTGAGAAATATGCAGACTACCCCAACACTTCTCAATGTTCTCAAAACATCTTGGTGAATTCCAGTTGGTTTGAAATGGCCTGTTCACAGGAGAAAGGATGGGCTGTGGATAAACCTTTGTTGTATTTTGCAAGTGCAGGAAAATTTAGAACTGGCTTCACTTTTCTGCAACCAACATCTTTAGTTAAAAAAAAAGCAAAACACTTTGTTTTAACCAAATGAAATTGAGTGTCTTTCTTTCCTAAGGGATGAAATGGGGCAGGTGTGATACTGAATCATCTTTAGCTTTTTTAAAAATAAAATATAATAGCATAATATGGGTTTATTAATAATTAATGTCCAATCATCTGAAATAAAAATGGTAAACTTTAGATTTATTATTAAAAAATAAAATAAAACTCAGTGATAGCTAGCATAATAGCAACAACAACAACAACAACAAAACGGTCCTGCTAGGCTTTGGACAACCCTGTACAAAGATTGTAATCATTATCCCATTTCTGCAGTGCTGTCTAGTATTGAAGTCCAGAAGTTATCCACATGGTGCTCAGAAAACAACTTGCATCTAAAATGCCAGCAAAACAAAGGAGATAGTGTCAGACTTTTGGAAGCAGAGAGAGGAACCTACCCCTCTCTACATCAAGGGGGGCTGTGTGGAGAGGGTCTCCTCTTTCAAATTTCTGGGAGTCCACCTTAGCCAAGATCTCACCTGGAAAAAATAACACGATCCAGGTGGTCAGGAAGGCTCAACAGAGACTCTATTTTCTTAGGGTCTTGCGGAAAAATCATGTGAAACAACGACTGATTACTTCCTTTTACCGGTCTACTATAGAAAGCATCTTACATATTGTGTTATGGTATGGTATGCTGGCTTGACAGCCATGCACAGAAAGGCATCATAGAGGGTGATGAGCACAGCACAAAAAAATTATGGGCTGTCCCCTAACACCACTGGACGAAATCGCCAGGACCCGCTCCCTTAGCTAAATGAGGGATATCCTCAGGGACGACTCACACCCTGGTCAGCACTTCTTCACTCTCCTACCATCGGGTAGGAGATATAGAAGCATAGCCAGCTGAACGAATAGGCTGAAAAATAGCTTTTATCCCTGGGCTGTCAGACTTCTGAATGCAACGTAACACCACAATTAGGTTTAATATGATAGACTTGCAGGGCCAGCACAACATGCAACATGTTCATACCAGTGTAATATAATATAATGTTGTTGTTGTTGTTTTGGGGGGGAGGCTGCACTAAGGGAGGCTCATTCAGTTTCATTGTATACATGTTGTGCATTGACAATAAAGGTTTGATTTGATTTGATTTGATGACCAAGAGTAACCTGCCACAAACTGAAATGTCCTGGCTCAAATGGACAGGAAGTGACATAACATAGAAATATATGTTTCCTTAATAGACAAGAGAAAAAGAAACGAAGACTAATTTAGGACAATGTTATCTGTTCCAGGAACAGCTGACTCCCATTCTGGGTATAGGTAACTTGGCAATATGAATAAATATTAACATTTTGGATTATCAAGCACTGAACATTTCACATCATCTGCCATGGGATTTATTAACTGGATCTACCAAGAACAGAACCTGAATGTATGTGTAAATGATCCAAAGATCTTCCCGAATCTATTCCCAAATTCCTCACCTTGACCATTATACCTACCTGAAGTTATTCCTGGCAGGCTTGCATAGGACATAATAGAAGTTGCTTTATTTTGTTGACAAATATTGTTCATCAGTTTAGTGAAGCATCTTTTGAAGGCAAAGCATGTCTCTTCTGTAAAACCTCAAGACTGCGTGGTCCACTTAATTGAACACTCTGGTTCAATGAAGTTGCTGATGCACATGTGCACAGAAGACAGTTTTAGCAAATGAAGATTCTGATGGAAGCATTACATCTCAACAGTTAGAATTGCGGCAGGGCAGTACTTCATAGAGGTGCTTCAAAGAGGTGTGAAAGTTTGCACAGCCATTAAAACCTGGTGCTATTTCCAAGTGCTGAGAGAATATTTTATATCCATAGATATGTGCTGTCAAATATAAAAAAATAAACCTTAATACACCTATTTTTCCTCTTAAAACTGGACTATTGTTCTCTTCCCTATTCTGTTGGGACTATTCTGTTTTTTCAGCACTTGAAATTATTACTGTTTTGTGACTTGTTTCCTTTTTAAGAAAATAACTGTTAGATCTTTTAAAACTTGAAAAGCTAAAAATGCCTAATATTTTAAATAGAAAATAAAAAATAGATAAGAAAGAAAGAGAAAGCAAAGCTAAAAGTACCGTTAAAAAAAGAAAAGAAATGTAAAGGAATGATTTCAGATTTTTTTCTCTAACAGATAGAAGTATAAATTTAAATTGACCTCTTACTTTAAGGTTACAACATAACTTTCATTTTTTCTATTGTGTACTATTTTTCAATCATCGAACCTGTATATCATAATTTCACATTTTTGTTTCACACAAAAAGAACAAAAGAGGTTTTCAATCAACAATAAAAAATAACCAGTGTCTTTTCTTTAATCAAAGCAGTCAAATTCACCATCTCAGTCAGTTCCATAAATGTCATTCTTCCATTGTAGTTAATGTCAAATCTTTCCATCACTATGCATATCAAAGTCTTATTGCTGTTATCATATATAAGAACAAAGTTCCATGATCTTTTCCTTGTCTATCAGTCACAAAAGGAACATTTCTGGTTTCAACTGTACATTAATCTTTAAAATACTGCCTTCTGATGTCAAATCCTCTTTTGATTTTATTTTGAAAAAATAAATCATTTCTCTATAATATGCTTATTGTGATAACAGTTATTTTCAAACACAACCTGGGTTTATATCTAGACCATATTCTCAATATGACACGTGTTAGAAAATGATTTTGAAAATCTACATTAATCTTAAATTTTTAATATTATAACTTGGTCCTTAAATAGTATTCTTTATGGCAGAACCAATTATTGTTATTTGTTCTGTACAGTTAATATACGTAATTTAGAAGTAGCACCAATATATACAATCCCATTGTGTAGAATAGGAACAAATCTGAGGAGTATGCATTTAGCAATAGCTTAAAAATACTACTTAAGACAATGAGGAACAAAATGAAATGTGACAAGAAGTGCTGTAAAGAAATAGCCTGCATGAATGCATTTATTTCTCGTGTCACTTTAACATACAAATCAAGTTGAAGGATAGTAGTGCAATGAAATATTCATTATTGATTCACAAGGAGTTGGGTGTTCTATCCTCTGTGAATAATATAAGGCCCCATTTCTCACCGTCAAATATGTCTTCCTTTACTAAAATTACTTTTGAATCTGTTATGCTATGAATTGAGATACAGTTATACAATATTGACTCAAAAACTTCTATATATTTGGAATTCGGAACCAAATTTCATTTCACCATGCACATTTGAGCACTGAAATGACTGAGATTTATTTCTAATACAAACCTAGACTCCCTCAGAAAAGGAAAGTCAAGTTCACAGGAGCTTGGCTACAGAGACTTCCCTCTCTAATAACTATGTTTTGTGCCTGCTGTATGTACAGGAAACTTCATCATCAGATCCGGTCCTTGAATAAAAGGAGTTGAACTGTGGAGTCCTTTGTACTTTCTGAGCTTGGTTGTTGGCTTGTAGATGTTAATTACCTGAATGAAGTGTACTGTTATATAGTTGGGAAATGAAATGTTTGAAAGTAAACAACCAAGCTCAGAGAGCACCAAAGATTTCACAGATCAGATCTTGTATGGAGGAAAAAAATCTGCATGCAGAGAAACAAACATTTGTATTTGTTTTCCTATAAACTGCTGATCACAATAGATCATTCACATGTAGGTGAAAATGGTGCTTCAAAAATATGTTCCAAAAGGAAATAAGAGAAAATATCATCAGCAGAATAGAAGGTGCTTAACTTATCAAATGGCTAAATATAATTCTAAGAGAAGGATATGTTCCTGTTCCCTTAACTGGATTCCTACTTTGTTCTCCTGAATTAATTTACTGATATACATTATTTATATTATCTCAGTCCTGAAATGTAGCCTAGGAACTGACATGTATCATAATCTCACTTACTCTACCAAAAGAAGTATAAAAGAAACAGCTATTGAATGGAAACAGGACAACAGTATGTATCAGATTTTCCCAAGATTGCATTCTGGCCTTAAATGGGAAAAACTGGCATCATATTTTTCTTCATGTTGCTTCCATAGTAGCCTTTGTAACTGGATTTTCTTGACTCCCAAAGTCCAAATGGAAGCTATTTCAGACAAAACAGTTTTCTTCCCCATGAGATGCTATTTTGTTTTCAGGACTATGTTAGTCTTGTCTGAATGTCCCAAATAACAGGAATATACTCTTAGTTATCTTCCTCCCTCCCTCCCTTCCTTCCTCCCTTCCTTCCTTTTCTTGGAATTGGTTGTATGTAGGGACAATTGTGTCTTTGCTTTTTCCTTTACTTTCAAATCATGAGAGCAGATTTTCTTCTAATACTATAAGCATTTGTGGTGTGTAAGGGGAGTATCCAAATTGAAAGCATCTTCTCGGCTTCTACTTGCCCTTATCTTTTGCCTTCTATATTGGAGCTGCAGTGAAGAAATATGGGGAGAGATTGATGAACCAACACTGTAGGAAGGAATAGAGTTACTGGAAAGTTGGGTAACAACTTTCTGGAATTGGAAGCCAGAGAGTGGGCCTGTGGCTTGGAGCAATGCTGCTTTTCCTCTTCTTCTTCTTTGATACATCAAGTGTTGTTTGCCTGATGGGAAAGAGGCTGAAGGTCATATCAAACCATGTCAGTTCTCCTTTGGTACAAAAGCTTATAAAATATCTGGAAAACATGAATGGCAATACGATTTCAAGTCTGAAGATTTAAGCGTTGTTGGGAGTTGGGCAGCATACAAATTTGATGATGATGATGTTATCTATTCAGTTGGCAATTCTATGTGCCAGGACACTCCATATTTTTCAATCTTGCATTACTTCTTTGAGTTTTTCTATGCTCTGACTGGTGTCAGCTTTAAAGGTGTCCAGCCACCATGTCTTTGATGGCCCGGTTTCCTTTTATTGCTAAGCCTTCCAAACATCATTGCTTTCTCCAGTGAATTTCTCCACATGACATGATCAAAGTAAGTGAGATGCAATTTCATGATTTTGATACAAATTTAATAAGAAACAAATAATTCTTTACAGTGTATTTAATATAATAATGGCTGGTCAGAAGCAGAAGCAACATTTGACAGGATTAATGATTGATTGGGTTAAGCATGCTTTATGAACAGTGTGTGTAATCTTTTCAATACTGTGGTTAGAAGTTTGTTTGTTTTGTCTAAGCTATAGTTGATGCTTATACTGCTAAAAGGGCCATTCCTACTGAGGATCTCACCAAAATAATGAAACTTGCAGTACAATGTCATGAAACAAGCTTTTCCTTAACAAACTTACATTTGTTGTGATGACACAAGTTTGAAAGGGACCAAATTTGCATTGTAATGTTTTAATGCAAATGTTGTCATTTCTGCCCCTGCTCTCCTGGAGATGCTAATGACTACTAATATTATTTACTAGTATTTACCAAAAAATGTATTTGTCAACAATTACTGCTTATCTTCCATAAGAATTTTGCAAATATCTGATTATAGACTAAGATATAATCCAATATTTTTCATGGTATGGCAGATTTGACCACCGTTGGCAGACAAATTCTGATCAATAAATACCCAAGTAAGGTTCATTTTTGCACTTCACATTTTTCCCACAAATACTTGATGATTTAAAGAAAACAAAACCTTCATTGAAATGTAGGTAGGAAAAAAAATCCAAGTCAGTTTGATATTGAATCTGTTCTAGACTTTCATAAGTACATACTGTTACCTTGGCATCCATCACTTTAATCATAATATCTGCTGAGTGTCTCTAGCATCTCTAACTGTTTATAACCCTACTCCACTTTTTATTTTCCTGATCATCTCCTTTCTCTCCAACTTTTGTATCTTCAAATAGCATGAAAGCCAAGCAGGGATCAAAGGATAAAAAAGGCACATGTGTTTATGAACAAAACCATTTTCTATCCGAAAATTCAATCAAGGCTCTTTTAATCAGGACATAAATCTTTCAGACACATATCACAAAACTTATAGCAAACCTGACTGCTGATGGTATTTTTTTTTTTGCTTTTCTGTAATTACAGCCTCTTAGAGAGACAATAGAGAGGGAAAGGGGTGTTATCTCAGGACAGGAGAAAGCTCCTGTAAAAGCAGATTTAAGGATGATGAACTATATTTTTCATTTATTTAAGTCTGGGGTTTCTTTCCTTTGGGAAGGGAATGAAATAAAATGGGTCTCAGGAAATCAATACAATAACATTATTTTAACAGATATGTTATAAATACTGGATCAGGCCTTACAAATTCCTACTTTCCCCCTGGGGGAGCGGGAAGTCTGGGGATTTGCTGCTGTTAGGTGATGAATAAAGCATGCCCAGTAGTCAATATGGGTTGTTCTTGTTTCTGTTTTTAACAAAGGAGATTCCCATTTCAGCTTAGGTGAGAGATGTTTTATTTGTAATTATCTCGTTTTAAACTTACCTCTTCCCATTTGCACCTTAGGATGAGGCTGACAACTGTTTTCCAGCTTTCTCCATTTAGCAGAAGCTTTTTCACAACTTTGGAGCTTATTCATTGTACCTTTATTATTTTGTTTGTTTGCCTACTGTTTAGATGTTTATAGTCTTCAAAATGGCCTAGAAACAGAACACTGTGAGTTCTAATCCCACCTAAGGCACGAAAAACTGCTGGATGGTTTTGAGCCCAGTGACTCTCAGTTCAACTCACTTACAGGGTTGTTGTGGAGAAAATAGGAAGAGGAAGGATAAAAGTTATATCTTTTATGTTCCAGGGATGGGATTCAGCTGGTTCGGACAGGTTCGGGTGAACTGGTATGCTGGTTCGGACAGGTTCGGGTGAACTGGTATCTCCGACGATCAGCTGGCTGGCTGGTAACTCGGAGATCAGCTAGGCCCAACCAGCCGCCCCTGAGCTTTTCTCAACTTTATCCTCTCAGCTGATTTGCATCGCAGAGCAGATTGCCGTGCCTCCGCTGTAGCTACTGTGTTACTACATAGAATGTAAGCTGGCTGTTTTAAAGCTCAGCACGCACATGAAGCGCGTGTCAGATGCATGTGCATGCGCTCTCAATGAACCAGTTGTAAAACCGGTTGAAACCCACCACTGGTATGTTCACTGCCTTAAGGTGTTTACAAAAATAAAATAGGGAGATAAAAATCTTTAAAAAAACGGAATTTTCTTCTTGTGTGGTGAAATAGCTTTATTGCTATTGAAATATTTTTATTAAATATTTAATACATAAATAGATTTAATAATACTTTTTAGAAGGGCATATTTTAAAATAATCTATCATTCTTAGTTGATAGCAAAGAAATGATATGAACATGCATCCAGCTACAGTATAACTAGATGTATTTGCATTTATTTACATCTCATAATGTGTTCAAGAGAGGTATATTACTTTTTAAGTATTCCTAAGACAAACACACACACACACACACACACTCACACACACACATGAAATATTTTTATTACTAAGTGGAAACCTTTATTACATGCCAACCTTTTTCAGGTGCATCATGCTGCTTCAAAAGCAAAAAGATTAGTTTTTCATACATAAGAATATTTACATTGATATTTTGGGAGTTGTGCTTCCTCTGATCCTGTGTATTTGAAATTGACACATGCTAATATATTAAAATAGACGCAGAACTCAAAGCAGAATTTTCAGATCTGTAGTGTGCATCCAATCGGTCTGTATAATGCACTTCCAGAAAGTAGGATAGTTATTTTATGGAGTGGATAACAATGGGTGGGCTACTGGGCAGTCATTCATATCCAAACTTAATGACTTTTAATGAGACTTATGGTGTTTAAATGGCTTGATTTGAATCGCAGCCTCAACACTACAAATAGCTGGATCCATCACTTAAGCTTCATTCAGTTTCTCATCTTCCCAACCAAAACCTTATGTTGATCCCATCCCAACAACTTGTGCTTTACTTTGTGCTTCAAGAATAATTAAAGCAAAGATCTTGGAGGGAGGTGGATGAGGTGCCATGACATCTCTGCAAGATTAATGAAAGCAGGGAACTAGAAAAGTGTTAGAGAAGGTGGAGAAGCAGGGCAGTGGATAGGTGCATTACTCATGTAACTGCTGTATGTGTGCCTTGGAATGACTGGGGAGCACACATAAATGAAATGTCATTTAAGAAACACTCTATTTCAAATGCCTTGGATGGAACTCAGGTGATTTCTTTGTGTTCAAAAAACCTGAAAATAGCAATGGTAGTTAAAAGTAATAAGAGAATAAGAAAAGTGAAGGAATTGATGCAAATGTGGGAAAGGCAAAGTAGTCAAAAGTGTAGCAAAGTGTAAAAAGAAGGGAAAAAACATGAAATCATTAGTGAAATTGATTTCTAGTTACTATATTATGTATCTTTGTAGAGACAGAACGAGGGAGGGAGATGGCAGGGGAATGGGGTTATCTTAAATTTAGGGACATTTTACTTTCTGTGAAATGAAGTTGGTGGAAATGATTAAAAAACTGAGAGCATGTATGTGCAGTTAAATAACCCAAAATTATATATCTTATTAGGAGGAGATGCCCTGTGTGATACGGGATAGAAGTTAGTCAGATATAGTACCTCCAAATCAATAACTGAAATATATAGGTCTTAATAAGAAACATGGGAGGTGCCATGAAACACCCCAAAAGATATTGCCAAGAAATGCTTTAATAACTGTTACAGAATTATACCTGATATTGTATGGGACCAAAAGCCCAATTCAAGTATTTGTGAGGGCAGGACATTTTTGTAGATGCACTCTTAGGGTTCCTTTCTCATTTATTTACACATTGCTTATTATTAAGATGCACACTCTATCTTAAACTACAATGTCCTTCTAACCCTATTTTCACATCCTTTGAAGATTTGTTGCATAGCAATAAATTTATTCTTTGGTAATGCAATGGTATTCATCTCCATCTACTCATTGGTTGAAACATATAAATAAATACTTATTTCACTTAAATTGCATATTATTCCATTGAGTTCTACTCCAAAAACAAACAAACAAAAAAAGTTTGGTTTTGGACTGCTTATCCATCAGAAAATGGCAAGAAAGATTCTTGGCTACTTGATTGAGCTAGATCTGGTGTTGAAGCTGCTCATGATGTCACTGGATTGTTTTCTACTAATATCGTAGATTGACCACATGTTTTCATAGTTAGATATTCATTTGCCCATATAGATAGTTTAACTGGTGTAATTCCCTTCAATCTAATTCCCTTCAATCTGATTACTGGAGGAAGCGCATAATGTAGATTGTAACTATTCACTGGAGCAGCAACATAATTTTTTTCAGCTTGTGTTGCTTCTGCTTTCTGTAAGAATGCTACTGTTCACCTTGTACTCCTGACTTCCCAAGGGTTCCATTTTCTGATTCTTTCTAGAACAGACTTTTGGAATTGGTATGGAATTGTAAACCAAAGGTCAGAATTTTATTAAATGCTGGTAAAAGACAAAGCTACACCGCACATACAACAATTAGTTAGAAAATCTGAGCTTCTTTATAACATTTTAGTAGCATCACCATCAAGCAAGGAATGTGTTGTAGTCATAACTAGATTAAATAGGATGTATGTAACCACTTTGAACTGAAAAATAGGCAGATTTAATATTGATTTGACATAGTTTAGATTTATCTATTTAATCTATCTCTAATAAAAGCACACAATTACACAATGCATATATAAATGTACACACAAAGCAGTTTGCATATTATCTGTATTAAATTAAAAGCAGTTGTGAAACCAATATGCATGATCCATGGTACCTGCTTATGATCTTACTATTATTCAAGGATTATCGGTATGTATTTCCTTAAGATATTTTGGAGATATGTAAAGCAGAATACATATTTCTGTTCTTATTTATAGTTGTTGGTAATAATGAGTTATGCATATATTGCTCTCAGCCTTGCGATCAAACTTAAAACAATCATTAAATGCTGATTCTCCTCCTTGGGCATCAAAACAAACTATATTTCAGCAGAGAGTTCTTCATTGTCAAGCTTATAACACAGAGTGCTATATGCCCTTTGCATAACAGGAAATGGTATTCAAGAAGCATTTGTGATCTCTTCAGGCATGCTATGTTTCTGCAGAGAAAAAGGTCTGGTGTTCAATATTGCAACATCTGGGCATCCACCTGCTTAGTTTTGTATTTTATTTTATGGAAGAACAGAAAACTATACCTTGTAACATATCTCTAAGAATAGCAAAGTTGCTTTGATTTTATTTTTTGAGGACAACTAAATATGCACACCAGTGGTTTGCCTCTCACACACTGTTGTAGTATCTGCATTGTGTCCTTTTTTTGTAGGAAGAGATCTAGCTTGGAACAATCACTCACCTGAATAAAATCATTGGAAGAAAATTTTACATGAAAACAAAAGGTCAAGCAAGTCTGTCTTCTGCAAAACAAATTAATTACTTTCAAGAACACAAATCAATAGAGTTATCAGGATGAACCATCTTCTAGTTCTGATATTTATCTTGATCTATGGTTCCAAAATATCTTGGGGAACTCTGGAAGGAAGAAAATCCCTGTGAAATGGAAGTGTCAGATAAATCATCTGGTAGGACAGCAATTGGTAAGAAGAATGTTAAAACCTACTTTGATCTATGAAATGCCAGTTTAAGCTACTGGTCATTCCATTTTATAATGACAAATCAGGAGGTATTCTTTTGTAAAAGGTTCAGTATCTACCTTCTTTTCATAGAGGCCAGTGTGTTTGAGCATTCTAACTTGTATTGTATGCAACCATTTCTTTACAGATCTTCCGCTTTTGTCCAAGCTTTAGTCAATTTCCAAAGGAAGACATCATGGGAAAATTCCTTCTATGGGCCCTTTTCAGAATAAGTTCTAGAAGAACTAAAAAGTCTGACAAACCACAATGAAATATGTAATAGAGAAAACACAACACAAAGACAAATACTGGGAACTATCTAGTAAGTCACAACAATAAAGAAGGCTCAAAATATAATTTTTAAAATTTAAATATTCTTTGTCAGATTCTTCATACAAAACCCATTCGTTCAGGTTTTGGAACCATACTTCTGTAATAATATATTTGGATTCTTTAAAGCAGTGGTGTCAAACTCGCATCGTCATGGTGTCATAACATGACATATTGGGACTTTTTTCCCCTTTGCTAATCTGGACAGTGGCAGGGCCAGCATGTGACGCATCCAGCCCATTGACACCCCTGTTTTAAAGGCTTGAAATTGGGTTTTTTTGCAAGATTATTGCAAAAGGTGCTGAGGATTACATTTGAGTGGCATTTTACAGACTATATTCCAAAATGTGGCTTGGGCCAATACAAAGAAATGGTAAATTCTGGTCAAAAAACCTAAATTTGATTTTGTAAGACATAATCTGAAGGTGAAAGTCCTAGTCACACATGTACAATATTGCTGGCTCAGCCAAGACAACTAGGGCTATTGACTGTAACAAAGAACTAGCAAGATAAGTGAAAGTGTTGACTTCATGACTTTAAGCATAACTGTAAATAATTAACAATGAGTGCTCTAGGTTTTCTAGATGGTAGCTACTGGCTACAGTAAAATTTCAGCTTCAGACAGCACCCCTTTATTTAAATCAAAAAACCCATTGCATGTAGTCCTTGACTTAGCACAATTTGTTTAGTGACCATTCAAAATTACAATGGCACTGAAAAAAGGTGACTTATGGCTGTTTTCCACACTTATAACTGTTGTGGCATCCCAATAGTCATGTGATCAAAATTCAGACGCTTGGCAATGGATTCATATTTATGAAGGTCTTAGGGTCATGTGATCATCTTTTATGACCTTCTGATCAGCAAAGTCAATGGAGAAGCCAGATTCATTTAACAACCGTGTTTCTAACTTAACAACTACAATGATTCACTTAACAACTGTGGCAAGAAAAGTTATAAATGGGGCAAAACTTACTTAACCATTGTCTCCCTTAGCAACAAACAAATTGGGTCAGTTATGTTCATAAGTCAAGGACTACCTGTATATAAAAATAAATTACTTCCTCCTCTTATTAAATATTTTTAATACTCATTTGAATGAGTCAAATCAATAAAGTTTGTTTTATCAAGCACATTACATCCTACAGTATGTGACAAACTAATATCAACGATAACCAATCAAAGTAACAATCTGCATAAGTCTATAAAGAGAATTGTAACTCTTTGGTTCTCTTTATTCCATCTCCAGGACTGAATCTGTCAATGAACCAATTGAACCAGTTATCATGTTTCTTTAAAGTTTTTCCCCCCCTTTTAAAGCAGTTTCTTTCAGTGTTCTTCAAAGGAGTTAACCTCCAAGACCCTCACCTATTCGCTGCACCCTTTCCCGTTCCTCAGCATCTTTCTAGCATTGTGACCATCAAAACTTAAATCATATCTGCCAGTTCTTTTAACACCCTGGGATGTAATCCATCTGTCCTGGAGAATTAAATTCATTCAAAGCAGCTAGGTGTGTTCTCACCAATTCCTTACCTATTTTGACCTGCATTTCTTTTCTGCCCCCAATGTGTGGCTTTTGACAGGTTGGATTACTTTATCCTTTTACAAAAAGACAGATGCAAAATAGGGATTAGGCAGTTCTTAAGCCTTCTTTCTATTGCCTGTCACTGTTTTGTCATCTTCTCCAACCAGCAGACTGACTGCTTCCTTGATGTTCTTCTTCCTCCACGTATACTGAAACAATATTTTGAAGGGATGGAAGTTATTTTTAGCATTTGCTACAAAACTCAGCTCATTCTGAGCCTTAGCTTTTCTAACTATATCTTTACAGTGTTCAGCTATTCTGTGATGTTCTGGTTTTGTTATATGCTCTTTTTCAAAAAAATGTCCTTTTTTGTTTATCAGGCAGCTGTTTACGCAATCAAGATAGCTGTATTAGGTGTTTCCCATTTTTCTTTCTCTTAGATATTTATTTAACTTTGGATTTTATTTATTTTTTCATAATTTTCTAATTCTCCTAAATTATTTTTCTCTTAGGATTTCTATCTATGAATCTTTCAAATTAAAAATAAAATAAAATATGTGTTTAAATTTATAATATAAGCATTTCATATATATAAATATAAGCATTTCAATGACAGTAACTATATTGCAATGAGCTCCGTTTCTGGGTAGAAAATATTCCAATGATAATGCAGGAAGAAAAGAACTAGCATAACTCAGAAAGAGATTTTTTCTTTAATATTAAAAGATTTCCACATGTTAATATAATGGACCCTAGTGTGTGCATTAACTACATTTGATACTAAGTTGCTATGTCTTCAAATGCTATACTGTTTATGGAACCTAGTCTTCTTCTAAGTGCCTTAAACTCTTATGTTTGGAATCTGAAAATCAAACTCTCCAGAAAGAAGATATGAGTTAAAACTTATGTAAATGGCTTTTCTTTGTTCTATTCAAGATGGATGTTTCTGAGATTATTTTATTGATTGATTTCTTTTCATTTCTTTTCATTTCATTTGGGCACTGCTCACCTCAAGAACAACTCTGGGTGGCTGAATTTATGATCTATGTCAAAAGCTGATAATTTAGACTATACCTTCCCAATTGAACAAAAGTATTATACAGAAGCCTCGTTTAACAAAAGCCATGATGGGGTTGGAGGTCAATGTCTAGAAACCTATCTGGTGATAATAATATTATATTAAAAATTGTAACATGAGGTGTTAGAGAAGGAAGGCCAGTTGCATTAATTAATGAACAAAAAAAGAATGATTCATTGGGTGTTTATGAAACTTAGAGAGAGTGTAATAGAAATGAATGAAGGTGGTATAATCTGCTGCAATGGAGATGATGAATGCAGGCAAGGAAACTGAGGTACTGGTTTAATTATGAATGAAAAGGTAAACTGAATTTTGGAGAATATGAATTGTTATCTGGAATGCTGCGGGTGCACATGAGCATAGGAATTCATAGGTTGCTGATAATTACAAGTTATACTCTAGTGAATGGTGATAACAGAAGAAACAGAAATGAAATTGAGAAAGAAAAAGTGTTCAAATTCAACATTTTGTATTAATATGATCTGGGAAAAGTACTCTGTTCGGTGACATGACTGGATAGATAGGAAAAAGATGAGTGAATACATAAAAAGTGATTGAACCATTTGAAAGCTCAAATATAAATGAGAACAGAGAAGCCATGAAAGGAACAGCTTATATTACCTGATTTAAGAAAATATAAGTTCATATGTACAAGGCAAAGAAGTGAATATGGATTTTAAAATGTGATTGAGTTGATTGTTTATGATGACAAACTGAGATAATTCATGGGTATAAAGTTGATGAAAAGTTCTGAATGTGGAACACATATTTTGGTAATGTTAAAAATGGATCTTAAGAAAAAACTGGACATCAAAGAAATGAAAATAATGAAAGAAAAAGTGAAAGTAAAATAAATTCAGGAAGAGAGAGTGTGAATCTCACATACAAAGTAGAACATTTGGAAAGACGAGGCAAAGAAAGAAGATCTGGAAATTGTGTGGAACAGAATGAAAACAAATAAAATAAAATAAATGGAGTTATGCTAATAGGCACTATGAAATAGGATGTGTTCCTCAGATTCTATCTGGTAGTCCTTCTAGCTTGGTGGCATAATCATTGATGATAGAGTGCTTTTGTCTGCAATTGCACTAGGTATCCTTGATGGCTTCTGCACAGTATTGCAATGAAAGCATCTAGAAATAAACTCATATTTTCTCAAAAAGTTCTAAGTTTCATAATTGATGTATGAATGGTCATGATATAGAACAGTTAATATGCTTCAGAATACAAAAGCTCAGATGGAATACATAGTTCTCATAGATCAAAGATTTCAGCAGCTACTCTGATCTCCCTGACTCCTACAACAAGTTGGTTGGTACTTACAAACAATTCAAGAAAATTTTATATATTGCACAATCTGGGCCTTAATCCCACTATGGATTATTCAGAGGTGAAATCTAGCCGGTTCGCACCTGTTCACGCAAACCGGTAGGGAAAATTTTGATTGGTTCGGAGAACCGGTAAATATCACCTCTGGTGGGTCCTGCCCCTGCCCGCCTGCTCACCACTCGCCCCGCGTGGCGTCCGGAGCTTGCCTAACGCATCCGCAGGTCGCATCATGCTACTCCGCGCGTGGCCTCCATATGCGACCTAGCTACCCATGACCCCCCCCACGACCCCCGAAGCTTGCCTAACGCGTCCAAGGGTCGCGTCACACTGCTCCGCGCATGGTGTCCATGTGTGGCCTAGCTACCCGTGCCGCCCCTGCGACCCCCGGAGCTTGCCTAACACATCCATGGGTCGTGTCGCGCTGCTCTGCGTGTGGCATCCATGCGCGGCCTAGCTACCTGTGACCCCCCCCGCGACCCCTGGAGCTTGCCGAA
>JANHFL010000931.1:0-15430 GCA_032468155.1 Oxyrhabdium leporinum
AGAAAGAAAGAAAGAAAGAAAGAAAGAAAGAAAGAAAGAAAGAAAGAAAGAAAGAAAGAAAGAAAGAAAGAAAGCCTCAGTTAGCAGAGCCATTGGTTCCTTCCATAAACAAAGGCTGCATTGGAAATTGAAGCTGATTTTACTCCTGGCTCAGTTTCTGCACCAGAATAAACTCTAAAAGTATTACTTTGCAACATTTCCTTTCCAGCTATGGGGCAAGCAATTAGTGGAAATGCATTGATTGTCCTCTCACCTGGGATTCCTCCCCCAACAAGCCTAACTCCCTCCATGAAAACTTGCTGCCATCTCCGCTGCATTTTTTTCTGGCCATTCTGATGAATGGCATAGCTCAGGGGTGTCAAACTCAACGCCCAGGGGCCAGATCCGGCCCACAGGGTACTTAGATCTGGCCCATGGGGCCTCCCTGGAAACAGCGAAGGACCAGCCTGCGATGCTTCTGCCACCGAAAATGGGCTCCCAAGCTCTGTTTTCGGCTGCCACAGCCTCCTGCAACCCTCTGCCAGTGAAAACGAAGCTCGGGAGGGCTAGCCTGTTTTTGCTGGCAGAGCAGTCGGGCCACCATAGGCACACTCAACAGAAGTGATGTCGAGCTGGCCACGCCCACCCCAGCCCCCCGAGGTCAAACACAACCCTGATGCGGCCCTCAATGTAATTGAGTTTGACACTCCTGGCATAGCCATTCCATTGAGCAGTGACCAATTATCATTTTAAAAATTATTATTCCCATCTGAAAAAATAAGCATGAAAGAAAAATTAAAACAAGGATGTGGTGTCATTTTATACCCTCTCAGTGACCAGTAGAAGAGGACACTCATTAACAATTTCGAGGAATTGAACAGAATGATGGGGACCCTGGTACAGCAGCAGAAAGTTACTAACCTGAAAATGTTTTGTATCATGAAAAAAGAATAGCTCTGTATAGAGGTATATATCAAAGAGACAGAGACAAGTGAGACTGTTTTCCTAAATGTTTTGTGAGAAAAATTTTGTAGCTTTTTTGCTCAAAGTTTTCCTTTGTGCACACTGGACAGAGAACTTGTTGTATGCCTCCAGCTTATGAACAAGATAGCTGTTTTGGCACAGTGAAGTGGAAAGCAGAGCCCTTTGAAATGGCAGAGAGACCTTCGCCCACACCCTGAAGAAGGGCTGCAAGTTATTATTCCCATCTCCATTCCAGCTGTGACCAGCCAGTCTGTGGTTTTGTGGTTTGGTTTTGTTTTATCTGTGGTAACAGCTGCATACAAGCTAGAAACTCTTTTAGTTAGTCAAGCTAGTGCCCAGTCCAATTTTGCAACTGGACCCCCAGTAAAATCAGGGAAGTTCAACACTGGTAAATTAATACTGATCTAGTAATTATATCTATTGGTTAGATACAAGGAGATATATAGGGATTGATTCCCATGTTCTGTAATTTGCAGAACTTCTGAATATATAGATTGTAGAATGTCTTTCTTGTCTGCAATAAGGGGCATTGATTTTTGAGACTTCTGCTGTTAATTGTTTACCGAAAGCGGGTTCAATTTCTGATGCCTTGAAATCCCTGGCATGAGGCCTGAATAGGCTGGAAGAGACTGGCCAAATGGAGCCTGTGATGTTTCTTATCTTGGACAGCTGCTTCTAGACCTCTATTTTTCCTTCTGTCTCACCCACCCTCCCATCAGATCAGACAACCATAGAACAATATCCTAGGTGGGAATAGTCTGTGATCAATCCATATCACTCTTCAGTATTGGCTTGGCCTAAAAAAATGGACCTGCTACAAAAATGTCATGGTATGCACAAAACTAATGTACTCAAATATTTACAGATGAATATTTGAAAACAGCCAAAAGATACAGCTATTTGATTTCCAGATTCCTGCAAATATCAGCAGTTATACCACATGGTGTTGGCACCTTAAACTGGGCTGGTCAGCCATGAAGTGCTACCTTCCTGCCTCCAATTTCTTCCTTTGGATATTTTTAAAGCAGAAAAAAATTATAATTTTAATACCTTCATTTAAGCAAAGAATATTTCTGCCATCAGCATCCAACTAGAAAGAATTTGGAGAGGTGGGGGAATCCCATACTAGTATGCCCTAAAAAGGAAATAAGAGTCCTGAACATTTTGTGAACAAAATTGTGAACATGATTCAAACCTGCCTAGTTTAGATCTTTCTGAATCATTGTTTCTTGTTGGCATCTTTGAGCAACAATTCAACTTCTGTCCTGTAACTTCCTGTATTTCCGATTCTCCCCATCTACACAAGCAAAACAGTAGCATAAAAACAGGATCTGAGCTTTTTGAGAAGTCTCCTGCTGCTAATCTACTGCCTCAAGGTCATGAATATCAATGATATCACAGCCATCTCCGTGGATGCCAGATGTGTGCAGATCCACACGGGCGCACTCAGTAATTTTGCAGAGGTGAAAAGATGGCTGGGATCTAAAGAGTAAATGTCCAAACACTTTTCCACTTAGCAATACAATAAATGTACAGAGATGTGCCTGGAGAGAATTTTCCTCTCAAGAGTACTGGAAACAGTAGAGCAGCAACTATAAAGTGCATAATGCTTGACTCTTCTTCATAGCTCAACTTTATGGGAATACTAACACAGCAGGAAAATCCATTGTCCAGGCATGACAATACACGAGGCAATTCTCGTCTCTGAATAACAGAAGTTGACATGAAGCACAATTCGGTTCCCATAAAAATTCAGGGGGGTGGGGTGGAGATAATCTTAGAGATAAATAATATTTGGCATTTGGGTTTTAGGATTGGAACTTTACATGGGGGGAGGGATTTGCCTTAAAAATAAAGCCTGAAGGGAACACACGTGGAAGTTTTGTTTCCCTGGTATGATGGATATTAACAATAATGCCTAATGCTCATTTTTTGCTGAAATATTAAACATGGACTTATTTTTAACATGCCTACATTGCTCTTAACATCCTCCACTCATCTTACCTTATTCTGAGCTTCAGCTTTGGTGGCAATATCTTGATAAATCCACATATCTCTATGTAGCTCTTCTTTAGTGAGTATCCGGTTTTCTATCTCCTATTTGTGTCATCTTTTGTTTGGGAATTGTCATTAAGATTTTACTGTAGCCATATTGGTTTCTGCTCTCCTCCTTTTCCCTCTCATTAAAATGTTTGCTGTTGTCATTTTAATATTTTTTTTAAATTACCTTTTTTCCCAGTGTTGAGCTCCTGCTCCCAATAATTTCTTCTCTGGACAATGCAACTCATGACTGTTTCGAGCATATCAAAACTTGCTTTTTTTTCTTTAAAGTTCAAGATACAAACATGATAACATGGTGTGATTATTCTTTAAAAATCAAGAACTTCAGCAATCATCACTTTTCTCCAATGTTTCTGCCACCTCTACTTTCTCAACAATGTAAACCTTCCCCATTAATTCATGTGAAGTCAAGGATGGCTGAGCCTTTTATGTTTTCCCCATCTCTGAAAGCTGTCAGTAAGACAAGACAGAAATTTCTTGAAAATGCTTGACAGCATTTGCCTCCCAACAAATTTTTCATTATTAAAGACCCCTAGCCTCTTTTAAACAAACTCCATTTTGTTTTTGGAAAGCATTATTTACAAGTTGACTAGATTGGCAATCATCATTAATGGAACATAATATGTTTTTATTTGTCTGTTCATTTATTTATTAAGGAGTCCTAGTGGCATAGTGGGTAGAATCCAGTATTGCAGGCTAACTCTGCCTACTGCCAGGAGTTTGATCCTGACTGGCTCAAGGTTGACACAGCCTTCCATCCTTCTGAAGTCAGTAAAATGGGGACCCAGATTGTTGACAATATGCTGACGTTGTAAACTACTTAGATAATGCTGTAAAGCACTATGAAGCAGTATATAAGTCTAAGTGCTATTGCTATTGCTATTACTATTTTAACCAAATTGCTGTATATGGTATTGACTTAGATTTCTAAGCAAATTTGGATGCTTTTAACATGCGACACAACTCCTTCTCTCTTTGTCTTACTTCTGTTCTAGTTGAACAAATTGTATATAGAATTGGAATATTCCTATAGTGAGATGTATCCCAGCAAATCTCAGTTAGGCACCTACTACAATAGTTCAAGCTAATTTTATGTATTTACTTGAGAGATAGATAGATAGATAGACAGACAGACAGACAGACAGACAGACAGACAGACAGACAGACAGACAGACAGACAGACAGACAACAAAGCCCAAGTGATTTTATGAAATTTATATGGTTAGTTGCACAGTCAGCCATATGTGTAGACTGGATTTGGCATTTTTATCCACCTATTGAGTCTTTCCCAAGGATCTGGGAGAGGCAGATGTTGTTTGATGGTGTTAAAGGTGTTGTGATAGAATGTAAGCTGTTCCAAGTAAAGCTGCCTTTTGCAATTGACTGATGGTGAGAACTATGATATTATCATTGTACATTATCCTTCAACTCTCACTGTTTCACAGGCTTCAGTTTAAAGTCATCATGATCCGGGTCACCATGCTTTGCCCAATTACTTTTCCAATCTTTGTCTATCTTTGTAAGATGTAAATATTTCACACCAGCAGTCCACTATAAAAAAAAATGTAACTAAGACTATAGTCCAATATATCTCCTGTGGACCATTTGTATATTCAATCATTCATTTGCATTATTCTAATTTCTCTTTCTGACCCTCTTCCATAGAATGGAATAAAGAATGAGAATAGTAGTAAGGGTTTGAGCTTCCTTTCTACTTATTCAAACCCATGAGGCTATGTTTGTTTGTCTATATCCACATATGAAAAAAAGGGATAATTGTCAGTTGACTTAAGTCCTAAAAGTTGTCCCAAAGGTGTTTTTTTCAAAAAGCATCTTTGGGACAGCCTTGACCTGGATGACTGAGAATGTCCACAGGCATCCTAAAAGTTGTTTTGTCACATTCCCAATCCTTGCTTTTGGAAGATAACACACTTCATGAGCCAATGGTTACTGTCTCAGGTTCAGTTACAACATTGCTTTTATTTGATTTGATAAGATGAACTGAATACAAACTTCTGATTAGAGAGAGAATGTATTAAAGACACTCCAAGTCCTATTAGCTCTCCCTAATAGGACTCAGTATGTTCACTCTTTTGGATCTGGCTACCTTATATTCTAATAAGCACCTATTTAGAAGATTACGTTTTCACTCCTTATAGCTAATAAACTGTTCTTCATATTCCCTGTCCAGTTCCTCAATGAGCTACTATATTGCGTTAAAAAAACAAAAATGCATTATAATATCTTCATCCACAGATACTACAGCAAAAAGCCCCTGCTCCCTCTCTGAATACATGACCTCTGCTATCACTCCCTGACAAGGCTAGCCACTATTTGGGGAAGAAAAGGATCTCCAAGAATACAGCAGCAAGTTAGAGTTAGAATTAGAATAACAGAGTTGGAAGGGATTTGATGGCTTTCTAATCCAATCCCCTGTAAAGGCAGGAAACCCTATACTATTACAGACAAATAGTTGTCCAATCTCTTCTTAAAAATTTCAGGTGTTGGAGCATTCACAACTTCATATCACAAGTTCATATCAGTCTTCTGAGACTTCAGTGTTATGTGTAGTGCATTAAGTTGTTTTAATGCCTCAAATAAGCTCATTAAAATATTATTCAATTGCACATCTTAAAAATAGTCTGTTACTTGATACTGGATGCACAAAATTGCACAGAAGAGCAGCTGCTTGAACTGGTCAATTGCAATGATAATTACTTCTTTTTTGATAAAGGGCAAAGGGGTCATGCATGATGCAATCCAAAACCTGGTTATGAGCATATACCACTCCTTCAAAAACAAATTAGCAAAACATACATACTGTGTGGAAGAAACTTGGACATCTTATTTTTATGCACAGATTGTCTCTCACTAGATTGGATGTGTGACTTATGAGTCAGCTATTACAGGTGAAAAAATATGTTTCAGTTCTTTAAAATGAAAAATAGGCTAGTTGTTTGCCCTACTTAGCAAAGGTCCATCATCCCTATTTGAATAAAGTTCCATAAAGGAGCAAGAGAATTGCTCCTTACTTTACCCTTCAGTTCTAAGCACAGGGGCTACAGCTTCAGCTGGCAAAAACGCTACCTGATTGCAGTCTTTCCCTTTGTTAAGCACACTATATTTTGGTCATATTTCAGAAATTTGTTTCAAATGTATGCCAGTGTGTATAAACGAACAGATGTAAGTTTATGCAAATCAATCTCTAGGAGTGGCTGATCCTTTTTTTTACAATGTACTCTAAGATAGCTATATATGTATGTATGTATTTGTTCATTCATTTGCTCAAAGTATATAGCCTCCCATTTCTCTTGTGACTCTGGGCACCTTAAAATTAAAACATAAACAGTACCCAAAAAATAAAATATCCCAAAACATGGAATGGCATGAGAACTGTATTTGTATTTTCTGTATCTGTATTCTGTATTTTCTGTATCTTCTTGTTCAGCATTGGCAGAGCTGTTAACACCTTGCTCGTGCTGAGAAGGCTAAATTTATCTTTTACTGGAAGTAAATATATACCTCAGATTCATGCTGCCCCTCTCTCATGCTTTACCACTGCACTTGAAAGCAAAATCAGTGGGCTCAGGACAAGGGCTGGACAGTTCCAGCTATTGCCACAATAAATTAATTGCAACATGACTTTTTAAAACTTCTTTCCATTTCCTCCTTCATGCAGCTAGCTTTTGTTTTTATTGTATTAGATAATCTTTCATTGAACCATCTTGGATGAATTTAATATAGCCGAAGCACCAAAATGAAATGGAATGGAAAGCAAAACATGAAAACACTTTCCTCCTTCTTTCATGTGAGTTGCTATTAAATTAGTGCAGATTTACACAGGGCTTACATCCCATCATATGTGACCAGTGAGTCACATATGGTTTTGATCCTATTTCCTGAGTGGTTTTGTGGTAGATTTTTTAGGCAATCAGAGATTACATTTGCTGTTGAGTACTATAGAATACGTTTCAGATTAATAATGTTACCAATGTTGTTTGTGGAAGACTATCAGGAATAGATGTGTACAATTTTTATATGAGCAGAGTGGAGCTTTTTCTATCAGAATTCCAGAATTGATTAGAGGATGATGAAACTATTTCTGGTTCTCTGAGGTAGGAATGAAACAACTAAAGAATGGCCAAAGCATCACAAAATAATGTGCGAGCATTCATTGTTTATTCCAAGGGAGTACTAAGTAGAAACACATTATTGTCTTTAAAGATCTGTACCCAATGTGCATCAGCAAAAGAAGTACAGTTCAAATATAGATTCATTCAGAAATGAGATACAAACAAATAAATAAATCAGTGATTAAAGCCTGCCCTGCAGCTGGGCCGTGTTAACGCATGGGCCTGATGGGCACTTGCCCGTGGACCCCATGAGCATAGGGGCCACATACTAATCTGTGTATGTTAAGCCTTCAATGCACCTTGTATCATATAAATACAGCAACATATTTATTACATTTTACTGCATTTTTTATTAATACTAACATGTAAATGTATGTTTATTTTATCAACCATTTACATTTTTATTCCTGGGAGTAGTTGTCGTAGGGGCCCCAATACACTGCTTTGCCTGGGGCTCATAATGCTGTTAAGATGGCCCTGGTGAGAGTTTCATCACTGGAAGCTTTCAAGAAGAGAGTGGACTGTCATCTGTCAAAAATAGTATAGGTCTGCTTGGGCAGTGGGTTGGTCTAGATGACCTACAAGGTCCCTTCCAACTCTGTTAATCTGCATCTGTATATTTGTTAAAATTAACACTGAACAATAACATGGAGGAAGAATATAGTGGGAGGTCCAGTGCATGAAAAGATGTTTTACTTGTAACACGCTAAATCAGCAAAGTGCCATGGTTGCAAAAACTCAGACAACTGCAGTTTTAAAATACATCAATTTAACTATTATTTCCAAATCACAGAAGTAATAATTTCAATTTATTATGTGCTACAAGAATAAATTCTTGGCAGGGAGAATAAAAAAAAGGAGAGCAGCAGGCGCTCTAAACTTTGCCCTTATTTTATATTCAGGAAATATTGCATGTGTATAGAAATGGTAGAAATTAGATTATGATACTGGACTAATCATCCTAAAAATAAAATGTCCCCACAGATGCTACTGTTATGCTAATCAGAACCCAGTGCTAGTACTGTGACTAGTTCACGGCACCAACCTTTTGACAAGGCTTAAATTAATTCAATTTTAATGATGAATATAGAGGATGATCAGGGAAGGTTTTTTTTAAAGAAAGCTTCGTGTAGATATACAGAATAGAGAATAACAGCATTGAAAGGAACCTTGGAGGTCTTATTAGAACCTCCCGCTCAAGCAGAAAACCCAAACCTCCAGCAATAGAGCACCCATAACTTCCCAAAAGAACAAAATAACAGAGTTGGAAAGGACCTTGGACATCTTCTAATCCAATCCCTGCTCAAGCAGGAGATCCTATACCATTTCAGACAAATGGCTGTCCAGTCTTTTTTTAAAAGCCTCCAGTGATGATGCTCCCACAACTTCTGTAGGCAAATGTCAGGAAATTTCTTCTTAGTTCTAGGTTGCTTCTCTCTTTGATTAATTGTGATTTATTGCTTCTTGTCTTGCCTTCTAATGCTTTGGGAAACAGATTGATCCCCTCTTCTTTGTGGCAGCCCCTCAAATATTGGAACACTGCTATCATGTTAGCCCACTAGGAATCCAAGATCCTGCTCACAGTTATTGCAATTGAGTCAAGTTTCACCTAATCTATACCTGGTTTTTCTTGCCTAGGTATAACGCCTTACTTTTCTCTACATTGAATTTCATTTTGTTAAAAAGGACCCTGTGATCAAGTCCGTCGAGATCCATCTGGGTCTTAAGCCTATCTTCTGGGGTCTTGGCTAGTCCTGCCACGCTGATGTCATCTACAAATTAGATGAGTTCCCCTTCTATTCCTTTATCTAAATTGTTTATGAAGATATTAAAAGAGTACTGGGACAAAAACAGAACCTTGGGGTACCCCATTGCTTACTTCCCTCCATGCAGATGTAGTTCCATTAAGGGCTACACATTGAGTGTGGTTTGTCAGCCAATTACAAATACATTTGACACCGATGCTGTCTATCCTACACTTTTCTGGTTTACCAAGAAGTAGACTGTGGTCTACTTTGTCAAATGCCTTACTGAAATCCAAGTATACTATATCCACAGCATTTTGTTGAACCACTAATGTGGTCACTTTGTCAAAGAAAATAGTAAGATTTGTTTGACGTGATCTGTTTTTGATACATATGGTTATAACTTTGCTTGCTTCTAGATGTTCACAGATCTTGCTTGATTATCTTTTCCAGGATCTTCCCAGGTACTGATGTCAGGTGGATTGGTCTGGTTTCCTGGATCTGACAGTTTTGGAGTTTTTGTGTGTGTGTGCCTTTTTTTGAAGATGGGAATCACATCAACTCTTTTCCAGGCCTCTGGTAGTTCCCTGGTACTCCAGGGTCTTTGAAATATATGGTTCAATGGTTCCAAGATTATGTCTGCCAGCTCCTGCAGAACTCTGGGATGTAATCCATCAGGTTCTGGTGATTTGAACTCATCCAGTGTGGACAAGTGTTCTCTTACCATTTTCTTGTCTATTTTAATGTGAATTCCTAGTCTGTCTTTTTTAAAATAACAGAGTTAGAAGGAACCTTAGAGGTATTCTATTCCAACCCCTGCTCAAGGAGGACATCCTATACTGGGGGTGTCAAACTCGATTTTATTGAGGGCTGCATCAGGGTTGTTTGACCTCGAACGGCCGGGGGAGCATATCCGGGGTGGATGTGGCCAGGGTGGACATGACCAGGGTGGGCGTGGCCAGCTTCCCTGCCTCCCTCCTTCTCCTTCCTATCTCCCTCCTTCCTTCCTTCTTGGATCCCTCCCTTCCTCCTTCCCATTCCCATCTCCCTCCTTCATTTCTCTCCCTTCCTCCTTCCCTGCCTCCCTCCTTCTCATGCCCATCTCCTTCCTTCCTTCCTTCCTTCCTTCTCCACCTTTCCTCCCCGCGCCTCCTTTGTTTCCAAGAAAAAAGAAATGGAAGGAATGGAAAGGAAGAGGGGGAAAAAGAGAGAGAGAGAGAGAGGAGACAAATTCAAAGTTGGAGAAGGGAACCTTACAAGCCTGAGTCACTGCCTCTTCCACTCCCACCACTTTTTCTTCCGAAGGAAAAAGCCCCCAGCCTAGAAACAATGCTCCCAGAGCTGGAGAGTCGCGATGCGAGGCAAGGAAAAAGAGAAAGAAAAACCTCATGAACCCAGGGAGACCCCCCACACCGCCTCCCTCATGTGGCTGCTTCTGCGGAGGCTGACAGGCTCAGCACCAATCACCTCTGGAGCCTAGCTGGAGGTTTGGGACTAAAGGAGGTGAGCAATTGAGCAAGGAAGCTAGAGCAGCAGAGTTCAACCCCCAGCCAGAACGATGTCAGCCTTGGAGATTTAGCTTTAGGTTGCCCTTTTTTTTCTTCCTTTCCCGCAAGTGGCAGGAACTGCGCTTGGTTTGCGGTGACTGAAGCTTACTTTCCCCTTCTGCTCTTGTCCACTACCCAGCCAAGGAATGCTGCTTCTTTTGCTGTCTCCGTCCCCCCATAAAACCTCGCTTTCTCTCCCCTCCCTTCCTTCCTTCCTTCCTTCCCTGCCTCCCTCCTTCATTTTCTTTGTATTATTGTTTTTTATTGTACAATTTCCATTGTTATATATAAAATTTCCGTATCCACAATGACAGTGTACTGTCTGATACAATCTCTTTTAAATTTGAATAACAAACCTTATGCACACATTAATTATAACCATTCTTCATTCAATCTATTCACCATAATCATCACTCATCCTTGTTAAGGAGGTTTCATTATTTAATTAAACACTGTTCGATTTTATCATATAGTTAATTTATATCAGACCTTATAAATATCACACTTATCATCATTATCCTCCAAATCTAATAATCATATTCCCTTATCCTATTTATTCAACATTCATTATTTAGTTATACACTTATGTTATTTTTATTTACATATCCTCCTTGATTTTAATTATCTAACTTCTGCTTCTATTTTCTAACCATTGATAAAATAGTTCCCAAGTTAAAAAGTATTCCATGTCCTTCTTATCCTTGATCTCCAAAATTAATCTATCCATTTCAGCACAATGTAATATTTTCTTTATTTAATTTTCCTCTGTAGATATATTTTCATTTTTCCAATTTTGTGCATATGCAATTCTCGCTGCTGTTATCACATGTAAAATTAAGTATGTAATTCTTTTGTTATATTTTTTCCAATAAAATACCCAACAAAAAACATTTCTGGTTTTAAGTCTATTTGTTGTTTTGTCGTTTCTTCTAGCCACTATTTTATTTTTGACCAATATTTTTTTGCCTTTGGGCAAGTCCACATTTGATAATAGGAACCCGGTATCTGTTTATATTTCCAACATCTGGCAGATACGTTTTGAAACAACTTTGCCATCCTTGCTGGTGGCAAATGCCACCTATAAAACATTTTATACAAATTTTCTTTATAAAATGTTGACATTGTCAATTTATAATTCCTTTCCCAAAGTTTTTGCCATTTGTCTAATTCTATAACAGGGGTGTCAAACTCAAGGCCTGGGGGCCGGCTCTGGCCCGCAGGGTGCTTAGATCTGGCTCGCGGGCCCACCCTGGAAATGATGGACTGGCCAGCGGTACCTCTGCCAGCAAAAATGGAGCTCGGGAGGGCTGTACGTGGCCCTCCCAAGCTCTGTTTTCGCTGGCAGAGGACTGCAGAAGGCTGTCACAGCTGAAAAACTAGGCCACCACAGGCGGCAACAAGTGATGTTGAGCTGACCATGCCCACCCCACCCATGTCCACCCTGGCCCCCGAGGTCAAACACAACCCTGATGCAGTCCTCAATAAAATAGTTTGACATCCCTGTTCTATAGTGTACCCAAAAATTTTAAACCATGCTATCATTGTTTCTTTAACCTGTTCTTCTTCCATTTTAAAATTCAATAAATAGCTATATGCATATATTTTTTATTAAGTTGTCATCCGTCCCTAAAAATATCTGGTCTAGTTCTAAAGGTTCTTTATAGAATCCATACATTTCTGCAGCTTTCTTGTATCTTGATTGTATTTGAATGAATGGCCACCAGGTCAAATCAATTCCTTGGTATTCCAGTTCTTATTTCAATTTTAATTCCCCTTGTTTATTTAAAATATTTTTATATCTTGCAATTTTTTCCCAATTCAACAACATTTGGATGAACCAGTGCTCCCATCGTGGATAGCCAAATCTGTATTTTCATATAATGTTTCTCTTTAATTCTTTCCCATACCGAGAATAAAGCATACCTGCCTCCCTCCTTCTCATTCTCACCTCGTTCCTTCTTCCACACTCAGGAAAGAACGAGGGGAGGGGGGAAGATTGGCAGCGTTGCCAGTGGCCGTGCTTATTGCGGCTGTGGCTTTCCCACATGTGGCGGGGTGGGGGCAGTCCAACTGAAAGGGAAGCTGCACAGGCTGCAAGGCCAGGCCAGTGAGCAGGCCATGGAGGTTCTGGTGGTGGACGCAGCGCTGATGAATAACTGGATGGCGGCCAGCTGGCCCAGAACATGGTGAGCTTTAGATCTGCAGGGCTGCCCTGGAGCCAGCTAGGTGCCGGCCCCATTACCTCGGGCCTTTGGCGACTGCCCAGAGAGAGGGGCCGAGGTGGCGGGGTGGTTCCTCACTGGTTCCAGGGTGGCACCGCAGATTAAAGGCTAACTGCATTTCGGCCAGATGGCAGCCATCAAGTTATAGATCAGCACCTGGCCTGCCTGGCCAGGGCTGAGACACCAGGAGTCTGTCCTTCATTTTCTGAAGGGCAGGCCCACGGGCCAAATCTAGACACATTGCGGGCAGGATCTGGCCGGCAAACCCTGAGTTTGACACCCCTGTCCCACAGAAGTGGCTGTCCAGACTTTACCTAAAAGCCTCCAGTGATGGAGCACTCACAACTTCTGAAGGCAAGCTGTTCCACTGACTAGTTGATTGTTCTCACTGTTAGGAAATTTCTTCTTAGTTCTAGATTGCCTCTCCGATTAGTTTCCATTGTTTCTTGTCTTGCCTTCTGATGCTTTGGAAAATAGGTTGACCCCTCCCTTCTTTCTGGTAGCCCCTCAAATATTGGACTTCTATCATGTCACCCGTAGTCCTTTTCACTAGACTAGAAAAATCCAATTCCTGCAACTGTTCTTCAAATGTTTTAGACTCCAGCGCTCTAATAATCTTTGTTGCTCTTTTTGCAGTCTTTCCAGAAACTCTACACCTTTTTTATAATATGTTGACCAAACGTGGATTGGTTTATAAAGCAGTACTTATCAGTTTGTAGCGATCCAGCCAGCACACAAGAAAATAATTCAGCAGGATTCATTATATAGATGAAACTTCTTTATATACAATAATATAAAACATGATGCATGTATACAATACCCATGCAGATCTTGCAAAGTGGTAGAGAGAAGAAGTAGCAAGTACAAGAACACTCAAGCAAAGACAAAACAAACTCTCTTATACACAGAACAGTTAAGTTAAGCATGCCCAGGCTCCAAGCCATCTCACATGGCTCACACAAACAAATCCTGTGTCTTAGTCACCAAACAGTCCCCATTGCTTGACTTGTTGCCATGGCTATTCCAGTTCATGAATTCTTATACATTGTCAGTACTAATACTTCACATGATCTTGACTCTATCCCTGTAATACAACCATCGATTTTGTTGCCTTTTTTGGCTGCCACCACACACTGCTGTCTCATATTTAGGTGATTGTGGAATAGGACTCCAAGATCACACAATACTGTAATTGAGCCAGGTTTCACTTAACTGGACCCGTACATTTATTTATTTTTTGCCTAAGTATAAAACATTACTTTTCTCTACATTGAATTTCATTTTGTTAGATAGGACCCAGTGGGCAATAGGTTGGGCTATTTTTTGTTTTTGGATGAAGACAGAAAAGAAGGAATTAAGCAGTTCTGCTTTTTACCTGCTGCCTGTCATCTTGCCACTTGTCCCATTAGTGGACCAATTGTTTATTTGATTTTTTTCTTGTTTTTTATATGTTGAGAGAAACTTTTTTTTATTTTTAACATTTGTTGCAAATCTTAATTCAATCTGAGGCTTAATTTTCTTGACTTCATCTTTGCAGATTCAGGCTATACGGCAGTATTTTGCCTTAGTTATGTATCCCACTTTCCATATTTTATAATAAGATTGCAATGTAATTTTCTTTATAAAAAAAATAATTATGTTACATTTTATGGTCCTTAACTATACCCAATGCTTAGCATAAAGGAGCAAAAGAAATAAACTATGTAACTTTTAAGATAATACATTTCAAATCAGTAGTAGAGTTAGCACAAAGTGTTATCACTGTTTCTTGTGACTTGACATTGGAGTTCCATTGTCTGTATTTATCTAGTTTTATGACATACAGATTTACTCTGAATTATCAACTATATAAAATGAATGTGGAGGATTCCAAATGATCCTCTCCGAAGTCATCAAGCTTTTTTTCATTAATGTTGGAAATTGATAAATATTCAACACACATTTAAGTATGCAATTTTTTCTACAGCACAGAAGCTATTTTTAAGGTCTTTGATCATAAGGTCATTTGATCAGCAAAATACAGTAGAAGATGAAATGCAGTGGACATAGCATACTTGTATTTCATTATGGCATTTGACAAAGTGGACCACAAGCTAAAACATTGTGGGATAGGCAGCATCAGTGGTGAAATCGCTGGTCCCTGAGGACTGGTGGGGCAAATTTTGATTAGTTCGGCGAACCAGCAAATATTACCTCTGGCTGGCCCCGCCCCTACCCACCCGGTCACTGCTCACCACGCCCGCTCGCCATGCCATGCTCCTACTTATCTCGCTTCCCCGGCATAGCAGCAGCTATGTGGCTCCTTGCTTGCGCGCCGTTGACCACAGTCTGCAGCTTGCCTACTTGTGCCAGCCTGCCTGTGCCAGCCTGCCTGCAGCCCAACTGATCTAACAGGTAAGCTCGCTGCCTTCCCTACTCCGTTCCACACAACACACAGCCCTGCCATTCTTTCCCACCTTCCTACATTCACCAGACATTCCTGCGCAGTCCAGGAGGCCTGCCCATTGTCTCTGCCGCTTTCCACACTCACCTCTAGCATCTGAAAATGCCTGCCAGCTGACTCGAGGCCTCTTGCAGATGGCTTCCCGAACCCCGGCCTTCCTCTCATTGTAGCACTGAGCTGCTTGGGTTTTGAAATGGCAGCTTCTCCAGCTGCTGAACTCCTACCAACACTCTTGAAATCCAAGAGGGCTGGAAGGATTTCAAAAGCCAAGAAGGAGCTCAGCTCTGTGCTACAAGGAGAACAAGAGGCAGCAGAG
>JANHFL010000932.1:0-12319 GCA_032468155.1 Oxyrhabdium leporinum
AGCAGTCGGTGTGAGCTTAAATGGACTCTGGGGGATGGTAGAGGACAGGAAGGCCTGGAGGAACATTGTCCATGGGGTCGCAATGGGTCGGACACAACTTCGCGACTAACAACAATAACAAATAGGCAGTTCATCCCGGTGTTTGCCCAGATCGCTCTCCCCATCACCAACCTCCTAAAAACCAAGAGGGGAGACAAACCAAAATTGGGGCAACCCTCAAAGTTCCAACCCTCAAAGGACCATGGAATGCCAAGCGGTATTTTAAAAGCTAAAGACTCATTTCCATCGAGCCGGTGTTAAAACACCCGGACCTGGAAAAGCCTTTCATAATCCAGTCAAACGCTAGCGACGTGGCTGTCGGGGCTGTCCTGCTTCAGGAAGACAAACGGGAAATTGCAGTCCTGTGCCTACACCTCAAAAAAATTAACAGACACAGAGCAGAAATTGGCAGTCTGGGAGAAGAAGGCTTACGCCATCCGTTGGGCCCTCTTTACTTGGTGCCATTACCTGGAAGGGGGAAAAATCCCTTTCCAAGTATAGACTGACCATAAAAACCT
Source organism: Oxyrhabdium leporinum (assembly GCA_032468155.1). Classification (NCBI taxonomy): domain Eukaryota; kingdom Metazoa; phylum Chordata; class Lepidosauria; order Squamata; family Cyclocoridae; genus Oxyrhabdium; species Oxyrhabdium leporinum. The sequence continues at coordinate 558 of JANHFL010000932.1, forward strand.
GGAAGCCCTTAAAACGCCATGGATATTGTCCCCCCAAGCAAGTACGCTAGGCCCAGGACTTCCAGCATTTCAATTTCACTCTCCGGTACCTCCCAGGGTGAAAGAATTTTCTGGCTGATGCTCTGTCAAGGCTACCATAGTACAAAAGCAACAAGCCGGAGATAATTAAGCCTTTGCTTCCGGCTTCACAGCTAGCCTCCAGAATGATGACCAGAGTGCAGGCGAAGGGAGACCTCCCAACGCCACTACTCAGGCATTTAAGCAGGTCCTCACAGATGAGTGGTTCCAGAGCCACAAGGACTCTTGCCTAATAAAGGAGGGCCTGCCATGGGGGGGGGGGAACTATACATCCCAGCAAGCCAAAGGCTCAAACTCATGCAAACCTGTCATGACTCCAAAATGTTTTGTGTTCTCCCATGCTGCCCTCAGTGACTCCATCCACTCACTTAAGGTCCTGGAAGAGGGTAGCTCTGATGACCTTATTTCCCCCACTCTCATGAAGCTCTACTATAAAATCCATGGCTATTTCTTCCCATGGCCAGGAAGAGTCAGCTACTTGCTGAAGCTGTCCTGGGGGCTTTTCTGGTCATTTTTTCATTGTGGCACACGCAGCGCAGCTCTTGACATAGTCTTCAATATCCTCTTTCATCTTTGTCAAAACTGCCTTCTGGCCAAGCACAGGGTTTTAAGGAAACTGAAGTGGCCTGCCTACTTGCTGTCATGGCTCCTTTGTAATACTCCTTGTTAGTAGCTCGTTGTTGTTTCGGTACCATGGATCATTGGGTAATTTGGTTTTTAATTGTTGAGTCAAACCCCCTCCCTTGCCAGTTCTCCACCTTTGTGCTTGTTGCCTGGTTGTGGCTTGTCTGGCTTGCTAGGGGGGAGGCATCATAGCATGGACCACTTCCTCATGCTTGCTGTTGTATTGTGGCATTTGTGACAAAGCGTCAGCTAAAAGGTTTCTTCCTCCCCCCCCCCCCATATATTTTAAAGTGAAATTGAAGTGGTTGAAGTACTGTGCTGATTGGACCTGCTTTGGTGAGAGCTTTCACAGGGTCCTAAGTGCCTCCAAGTTCTTATGGTCCATCCATACTTCAAATGGCATTTGGCTCCCTGGTCAGTAGAGCCCAGCGGACTGCGTATGCTTCCCCCCCCCCCCATATTGCCCATCTCCTTTCAGTCTCTGTTAGTTTTCTGGAGGTGTATGCACATGGTTGAAGGTTCCCCTCCACGTTCTTTTGGAGGAGGACTGTGGCCACTGCTACGTCGCTGGCATCAGCTTGGACAATGAACGCTTGGTCCAGGTCTGAGTGCTTAAGGATCGGCTCTTTGGCAAATAGTCTTTTCAGCATCTTGAATACTTTTTGGCATTCTAGGATCCATGTAAGGGGTTGGTCTGGCCATGGCTTCACTGCACCCCTCCTGTCTTTAGTAGTTCAGTGATTGGGAGGGCAGTCTCTGCAAAGGAGGGAACAAACTGTCTGTAGAAATTAGCGAACCCCAGAAAGCTGCTTGTGAGTTCGAGGGGGTTGCAAGTTCAGGATGGCTTTGTCTTTTCCTGGGTCCATCTCTATCCCATCACTAGACACACGATACCCTAGGTGTCAGCCTTGGGAGCCTTGCAGTTGCCACATTTAGAGCCTGGGAAATTGGGTGGGGGGATATTCACATGTAGCAGGGGGTATAGACACAATAACATTCTTCCCCAGAGAGTCAAGGACATGTCAACTTGCACCCGGAAGAGGAGTGCCAGAAGGAAGGCATCCATTTGATCTGGAAGTGGATTGGGCCATGTGATCATTGGGGATGGCCAGGAGGTGGATCTTTGATTTTCTCTTGGGGAGGGAAAAACCTGAGGCTTCAGATTCAGGTTTTTCCCAGATGTGCCAACATGGTTTCTCTAATAAATTCTTAATTGGATAACTTGGTTTCTGAGTGCTGAATGGAGGAGGGGGACTTTGCTGGAACCCTGACATATATTGTGACTGCATTTTTGTGTGAAACATTTTTTCACATCATTTTCAAGGAATGTAAATTCCTAATAATTACCTTGACATAATGCAAAATACACTATTTTTCTACAAAAATAAGCTCTGTTTTGTATGTTACTATTTGGCCAGATAGAATGCGGTTGAAAACTCCAAGTGAGAGCGAGAGTGGTTATTAGAGAAGAAAAGGCAAGCAGGCCTTATACAATCAAGATATAATCATGCTAAAAAGCATCCAATAGTCTTGGCAATGGATCAATATTGATGCCTATTCTTTCTATAAAGGTCCTGTATATGGAATAGTTCCAAAACAGTCCTCCATATCAGTGATCCTTTAACATGGAAAAGATTACGCTGTGCTAGCATCTATTTCTCCCAGATACATATTGTCTTATTGTTGTGATTTTAAAGGTAATGTTACATTAGTGATCCAAGATTTTTATTTGAACACTTGAGTCTTCCAAGATAGAAATAATGGGCCACAGGCAAAAACTATGTAAGTAGTTTTACACTTGAGTCTAAGGTGGTCAATTACTATATCTTTCATAACTGTGTGGCAGACAAATGTTCAGAAGGTGCAGTTTTTCCTGTCACATTGCTGCAATGATGGGGCAAGCCACAGCTGTCAAAACCTATTCATTCCATATAGCTATTAGGGATGCTGGAGCGCCTTTCAAAGCCAAGTTTTGGCAGGTCTAATTGATACATGTGAAAGATTCTTTTCAATCTTAGTGAAATGTCAGTCAGTTGTTGAGTGATTCTGAAGCAGCTGTGGCCAAGTGCATTCTAGGTTTTTGGCTGACAGTTCCATTTTGATGCTAAATAAAGGGAAAAAAATATTCAGCCTAAATGGTTTCTTGAAACCTAAATGGTTTCAAGACAACAGCTACAATGAATGATTAGAAAAAGCCACATATTCAACAAAATGAAGGATCATGGAAGCGAACAACTACATTAATTTAACTAGGACAGAGAAAAATACATTATTTAGGCATTCAAAATGTAAAATATATCATATGTTTGCTACACACTAGATAAAAGTAGTTCAGCAATCTCATTCAACTAAAGCTGAAGTATACATAGCAAATATATGTTCCAGTGTATAAATTATCTTTGTAAGATAAAATCACAATTCTATGAAAATTGATGAGTTAATAATGCATTGATAAGCAATGAAGTGGTTAAGTATAACTTATGTAATTTTTCATATTAACTGAAGATATTTTTGAGCAGCATGGAAGCAGTAACAAACAATGCTGACACATACAGTCCTATAATCTGTATGTCGAAAGGGGCTTAATTACATTAAGTCCTCAAAATCCATGACTGTCCACATAATGCATATACATATATATTATTTTTTGCTGTCACGAGCCTAGAAATAATTAATCATAGTACTATGACTACCATGTATTTGCTAGCATCTATACCAATGGCAAAGAAGATTCTTCATCATCTAGACTTTCAATGCTATGGATAGTGTAGTTGGGAAGTGTTGAAAATACTTCTAAATTGACAAGACTTTTACCAACTTTAAGTAGTAAAATATGCAGGCCAAGATTATTATATTATCAATGGATAAATCAAAATCACTTATCCATAGCAATCCTTCCTCCACTGATAACAACACATGAATTTTCATATCATATACACATGGCAATTGTTTTAGATCCAACATTATTGTGAAAAAATATGATACTCAATTTCTGAAAAGGACCATAACATTTACTAGTTTCAGTGATATGAATTGGTCAGAAGTATACTAAATAGGCGTAGACATTTGTGGTAAATCATATAGACTTAGAAACAGAGGTCTAGTATAGAGTAGGGAGTGAGCAACTTTCATCAGCTGAAGAGTCACATTCTTCTTCATATGGCATATTGAGGATTATGATCTCTTTGGGGAGGGATTTTAGGAATTTATGGGGGAAAGTGGATGCTGTGAACATTTGCAAACTAAGAATTTTGGCATCAACATTTCAATATAAAGATATTAAAATATGCAAGATTTAGCCTGGATTTTGATTCCAAATCTTTCCAAGCAATACAGAACTGAATCAAGATCAAACGTGGAAGAGTCTAAAATATTACAGTTAGACTGAGAATTTGGTCTCCAAAGGGCTTTATGTTCTGATGTATGATTTCACTGACTTTGTTGAAGTTTTTAAGCTAACTATAAAAAAGATTGGGACTATAACTACTATGCCTGCTTCACAGAATTATTCAACAAAGAAAATTATAATAGTCTTCAGTGTTCTGGTTCTTTTTTTAACTTATCAAATACACTAGAATGTAATGAACTGAACAAACCATTATTCAGTCTGCAGAAAATATAGTTTCATAGTAAGTATTTGTTCTGTTCTTGGACTCTTTAAATTGAATTTAGCGATTCCTGTAACTCTTAAATATATGACATGCTTCACTTTGTATTATCTTTTTTGAAATCATAGAACCTTTACCAAAATATAGTCGGTACTTCAATTTCTTACATGTCACATTGTTACTGTATTTGAGTTAACCATTACAATATTTAAGTGGCAGGTTATTTTAGTTTTGCCTTCAAATATGTTACAAATAATTCTCATAATAGAAAATTATTCTTAACAGGCAAAAAAAAATGCTTGTGATATAAGGTACTGTATTGGCAAACTAGCAAAAATGCTGATATTTATGAAGATTACAGCACATGGAAAAGAGAGTTAATTCCCAATTTAATAATTCTGCTCAATCCCTGAAATCTACTCAAATCTGTTGTTGACTTACTTATAAAACTTACTTTTACTGAAATCAACTATGTACCTTTTGAGGGAACATAATGTCCTAAATAAATAAAGAATACCGAGATTCAGTGGAGAGTTATTTGGGAAAAGATAATACCGATACATAGATATTTAAAGATATATGTGTTATTTAAAATATTTTTTATTGAAAATGAGAAAAAGAAATAATACAAGTTTAATAAATTTATTATGCTTCTGAAACATTTTTCAGAAGACAACAAAATAAATTGAAATTCATGTTTTAAATGTAGAACGTTTTCCTGTTCATAGATATTTCTTATGTAACTGCACATTAGGCTTGGTCATATTTCAGTGTCCAAAATCATATTTACATTTTATAAAAGATTTGAATTTTGTATTAATGAGCTCCCTAGTTTTATAGCAAGAAACAATGTACAAATCCAAGAAAGTTTAAAATGCCAAGTTAATTACAACAATTTCTCTTCAGATTTAATGTGTTTCAATTTAAGGAATGGAGCTCCTTTGAAATAATGAAATGACTACTGTTGCACAACATACAAATTATGTCAAATGTCTGAACCATGAAAGAAGATTAAATATTTATATTTTACTCTCTTAGCTAAAATTCAGTAAGGTGAATAATTTGCTCAAAATGTTTTTAAAAGAGAGATTCCTCAATTTTTTAAAATAAGTAACAAATAACAAATTTTGTAAGCAAAAAAGAAAAACAGAAATTTTAATGTTCTTTAAATTCAATCACTATTTTTTCCTTAAAGAAAAAGAAGAAATGAAAATATAGTATTTATCTTTTCATTTTTATGAGTTAACATTACCCTGGCTGAATTAATTTCAACTTGATCTAATCTAATCAGAATAAAGCTGGAAGCGATCTTGGAGATCTTCTAGTCCAACCCCCTGCTCAAGCAGGAGACCCTATACAATTTGAGACAAGTTGCTGTACAGTCTCTTCTTAAAAACCTCCAGTGATGAAGCACTCACAACTTCTGAAGGCAAGTTGTTATACAAGTTAATTGTTCTGTTAGGAAGTTTCTCCTTAATTCCAGTTTACAGATCAAACCTATCAAACTCTTTTACTGTGATGCTGCCAAGATAGGTCAAAGAAAGACAAAATGGAGCTCATGTTGCAATTCAAATTTTATCTTCTACATTTAAATATTAAGTCTGATGAGACATACAATTAGCACAATTTGAAAATGTGTGTAAACTTGGGAATTCCCCCAGAGTTTTTAAGTGTTATATTTTACACTATGAAGGAAACAAGACTCCTTTATATTAGCATTAGAATTATCTAGCACTGCAGTTTAATTTCTCCAAAGCTTCTTCCTTCCAATTACACTGCCATAAAAAGTTCTGCATATTTCATGAAAGGAAGATAAATGAATACATTTATATTCCATCTCAATATGTAACTCTAGTAAAAACATATTTTAGTTTTTAAAGAACAGCATTGTCTAATATTTTAACATTTTATTTTATTTCATTTAAACTGTTAGAAAATTGAGAAACTTTTAAAAACCATACATTTTTAAGTGAAAATGAAAGAGTTTTATTGGAAGAAAAGAAATTACATATTAGCTTGTTCCCATGTATTTACCATATAGGAGTGCTGAACAATATTGGTAGTCCTTGCTTACCAACCACTTGTTCAGTGGTTATCTAAGGTTACAATGCTGAAAAAATAACTTTACAATCAATTTATGAACTTTGCAGCACTGCTGAGCCATGTGATCACCATTGAAGTCAGTACACATTGTCCTGTGTCTGACTTTTTTATTTTCTTTCTCATTTGCAGAGTGGAGAGGAAGGGATTGGAAGAGAGCAAACAGGCACACAATGGAGAATAAACATTGAAAACCAGCAGCCATAAGTACATAAAGCAAACAGCTGGTGCATTCCCCATTGTGCGGCAAAGACAGTCCCTCTTCTCCTTTCACCACCACCATCCCGGAAAAGGTGTTCACAAAACAATTTCTATAGGCAATCTTCTTTTGCCCCACTCCCAGAGCGGAGAGATTGGAAAGGAAGATATTAGAGAGTAAGCAAGCATACAGCGGAGAACACACCAGCTGTTTGCGGAGAGCTGCTATTCCCCATTGTGTACCTACTTACTGTCTTCCAATTCCTTCCACTCCAATGGATACACACACACGCACACACACACATTAATTCTGTTCTTGTTAATTATTCATTAGCGCTGGGGTGAGCATTCCGAAAACAGGTGGAATGTTAGGCGGCAAACAAAAGAAAAGTGACTGTGAAACTGACTAACCAGGCTTGTTTGTAGCCAGAAAGTACAGTTGTGGTCATGTGACTTCTCACTTAGCGACTAGTTTGCTTAGTGCCCAAGATGCCAGTCTGAATTATGGTCTCTAAATGAGGATTATCTGTGCCTAATAAAACTTACAAAATAAGATTGGAAAAGAAATAAAAACTAGTTGAAGTTAGAAAAATGCATCTATTTCTTTTAATATATGCACATGAAAAGAAAAAAACTGCTAATGAGAAAGCAAAATATGGCTTCAATAACTTTTTTCTGAGTTTATGGTTGACAATATGAAAGTTACCAAGATTTTACTGAATTCTAGGCACGCCTTAGTTTATACAATTAGCTAGAAATAAACAAAATCTAGTTATTGAGAAGCCAGATATGAAGCACAATTAACACCATTTAATCCATGTTTTTGTATAAAAGCATTCTCTTTTCAATGTTTCAAAATAATGAATATAAAGTCACAATTATGAATTATATTTAATTGAATTTCTTCATGAGCTTTAGTTTGGAAAACAGGAAAAAAGTAGTAATTTGCAGACAGACATGATGTGGACCGCTGTGACCTATTATAAATGTGAGTCAATTGCCAAGCACCTGAAATGCAACCATGTGTACCTATAGGTGTGTGTGTGTGTTAAAAATTTAAACAATTTTTCAATTAAAATCAGTTAGTTTACATGTGTTTTATGAGTAAAGGCTGACAGGATGAAGTAATGTATTTGGTAATTTAGCTAGGTATACGCATAGAGCAAGGAAGGAATCATGTTTTGAGATATAGGCAAAACAATTTCATTTGTAACATTTTGTTGAAAAATTGAAATATCCAGAATGACTCAAGTATTTTATATTCTACATAAATCAAATCTAAATAAAAATTTCAAGTGTTCCAGACAATGGTCCTTTGTTCCTCCCTATTTCATCTCAGGTCTATAAAAAATAGGAAAGCTGCTATTTTATATGAAGAGCATTTTATTTACTGATTCAGTGAAAGAGGATGAAAGTCTCAGCAATTGGATTGCTTTCTTCCTTTATGGTTCAATTTATTTTTCAGATTTCTAAAATGGAGATCTTCTCAATCTCTTACTCAGGGTTCCTATGTGAACTGGTGAGGATCCTTATAATGGAAGAATATTGAGTTAGTTATAATATAAACCTATTTCCACTTTTAATGATACATTTAAACCATATTGGCTGCTTCTTACCATCCAATTTACAAAATGTTAAAAAAAATCCATAGGTACCAGTTAAGGCAGCAGTGTAGCACTTTTACAAGCACAAAAAGTCAAAGGAAAATCTGAGTCTATGTTGACCTACATATGTGCTTAAGAACTGATATCAAAATACATCTGTTCTTCCTTTTCCTGTTTGTGACTTGCTATGTAAAAACAGACTTGCTATGTAAAAGCAATGTAGCAAAGATCTTCAAAATGTAGAAAATAGTCCTCTGTAGTATCATTCTTGGGACTATAGTAAGCTTCTTTGGCACCATCACTAGCAGTCATGGATTATTCTTCAGGAAATGACAGATTATTCTCTTAATAGAATAACAGAGTTGGAAGGGACCTTGGAGGTCTCAGGCGGAAAACCCTATACCATTTCATACAAATGGTTGGTTGTCCAATCTCTTCTTAATCTCCAGTTCAGGAACTGCTAGCATTGCAGACTAGACTGACTGGGCAAACATCAAATACAATAATCTCATCTGCTTATGCAGAAAAATTGATTCCTTCCCTCAACTTCATCCACTACGAAGTTGTCTGAGGCAGCCATCAGACAAATGTATTCTACTGGCAGTAGTTCATATCTCATTGCATTCTTCTCTTCAGCAAAGAATAGTCTACAGTAGTTTTCAATCTCTGAACATGTTTAAATGATAGCTGTTTTCTCTTCAACACCTTTATGCTTGGTCTTGGGAATGAGCAAAGAATATGTGAATAGTTAAAAGAGAGTTTCCCCCCAAAATAGACTAGTACTAGAGAAGTAGAAAGTGTGACAAAAAAATAAACAAAAACATATCTTGATTTTGTTTAGTATAAAATGAGCCAAGAGAAACTCTGACAGGCTTTTAAAATTTTGGTATTCAACTTTACAGTCATAAAGAACATTGTGGAATCTCTGCCCTGCTTGTTTTTTGACCTTGCCTACCTTGAAAGGCTGGCAATCTCATCTGCTCATCATCACAATCCAGGTAGTTTGTTTGGGGGTTGTTGTTGTTTTTATTTTATTTTTTTTAGATGTGTGCCTTTGAGTCAGTCTTTACTACTGGAGATTGCGTTTTTTCAGTTTTCCTGGCAATATTTTGGAAGTGGTTTGCCATTGCTTGCTTCCTGGAGCTAGGAGAAATGATGGCTCAAAGTCATCCAGCTGACTCTGCGCCTAAGGCAGGAACTAACAGTAGTCTTCCGGTTTCTAGCCTGGCACTTTAGTCACTATACCTAACTATCTCTCTGTGGGGTTTACTTTTAAGGTATATTTTAACAATGCAAATTTAATTAATGCTATGAAAATCCTGTGTTTAAGAAAGGAATACACAAAAGAAAGAAGGAAAATAATTGTGATTTCTATTAAATAGAAACAAAATAACATACAGTATTTGTTTTACAAGTTCAAAAATGTAACAGATCTGACTTACTGAGAAGACAAGCAAATGTAAGGCAGTACAGGTAGTTCTTGACTTACCACAGTTCATTTAGTGACAGTTCGAAGTTATGACACTGAAAAAAGTGACATGACCATTTTTCACACTTCTGACTGTAGCAGCATTCCCGTGACCACGTGATTTATATATGGATGCTTGACAACTATCTCACATTTATGATAGTTGCAGTGTCCCAATGTCAAATGATTACCTTTTGCAACCTTCTGACAATCAAAGTCAATGGGAAACCAGAGTCACTTAACAACCATGTTACTAATTTAACAACTGCAGTGATTTAGTTAACAAATGTGGTAAGAAAAGTTGAAAATGGGGCAAAACTCACTTAACAAATTTGTTACTTAGCAACATAAATTTTGGGCTCAGTTGTAGTCGTAAGTCAAGGACTACCTGTATCAAGTAGAACCCACCTAGTTTTGCTGCTTTTTGAGCTTATATGAGAATATTCTAGAAGGTCTACTGAAATTAATGCAAATGCTATATAACAAGCAACGCAGATAGACAGAGGGCTATCTATCTAAAAGAGTAGATTCATATTTTAAACTAGTTGTATAACCATCTACAGATTCTACATTACCTTGCTAGGCAAATGCTATTGTTGTACTTATCACTTGTAAAATCTATGTTACATTTAAGCAATTATGCTTACCAGAATTATACTTAAAATTAGCTTCTAGTTATATTTAGGCAGTTAATAATTACCTATCATTAATTTAAAAGTCTTCTATACCAGCTACATAAAGAATTATATTCAGAAATAAACTGTGCTTTCATTTTGCCCTTCTCAAAGTTATGTGCATTCTACAATGGTTTAGGAATGAGCATAGTAAATTGATAATTTCTGTACTTTCCATTTTCTCCAAGTCTGTTCAGCATTATTTTTTTTAAAAAAAAATCAAGTTTCAACACCAAGATGTGAAAGGAACCATTCTCAGACTTTTTGCACAAATTGCTTCTTCTTTTTGCTCTTCTTGCAGATGACAAGAAAAGGGAATTAATTCTTTTACTTCTAGAGTGAAAGAAGTACTTAATCTTGAGTACTTAAGAAAAAAAGCACAATAAACCGTGAGGGCCTTAGGAAGAAAATCTTCCTATCTTGCAGCAATAGTATATTTTCAGGTTAGATAGATATATGCAAGCTTTAAATATTCACAAGGAAATTCTTTACAGAAACGAAGGAGGGGAGTAAAAATTGACTTGATACTTATTGAAATGATCACAGTAAATGTACAAGCTCACACTAGTGCAAAGATGCTTGGGGAGTCTCTTAAACTTACTTTATCAGGAAAACCTGAAAAAAGAATAAAGGTAGTTGTCTCCTCATCCTCAATCATTTAAAGATATAATGGGAGAGAAATGTAATCCAAAGCTATAGAATACAAAGTCTCTTTTCCAAAAATCCATACCACTTTTTTCAGTCAACCAAATTTAGCTACTACAGAACAATTTTCCTTGGCACATTGGGCATTCTTGCTTGTTAAGATCAAAGAGTTTCATTCCCATGCTCCTGGCTTACTGGTAAGTGAGCCATAATTTATCTTATCTTTTAAAACAAGCTACACATGAAACAATGGAGTGCATGTAATAGGAGATTATAATTGGTAGCTGACAGGTTCAGTCTATACACTCACCTGGCTTCTAAAGTTGTCTGATCTGGAAAGAGAAAGATCTGAACAAATAAGCAGGAGGAATTTTCAATTCAATCTCTCCTGAACTAAATATGCTTTTTAAAGTACAAGATGAGATATGAGAATAAAAGGGATCAACCTAATGTTGTTGTAGAAGAGAAGCAATTAGATTTAGAAAAAGAGAGTATGAGTAGACATTGATCAGAATTATAGTATTCGATATTTAAATATTTTAGCTATTAGCTAAACAAATCACCAGTTTTTCATACCCAGGGATCAGAGTCAAGGGATGCCTTAAACAATATGGATATACAGATAACAGTTTGTTCACTTCTTAGCACTTCCTACTATATTACATGGATATATGTAAATTCTATGTTCCAGATATCCCATCTTGGTCCTCTCTCCAATCAATAAAAACAGACTTGGGAAAAAAAGCCTGAAATATACTGATTG
>JANHFL010000933.1:0-28554 GCA_032468155.1 Oxyrhabdium leporinum
GATTTCTATGTTCGTAGTTACAGTTGTGAAACGCCCCGAGTCCTCGGAATGGGGCGGTATATAAATTCAAATAATAATAATAATAATAATTTTATTATTGAAAAGTAGCATTGTTTTGGAGAAAAATACCAGCCTTATTCTGGAGATCAGGAGAAAGCTGCCCACTTAAGATTGATTTTTAGGCAAAACTGCACATGATTTATTTCACTAATATTTTTTCCCTCCAGGAATTGTTTATAAGAAATAGTTGTTGGTAATAGTATATACTTCCTGCTGTGAATTGAATGAAATTACATCCCACACCCAAACTGGTATAACTACTGGTCAGGGAGTAGGGAAATTGTATTCCAAAATACCTGGTGGCCATTTGTTTGCCTATTCCTGGTATAGAAGGTGGAGCCGCTCAGCTTCCAAGTTGATGTTGGACTCTAGTTTTCATCAATCTCATCCAGCACAGCCAATGGTCAGTAATGCTGGGAGTTCGGCTGATAATCTCAGCAAGGCTAAAATTCCTTAGCCCTACTGCAAAGACAAAATAGATTACACTTGCAAATGTACCTGACCATCAAGCAAGATGCTGTCTCTGAAGTAAATTTGTCCTTCCAGAAAATAATGCACCAAAGTGCTGTGAAAATCTTGATTGGAGTAATAGTCTTATTTATATTTATTACCAGCTTACTATGGAAAAAAAATGAAAATAAGATTTGAATAAAATAAATTATATTATCTTTCAATATCATACCGTGTATCAAACAGATGGTATTGTTTTAACAGATCAGCATATATAAAAATTTCCGATGGACAAATGTAATATTTCCTGAGGCTACTATTGAAAATAATAAAAACCATATCTGAAAATGTTTTGCAATTTGCACACGATCTGGGTTGCTGAGAACAACAATTCTTCATGATTGCATGACAGTAAATATTTTATTGATTTATATATCAACTTTTTCAAGGGAGCCAAGGCAGCATATGTGATACTCCCTCCTACTTTTTTTTTTATAATATTAACCCAATATTCATGAAATAGGTTAGACCTTTTTCAAAAATTTGGCAACATTAAGATGTATGGACTTTAACTCACAGAGTTCCTCACCTAGCATGCTGGCTAGAGAATTCTGGGAATTGAAGTCTACACATTTTAACATAGTGAGTTTGAAACACATTGGTTTAGACCAGCGATAGCAAACCTATGACATGCATGTCAAAGAAGAAATGCCATGACATTTTGGGTGACACATAACAACAAATATTCTCAAAAGCATGCCCATTCTGAGGCTGCAGAGCCCACGGAAAAGCATTCTTCAAAACTCCTTCAAAAAGTAGGCCTCGTGCAGCTCAGAGCAGTCTTAGGTAAGCAGTCAACAGGAAGAGAGCACCGCTTGAGTTAAGCAGTGCCTGACAGATCCAGGAGAAGCTGGGCCATGGGGGCAATTTTGTTGGTCACCATGGCTTGTGCTCTTCAGAGAATGGGGAAAGGTGACCTTTTTGAGTGGCAATGGCACTAAGGCTGAAGTTGAGGCCTGGGTTTCTACTTCAGGCCTACCCTCAGCATTGCCACTGAGTGCTGCTGTTTAAATTGGCCTAACTCCCTACCCCCTGGGGAGGGGGGGAAGAGAAAAATGGAGAATTGTTTTGGTTTTGTTTGTTGGGGTGTGCGGCACACCAGCAGACAACTGTAAGCATTTTCTGAATTTTTGACACACCAAGCCCAAAAAGGTTCACCATCACTGAGTTAGACTGAAAGAGAGTAACTGGTGTGTTTTGTCAACCTCAGCCTTTTAAGAAGGGTAAATGTCAACTCCCAGAATTCTCCAGCTAGCATGATGCTTTTGTTTGCTTGTTTGTTTATTTAAATCATTTATATAGCCACCCATCTTTCAACCAGCTCTGGGCAGCTCCCAATCCAATATATATATATATAAACAACAATTGAAGAACTGAAGAAGCTTCTTGGATGAGAAGCAAAATGACTTCAAGGAAAAACAAAGTCCAATTACCTTTTGAAAAAGCACTTTTGGGACAATCATAACCTGGATGACTAACAATTTCCATAGACACAGTATGTGAAGAGGTGATAGTAGAAGGATATTAGAAATGACAATTGTGTATTGGCACAAAGAAATATTGCGCAATTGTGACACAAATATTGTGTCAAAGGTTGTTCACCCTTTACACCCAAGGAAGCAAATAGTCTTTTTGTATCGATTGGTCTTGAGTTTTGGTATGTTATGCAAGACTTAAAAGGGAATTAAATGTAGGCTGCCACAAAGAAGCTGATGTGTAATTCTTTATATATTCCTTTCGGTGGGAGGAAATAGTATCATTGTGTCACACTGCTGGCTTTAGCTTTGAAAGGTGTGTAGGAGGCAGCCACTAAAATCCTTTCACTGTAGCTCTGCTGGGGCAGAGCATGCAAATACCAATAAACGTACTGACAAAGGGGGAATCTTTGTTGAATGTCTGCAGTGTGATGCACACACAGAGAAAGCTGCTCCCCCCCTCCCCCCCCCCCCCGCTGATGGTAATGTCTCATTCACCCTGTGGAGGCCCAGCCGCCCATGAGCAGCGTTCCAAATGGCTGCATCAGTTCCCTGGAAGAAGGCCTAGGCCTATATCACATTCACTGCATTAAATAACTCTATTGATATGAAGGCATTCTCAATGCAGAGAATATCTTCATAGAAACATAGAGTGGCCAGTTATTCTTAAAAACCATTTTAGATGCAAGGAAGCAGCAGCTTTGTGCAACGAACAATAAGAACAGTAGAAGGTAGCAAGCTAAGCAAGCGTTTGTCTTACCTAAGCACCATATACTTAGCTGTTTGTTTAATCTGTTAAATACTATAGCTTTTGCTTCAGCAAATTTAATTCAGGCACTATTGAAAAAGTCTCATTGAGTAACTGCCCAAGATATAAATCCGGATGTTCAAAAGCGATTTCCAGCAAGCAACCCCGTTAGGGTGACGGGCTGATAGGAATTGTCCTGCAACAACATCTGTCGTATATATATTTAATAAAAATGGAGGCTAATTATTTCCCTATAGAAATGTGGAATTCATGCACAAACCTTTGTGTATAAAAGATCTGGTTTGGGGTTCAGTGTGTATGGATCCAAGGCAGGAGAGATAGGAAACAGACAGCGGTTGGTATGTGCTGCACATTGATGTTGGTGGCAGTGACTGACACGCGGGACAAAGGAACCAGAAACTTAAAGGGGAGATGAAATAATGGGATAAACCACGCAGGAGATTGTTGGTAGAATAAGAGAAGAGAAGAGGTGATGTGATGTGCTTGTCCTTTGCTTATTCATCCTGTCTGGATTTTATTTTGTCCCAAACCTGGAACCAAGCATTTTAGGGTCTAGTTCTGCCAATAAAACACAGTGGTTTTGTTCAAAACAAAGCATTTTCTTCATGTTGTGCAAACCCTTTACCTCCCACACATCTTTCAGTAATTGTATGTTCAATGTGGGATTAAATTATGTCTTCTACTTGTGAAACAGTCACATGGTAAACAGTACAATATCTTAGCTTTTTCCTAGCGACATTGTTAATCTTCTTTAAGTATACTGTACATCGCAGAGTATCAATAAATTTTGTCTTGAATGATAGACCCACACTGGTTTAACCCACACTGATTTTTGCAACCCAACCAAAAAATATCAATGTTATAAATCAAATATGAAAAACTGTGCTCATATAACTATATCTATGTGCTGTATATGAAACCAGACTATGGAGATATTCAATCCTTGATTTTACAAGTGGGTGTATCCAAATTTTGATAAGCCTTTGCGCCATGGTTGTGCCATGTGCATGTAATTATTGTTTCTATGTTCAATGTGGATTTATTTTCTGGAATTTAAGCAACTAGCATTGATATAACAATTTTCTAGCATCAACTGCTACTGAACAAAACCTTTAGGATTGATGGAAAGTTATTTTGTTGATCCACAACTGTTTTCTTTCTGAATGGAAGCATGCAAGAAGTTAAAATACAGGAATACAGGTAATCCTGAGAGAAGCATGCCCTTCCTGAGGTTTTGTTTTTCTTCTTGAAAATGTGCCAATTTGCCACCAAAATTCAACTATGATGGAAATTCCTACACTTCAGCAAATTAATTTCAGAGACATCTTGGAAGTAGTACATGTAATATTTGCAACACATGTAGAATGTAACTAAAGATGTGTGCATGTCAAAAAATAAGAAGAATCAAGATTAATGGGTGCTGAATAAATTTAGGCAATATAGGAATAATCAGTACAAAAGTAGCTGGATATAATTTGATCATATAGAATGAAGGTAGGTCAAATCATGAAGAAGAATCTGGATTTACGCAAGCAGGATAATTTCCTGTCTATAATTTGTTTTGCTTACTATTTGCAGTTTGAATATTACTTATCCCAAAAGGGAATATTTGATAGTTTGTGGGGAAACACCCATGGTATATTTAGAGTTCTCATAAAAATGCTGACTGTATAGGAAGGCCCAGCTCGAAATATACATTAAGCAGATGGCAAGTGACATTCTTTCATCACCTTCAGGAAAGCCAGTATCCAACTTCTCTTTTGTTGTTTTCTCTTTCAGGCATGGACACTTCAAAACAAGGTGGCCTCTTCCACCATTATTATTTAAAAAAAATATAATGGGGGATGTTAGGAAGTCTAGAAATTAAGGAGCCGGCATCTGACAATTTGTTCTATTGATGTACCTGCTGCCCAGTTATTTGTTTTAAGAATCTAAAACAATATTGAAACTAGTGTAGGAGGGAATCCAGTGATGCCAAGGTAGGTGTCTAAGAACACATTAATATCCTGTGCATCACTAGGCCTATCCCTGCTCCACGCTATGATGACAGAAATTAAGGCAATGCCTTCTAAAGGCTTACTGAACAAAAACACCAGCAGAAGGCATCTATTTAGGTGCTTCTACTCTCTAAGAAGCCTTTAATTAACTGAAGCATTAAAAACTGCAATCTAAACATTTTGATGCAGCAAGGCGTAGACCGCTCGTAAAAAATTGTTTTGCCAACGCCTTCCTGCTGTTCTATAGAAATGATTATTACTTTACAATAATGTTGCCTTGACAGTTCCTTCATAATAATTCCTTCATAATACAGCCAGGATGAATGTGCATAACTGCTCTCAATTATTTACGGAGGAGCTTAATTAAAACTAGTGTTGACTTAACTACAACAGCAGGCAAAACCAGATGATGCATAAGAGACATGTTCCAGTGTTAATGTTTTGCTTTCACTATAAATTTAATTTGTTACTTGGTGATTAACATTTGCTGATTATTCCAGTCACAAACCTACCATTAGAATACACTGGAAAGCTTACAATATCCCTCATATAATAGATAACATCAAAGCAAGTAAGGCAAAGGTGCACATGAAATTGCATTAGTTAAATTAGGGGTTTCGGAAAGGAGGTGTACCTCCCTTGGGGAGTTGCAGACAGAATCTAGGGGAGGTGTGAAGAACATTTTAGTTACATTGTTATAATAAATCCATCTTTCCCAAAATTGCATTATATTGTTTTCGTTGTTCATTCCTGTTCATTATGGAATTTCCAGGAGGGGGGAAGGGAAACTTCATTTAAACAAATGAAATTTAAAGTCATTGTTTCATCACTGTATAATTGCTAAGCTACAAGTTGGCCCCCACATATCTGTTGTAAAAGCTGGACGCACATAAGCAGTAAAAACTTCAAAACTAAATACAAAGTTATTTGTATTTAGATAAAACTGGCAAAAGCATTTCTTTCAAAAAGTCACACGTGTCACAGAGTAAGTTATTCTCAATTAAAAAAGAATCATGCTGCTTTCTTCATGTAAACGAATTACCCAAGAACACTTATAGCAAACAAGCAAGATCTATTGCTTAGCAACTCAGCAATTTGTTATTTGGCCAATTCTACTTGGTGGAAGATTATACTGAGTCCCGTTTTCCTCATCTTCATGTATGAAACAAGCTGGTTCCTCCATTCAAGTAAATAGGTCATCTTCAAGCAAAAGACACGTTCATGGCATGCACACTTTAGACATGCATTATTAAAAGATCTTAAGAGAACAATGGAAAACTCATATCAAAATTAAGTAAAATAGTGACACGTTCCCAGGATTCGTACTGAACAATAAAAGGCAAAATATTCAATATAATTCTGAGTATTTGCATCTCAAGTGTCTGAAGATTGTGTCATAAAAATAAAATGAACAGCAAAGTAGTTCTGAGAGGGAACCTGTTGTAGATTATTTATTAGCAGATTTAACTATGGTTGTCAAGGTTCTATTTTTGTTGTTAAAATATTTAATGCCCTCCAATTAAATGTAAAAAAAAATATTCAATCTAATCCAATATGTGATCACAACAGAAACATTAAACAGCACAACAGAATAATGGTTTTGCTACTGAATTAAAAATAATTTCACATTATTCACAGTACATTTGAATCAGAAGATACAGAATAGTTTCTGAAGTTTAACCACAGAATAAATTTCAAATCTACACACTGCACCAGGTGACATTATGAGACTATGTGTTATCTGTTTAAAAAAATCCAGCAGGTAACAAAGGGCTAGTGTTTATACTAGAAATAACACTCACAAGAATTTTCCTCAAAAGAATTTTACAAAGTATTTATAGCACTGAAGATCCTTGAAGAAATCCAGCAGTTTGCAAATACAAGTCTCTCTCTCTCTCTCTCTTCTCTCTCTCTCTCTCTCTGTTAATTCCAGAGTCCAACTAAATTAAACTTGTAATTCTTCTCAGTAGTTACGGTAGAAGATACACCTAGTATTCTATACTTTATATTTCTTCACATACTTTAATACTGGAATACTAGTTGGTCATAATATACATTTTATACATTTTTAAAATAGTACATTTCTATAGTTAAAATAATGTTCACTTCAGAAAATCGTACTTTGTTAGCATACATTATTGCAAACGAACATGAAGCCCATTTTGTTTAATTTCTGATGAAAATTTATCAATTCTTAAAAAGAGTAAGTTTCTACCATTTACAGTGAATAATTACACTGTTGAATCTAGCATTATCTAGTTCTCTAATGTTGCTGATACAAATGCCACCAGTAATCCCAGGAATTGGAATTGATTACATAGATAAATATGACTTCACACCGATATGCTTATTTCTTTTGTCGAGAAAAAGATAGCTCAAGTACCATTCCTAAATCTCAACTCTTTATGTTATAAGAAACCCATTTTGTTTATTAGAAAAGGGTTTCTCTATGTGCGTATGTAGAATTAGTACCATTACTCCAAGTACTTGCTGGGAGGTTCCATCGAAGACACTTAGAAATTGTATTCTCAAAACAAAACCAGTGAAGTGCCGGATGTCATAGGAGTAAACAATTAAAACAATTTCTATTTAAAAAAGCCCTACTAGTAAATACAATTTGTATTATGTTTATAGTTTCCTGAATACTTTTGGAAGTATAGGCAGAATATTTCTACATATAGCTGCATGTTATCAGTCCTGGTTTTGAATCTTACTTTTACCGGTATATTTATCTTGAACTAATAATATCCATCATTTGACTGGGATTCCATAGTACATTGGTACAAAGCAATAACTCCAATATTGCAACTTGGTTACAAGCAGATTGTGATTCACTTTTTTCATTTCACAACAGGCAAATGAGACTCAATTATATGTAGTATACAACTTACAATGCAAGGACTAAAGGTAAACCATCGGATGAAACTTTTAAATAAAAAAACCTTACATTAATATTCCAAGTGCTTATTAAGAACAGGCATGTTCCGTTTTTAACATTCTAGAAATGTCGGCTATTTCAACAGGTAGTTATTGACTAGCAAAGAATTATGAATTTACTGCAATGAGCATACAAAAGATATTTCAATACAGTCTGCACATAATTTATTAACTTCGTAAGTGTTTGGCTGTTTCAGAAAACCCCCAAAAGGCAATATATCGCCACAAGAAATGGATTCAGATGTCTCCTGCCACAAAGAAAAATACATTGATGAAAACAAATTACATTCTTAAGCTTAACAACTAAATAGAATTCATCTCGACATTATATAGTCTTTTATTAGTCTATGTGGAAAGGGGAGAGATACAAAATGCAGCAGCATCTCATCCAATCTCGCCTCCTGTAGCTAACTAATAGAATTGTCGCAGAATATAGGAAATGAGATTGTAAGAGTCTGACAGGCATACTGTAGCCATTTATGCACCTTCTTGCTCAGGATAGTTTAAAATTTTCCGATGAGCTTGTCGCAAATATTGCTGCTGTTTGAAGTAGACTTTGAAAGCTCCTTTTATAGCAACAAAAGCAATTCCACCCTAAAAATAAAAGGGAACAATTATTCAAAACCTGCCAGGGAAATTCAATATCTTTTTTTTAATGTGGCTTTTTATACACATTTGTAATATGCCTTGAAGTTAGGTTAATTAAAGCAATTTTATATAAATACTGGAGACATGTCATTCCCTATCATGTTATTCTGAAATGTTTTCTATTATAAAAAATATTTCATGCTGATTTTACACATTATTTTAGAAGGGTTTTCTTAATTCATTCAATGGGAGAGGTGTTCTTTCTGTAATTTCTCTCCCCCCCAAGGTCAAATGACTTTGAGGAATCAGATTTGGATTCTAATTTCTCTCAATTTCTCAAACAATAATCCCTGGGTAATATGCTATAGTTCTGGGTAGCATCTTCATCTCATTTTCTCACTTCACATTTTCAATTTCTTCCATGATCTCCTTGCTTGGAAGTTCAGCACCCCCTCAAAACCAGCAAGTCCAACACCTCTTTCAACTTTTATTTCATGTCTTTCTGATCAAATTGTTACCACTTATTTTGCTGAACAAGAATTAATAGAATGTATTTATATTTTTATTCTTTGAAGTTTTGTTTTCCATCTTTTAGCTAAAATAAAAATACTTAATCCAGTAAGTACTGCAAAAAAAGTAAAAGTTATTGTCACCTCATCAGTTTATTGAATATTTTCATCCTCTGTCAAATGTCATCTCCTCCATTTTGATCTTTTTGTAATCCTCTGCTCCCAGATTTGTTTTCAGAACACTTCAATCTTAAATTTGAACACTGGCTTTTTGCCTAATCTTGGATTCAGTCCAATCTTCATGCACTTACCTTTTATGCTGTCCAGGGCATTAGTTTCCCTACTAATCTCAGATTTTATATCCCAAAATCTCTGTCACTACTTGCCCTTCAAAGGACACAGCTATTTCTTTCCTTTGCTGCCTCCTAAGTGATGCTATTCATCTTATACTATCTTAATCCCACCTTTTGGGTTAAGGCTTTGACAAAATTCTTCAGCAGCTATCCTCCCCGTTTCTCAATGGCAAGTGCTGCATTTCTCCACATCATCAAATTCCGTGTATATCAAGCTGCTAACAGCACCACGAAGCAAGGTTCAGTCTTATTAATAAGGTTTAATGCCAGGAAGGGATTAGATTACAGAATCCTGGAAACTAAATAAGAAAACTGAGTTCTTAATTTATTAGTCTGTACTTTAATGACAGTTCTATATGTGTTGCTCAAATTTCTTTCTTATACATTCCCTAACTGATGGACTGAGGCTTCATTGAATAGATGGAGTGAAATGTCCATTTGCCATGTTTTTCAGTAACACATTTCATTTCCAATTCTCTTATAGTATATACTTTCATTTAAAACTCCCCTTTATCTTGCAGTAGCAGTAATAAAAAATTAATTATGTTACATAATAATATTTGGATGTCATATTTCTAATTAATTCATTTAACCTTGTTATCCATAGTTATCTAGCTTGTATTCAGCCTTGGTTTAATTCATTGATGAAAAAGCAATTACGTAAATTTATGCATTTGTATAAAGTATTTTGAACCTTGATGACCCACAGTTACGGCCACTATGATCTAGAAGACACTAATCTGTGAATCTCAACCTTGGTTTTAGATGCACAATTCTGTGTAAACTGACTTTTCTATCTATTGTTTAGTTGAAACAATGAATTAGGAATAAGAAACTGCATCTAGTTCAATGTTCCCAATCTTGGCAAACTGAAGGTGAGTGGACCTCAACTCCCAGAATTCTCAGTAATTGTTCATACACTTGGAACCGCCATTGTTGGGTAACCATGATTCATACCAGGAGCTAGGGTTCCTATTCCAATAACCTCAGCAGGTTAAATAGGGTGGATTTGGAAACCTGGATACCTATTTTTACTCCCTCCATCTTATTTATTTACAAAATGTCTACCCTATATTTATTCACCCTACAGCTTACAGGTGCATAACCGCTACCAATAACATCCAAGTAAAATTCTTTCAAAAATAAAATTGCAACACAAAAGCCATTATCAAAACCACTGCCCAAAAATGTAATCATTGCTAGCCACCTCCTGCATCTGGATTAGAGAACTGCCAGCCTCTTCTTGCTCACTGAACATAACAGAGGTGTGGGGACAGTTAATTTCAATTGCTGGGAAAGAACTCTGGTGGAAGCCCTCTGGACCATATCAAATCCATGGTCTGAAAATTCCTCATTCCTGCAATAAATCATGTCATTACACAATAACAGGATTTATGACTGAAAATCAGCTCTGAATAAGGCAAATCTGAGACTTTAAAAAGTTTCAGTATGGACTTATGAAATCACTGATTAGTCTTGTGAAATGGCACTTTTTAACATGAAATCCTGACACAACACATGGGTTATGCAACACATTATATCTCAAACTACTATATAGGTAGAGTCACAAAAACTATGAAGGCCAGGTTATATTTGATAGTTTATAGTTAGCATGACATAGGAAACCAGCTGTTTATTAGATAGGTCTAGTGAAATAGCAATTGTGATTCATTAAATGATTTAAAGCTATGTGAACCCAGTCTATTATACCTGTATCAAAAATTTAGGCAACCCTGGTCAAATTGTATGTTTCAATGGAATACTAAATGAACAAAAATTGACACCACCTCTATGTGATTTCTGTGACTTTGAATGTATATGTTAATATTTACTTACAGTTCTTCATAGTTTTAAAATGAGAATTAGGTATTTATTACATAGAATGTTATTTAGTAGGAGGAGTATAAAGACAATTATGTAAAGAGATGACAAATGGTTAGAAATGTTTCTAAAATCTTGCAGGTTTACTTCTACAAGGAAGCTTCATCTTACCAAAATTGTTCTTTGAAGATTAGAATTAACACTGCTGAACATCAATTTTCCCACTATTGTGGCGATTGTGGGAAAGACAAGAGCTCCACATAGGATACGAGTAGCAGAGACATGATCTGCTAAAGGGTTAGCCTCAGCTGGAATACGAGGAACAGGACACCCAATCCCTGAAGAAAAATACCATTGCCAACTAAATATTAGGATATATATATATATTACACATTTCTATGCAACAAATTTTTCAATGCAGTATTTTAATTTTATTTACATTCAGAATTCTTTACACTATATTTTTGTACTAAATTCCATTAAACAATGTATTATTTTTAATAATGCTATACAAAATATTTTTTTGGTTTTTTTCAACCTACCTCGTCAATTGAGAACCAGCAAAAATGTGCTAGACAGGCTTTTCCTTAAGGAAGGAGAAATTTGCTCTACCATTTCATTCTTTCTCACTGAAATCAAGCCTAACCTAGGTATTAAAAGTTTGTAGCACTACCTGGAAATATGCTGTTCAGTATCTGCAGTTTGTTAGAGTACTTTCGCCACAATCTAAGCACATAGTCTTCCCAACGGATCATCTTTCCCAATATCAGCATAACTGGGATGGTGGGAAGTCCAATTAAAAGGAATAATGGATCTGCTCTCTCCATGACATCAAGGCCTTCTTTATGACCCACAACCTGACCAAAACAAAACTACACATTACTCCATTACTATTAGAAACAGCTCATCTCTGTTAACAAATAATAATTTTATAAAGGATTACTCAAAGAATTTTTTATCAAGTGTGTTATTAACCCGAACTGGCCCTTTTCAATTATGAAAGCAGAATAGTTTCAGTTGAACAAATCTATTTAGAAAATATTACAGAAGAGCTGGAAAATACCAAATCACTTCCAGGAAATACAAGTAGCATTATACTACACTATTATACTGGGACAAAAAGCCTTTACTCTACACAGCCAGTAAGAGGACAAGGGAAAGGAAAATTGGAAGCTGACAAACTTTATTTAGCACCATTTAAGACTAATATCTATTTTTATCATTTGTAAAGTATTTATTCTGATATAGTTTTCAAATCTATTGCAACATGATCTTAGTAAGTCGTGCTGGCAGCATAAAATATATATTTTAAAAATTGTACCTTTATCAGATTTTAACATCCAACATTAATATACAAAGTAACATAAAGGAGAAAGAGAAGGGGAATGACAAAACAAATTAAAAGTGACAAAATATACATCAAACAAACAACAAAAGTGACCTCCCGCTTTTTTTTAGCACAAAGATATTAACAATACAACCAACAGTACACCAGCACTAGCTTTGCCAGCCAAAATATACCCTGTGAATATAAGCAGCCAGGTATCTGAATCTTATCACTCTAGATAACTATTTAAGGCATTAAAACTGGAAAAATGCTCATTAAGTCTGAATCTTTTTAGTTAGAGTTCTGCTCTTAATAGAAATATTTTAATGACATTAGCTGTATGAAGAAGCTAGGTTGTATTTGCTTGAAATAGGTAATTAAAAATCCCTTCATGTTTGATAAACCTGAATTACAAAGACCTTCATATACCGTAATATAAAATCTCCCTGTGTCAAGCTTGACTCCTAGTAACCACATGAACATGTCCATGTGGTTTCATAACAACAGTATAAAGAGGTTTGACACTGCCTTCTTTTGTGATTTTTTTTAGAGGGCCAGACAATGGAATGGCTCTGAAATGTTATTTATGGCGGTCTCTTATTTCTATAGGTGATCTCATATCCAGAAATGAACCTTTTTTAAAAAAAGATCAGTCAAGATCAGTGAGACATTGCCACTTCCTTTATCACAAATGTCTTTACCAGTTGCTGAAGTACACAGGTAGTACTTGACTTATGGGACTGGATTTCCGGTCATAAATCACTGCATTTAAATTGAGGTATTCACAGGACCAGACCCGATTTTACATCATTTTTTGTAGCAGTTATTAAGCAAAACATATTGGCTGATAAGCAAGCTATGTGGTTGTAAGTGTGAAACCATTCTTCTGAATGCATGTTTTTTGCTGGCAAAAAAGGTTGCAAAATGCATTCATCTGTCTATGGAATGTTGCAATTGGTTATAAAGATGACCCACTCACAAAGTGCCCAAAATGCAATCATATAACTGGGAAGACAGTGTGTGGCATAATGTTTTATGGAGGCCAGAAGTGCTTTATGGACCAAAAAACACATTTCAGGCCCATCATTATTTTGAATGGTTATTAGTTGACCAATTGTAAATTGTAGAATTATAATGACAAATGTAAGGCAGCTCAAAAGGAGCAAAACCTCCACAAGAATGAAAGAAACATAATCTAGATCTAGGTGTAGTAAATTGGGTTTTCCAATCCTGCCTTAGAATTCTCTTTCTTACCCACCCTCAAGGGCGTCTTCAGCAAATCTCTAGCAGTTTCCAGCTCAATTACAGTAATTTAACATTTAGAACATTATCTGAACCTGCATCACTGTTACAGCTCCATAGGTGACAGCTGTCCAGTAGATAGAGCCCACCATTATTCCAGCTGCAGCAAATGGACAGGCTTTTGAGATAAGACGATCTGCTAAGTCCAAGACATAAACAACTGGACCTATAATGTAAAGAAAATGAGATTCTGTAGCAACAATCATAAGCTGACAAAGGACCAACTGGCAAATGAAAGTTACCGTATTTTTCGGTGTAAAAGATGTACTTCCCCCCCCCAAAAAAAAGTAGATGGAAATGTCTGTGCGTCTTATACAGTGAATGTTGCCGAAGCCCCACCCACCCGACGCAAATAGCCTGATCAGCTTCAGCACAGCCTGATTTAGCATGAGCAGCTGATTGGAGGTTGGGTCTGCTGACGACCAGCTGTTCCAGTCTGCATGGATCACCATCGCCGCCTACGTGCGCCCCATTTTTGGCCTCTGCATGCCCCATTTTTGGCCTCTGTGCACCCCACAGGATGCGCGGAGGCCTAAAAAGGGGCACAAGGAGGCAGTGATAGGCAGTGGCAATCCCTGCAGACTGGAACAGGTGATCTTTGGTATTCCGGGAGGCAGATCCAACTGACAATCAGCTGCTCATGCTAAATCAGGCTGTGCTGAAGCTGACCAGGCTGTTTGTTGTAAGGAGGCAAATTGCTGGGAGGCAGAGGCAGATTTTTTTTTCTTGTTTTCCTCCTCAAAAGCTAGGTGTGTCTTATCGTTCGGAGCGTCTTATAGTCCGAAAAATACAGTATGTTTTATTAGTAAATTTTATAATTGTATAAAATTGTTTCTTTCTGCAGAAGTATTCAGACTTCTAATCCTTGACTATGCCTTTCCAAGTAACTAATTATACATCTGTAATACACATATTCTTAAACAATTTGATCTGAAAATGGGAGAATTGAAAACACTAAACTGGTAATCTAACATCTTGCATCATGATCTGAAAAACAAATTAATATGTGGTATATTGTTCCACCCTAGTTTTTCTCCTTAATTTTTCATCCTTATCACAATTAGTAACTGTTCTTAACTCATGGACCTCCATATATGGCTTTCTTACTGTTTCAAGTGATGCCACACCCAGTGGTGGGCTTCAAAAAATTTAACAACTGGTTCTCTGCCCAGTTGCTGGGTGGGCGTGGCCTATTCAAGGTCTGTTTCCAGCCTTCCAGGAGACCCGTTTTTCACCCTCCCCGGGCTCCAGAGGCTTTCCTCGGGCCTCCAGTAGGGCGAAAACGGCCTCTCCGGCCTCCGGAGACTCTCTGGAGGCCGGAAATGGGCCTGTTTCTGGCCTTCCTGAACTTCCAAGGCACCTGTTTTTCTCCCTCCCTGAGCCTCCGCATAGGCCCTGCACTTATCTGTGATCCAAAACGGGCTGCGTGGGGACTCCTGGGAGGGGTGGTGTGGGCCAGCCAAGGGTGGGAACTACCTGTTCACCGAACTGGCCATAAAATTAACAATAGGTTAGCCTGAACCGGTGTGAACCAGTAGCAGCCCACCCCTGGCCACACCATATTTTTCCTCTTTGTCCATTTTGCAATTAGTCTTTATTCTATGTGGCTCAAATGCAGGCCATTAGTAGCAACTCTCCTCCAATGCTGCTAAATTACCTAATAGTACCTCAGTGTATTTGCACTTCGATTCGCAAATTCACAACTACAATTGCCTACAAATATTAAAGAACATATCCTACAGATGTTAAAATAGTTCCTTTAATAAAAAGAGCATTGAAACAAAATTAACAAATAGATAAATAATTTTCTCTTTTGGGTATTATAATTTGGTTTTGTTTGTTGGCTTGAGGCCCTAAAGAGGCGCTCACTGCTGGATGTGGTTGACAGGGTAAGAAGATGTCATCCCCATGCCGTCTGTATCCTTGGTTCTAGTTTTTTTGCATAGTTTTTAATTTAATTTTTTGTCAAGCACGAAGAATCCCTATGTTAAGTTGCAGCACAGAAGATTATACACAAGAATCTAGTTAACTAATGGTCAGCATTAAATTGGTGCTAGATAAGAATCAGAGGAATTCAGAGGGGGCTGGACTTGGATTGTTTGTGGCAATGTAAGGTCTCTAAGCCAATGACATGTTTAACTGCATCCCCCAGCTCTGCCTGCTCTTTGCCTACATTTTTCTATTTATGGTTTGTAACCCACCCAGGCTCACCTTATCAGGGCACAGGCACCATATAAATTTAATAAATAAATAAATATAAATTTATTTAAAAGAGTAAAAAAACTTTGCAACCTGATCTTAAATAATTGACAAATTATGAAAAATATGTGCCAATATTTTAATGAATATATTTTCACACAATATTTTTCTTAAAATCCAGTCTTGAATTATTCCCCTTCTAAATTAAATTATCTAACCAAGCTGAGCAAAATCCTTACATTTCCTCACCAAAATTGTACCAATAGTTCTAGCCTTTTTATTAAGTTGAATGGGTCACTATAAAATATATTTAGAATAGGTTTTTATTTAAGACAGTAAAATTTAGAAATGCTACGTACTATAGGTATGGATATAAAGGTACTGGTTTTAAAAAGTGAAGACTGTATGAAAATGGATCGGTCATGCTGTGTATATTCTTTTGCAGTCTGTTTGACTTTTCTGAAGAAAATGTCAGCATTTTATTCAGCTGCATTTTGAGTAAATCAATCTAACTACAACCTGCCAATGTGCAAAATAGAGCTCATTTATTTTCTAGTATTGACATCTTCAATAAAGTTCTAAGCTTTATAAATAGCAAATATTTACAAAAAATAAACAATGTGTATTTTACAATAAAAGATCTGGTTAGGGTAATATTTCAGCTGCTAGACTAAGAGCTGAAAACCCCCCTCACTTTGTAGTATTCCTTAGGCATAGAAGCTGGCTGTGATATAAGCCAGTTATTGTTTTGTAACTCCAGACTAAAAAGTTTAAAAAAAATCTAGGCATCAACTTGCATATGACAAGTCCGACAAATTATCATGCATAACCTTTGGGGAAATACTTGAGTGGTGAATAAAAATACCAATCCAGCCTAAACATCTGGCTAGCAGCGTGACCAACCACAATAATTTTACACGTATTAAAATTGGCAGATTTCTGTGTGATTTTTTTCTTTAGCATAATTTCATATTAAGGAAGCAAAATGATTTATAAGCAAACACATGTAATGCTGACATGGGCTAGAAACAGAGATATCTCTATCACTGAACTTTTATAGTCAGACATTTATACCATATCTACTTTATTACCGACTTGTTGTCTAATAATAATTCTTTCCTGATGCCATAAACCACACTGAAGATCTCATTTAGGATAAAAAAACTTGATAAATATTAAGTGTTAATGGAAAACCTTAAAGCTTCCCACATCATATCCAAATTTTCAAATACAGGAGACTCACAATTTAAATCTTGGAGGAAAAACTTGTTTCAGTCAATATGTGTGTCTTACCTAGCTTTGGAAAAACTATCAAGTATTCTGCATTGCACTGTGGACAGGCAACTCGAGCTGTACTGTTTCCTCTTTGTTTTTCGTCTACCCAACGCTGCAGACATGTTTGGTGAACCCATTTTGTAGAGCCTCTGCATCTGCACGGTCTCACCCATTCTGCTGTTCTGTCATCCTCATCAGTAGCAAAACAAACCCAGCAACTCCTGTAATTCAAACACAAGTCTTATTTCAGTTACAACTGCAAACAAGAGCAAAATATCCTCATTCGTCTCTACAATTTCTTCTTAGAAAAAGCCACTAACCAAAGTTTAACCTAGAAGCATTTTTAATGTTTTATTCATCAAAGAACACAATAAACATACCAAATGAAAGGATCACATCTTTGACTAGTATTTGGAAATGAGTTCCAGCAAGAATATTCATCAACTATTACTTCTTCTTTGGCAGAATTGATCTACTACAGGATGAATGTCTCTTCCTGTTATGGACTGTGATGTTTGTAACATCCAGATTACATCCACCCAACCCACCAGAGCAGAGAGGAAGGGAATGTTGTGGTTCCCCTCTCCTAAGGATACATCTGGTAGGACTAGAAGGGCCTTCTCCATGGTGGTATCCTCCCTTTGGAACATCATCACTGTAAAGATTAGACTGCCCCCATTCTGACACTCTTTTGCAAGGCCTGAAGACCTGGTTTTGCCAATAGACCAGAATGGGATGGTTCATCAGGTGGCCTGTCTGATTGCTTGTTATTGTGGGGAAGGATGAGGGTAAAAGGTTATTGTTTTTACTTTTTTATATTAAGTTTATTATTATTGGTAACCCACCTCGAGGCTAAATTGGATACAGTGTGGAGATCCTGATTTTATGTCCAAGGCTGGAAGAGACGAGATGGGGCAAAATCTCACTTGGTGCACATGAACATGACTTCTGAGGATCTAAGATATTATGCTAACTGCCCTCTAGAAGTGCTGAGTGAAAACATTGAAGAGGGCACTAAAGAATACCCAGTGACACTTGGGTCACATGAATATAAGTAAGCAGCTGGAAAGCATCTCTGATTCTTTGATTAATTTATCAGTTTCAATTTAATAAACTTAATACGTTTAACTTTATTAAATTTTAACTTAAATTGCTCTGAAACTCAAATCCACTGTTTAATAACAGCTTTAGCCTTCTCAAATTCTAAGAATAATAGATCTTTGGGTGAGAGGCAGATTACATATAATACTCGTCCATCACTTAGGCCTATAACTGTCAAATGTTATTAACGAAAGGAGCCAAGTTAAACCCTATCTGAACAAATAAAATTACTAGCCAAATGTTGGCTTCAATTCTGAGTAGCTTGGCTCTAATCTACATTAGGTTGCATTAGGAACATATCCAGGGTTTAAAAAAAACATTTTAAGAAATCTTGTTGTGCTTTTTGAAGTTGGCATAAGCACTTAAGGGCACATCATACAATAACTGTGTAACTAATTCTGCAGCAAATCATTTGATGGCAACAGGAATAAAGTTACTTCCATGCATTTAATGAAGTCTTGTAAAAGTGCTGAGGCAGCAATTCTTTTGTGTTGCAGGAAAGACATAATAAACATAAGCACTTTTCTTTTAGAAGCCTGAAAAAGAACTTAGATAATTAAAAAAAAACTTGCTCTATGTCATAGTTGTCTATATGTCATCTTTCACTCCTGGTACTGTTGGAAAGCAACATGATTTTTGTTTTTTGATAATTAACTGCATCTCTCTACAGCAGGGGTGTCAAACTGGTGGCCCATGGGTTGGATGTGTCACATGCAGGCCACGCCCATCCCAGCTCTGCAAAGGCAAAAAACATCACGATACGTCACGATACATCGCATGATGTGATAGAGTTTGACACCCATGCTTTACAGTGTTCAGTAAGACTATTAAGACTCTCTTGGGTCAATGACAAAATAATGGAATCTTAAGCATAAACCAAAATAGGTAATTTTTTATCAACATGCGAGGGGCATATAACTCTAACCCAGGGGTGTCAAACTTGCGGCCCGTGGGCCAGATGCATCATGCCCTGGCCATGCCCATCCCAGGTTTAGCGAAGGGGGGGAAAATCATGATACATCACGTGACAACGTGACAACGCAAGATTGACACCCCTGCCCAAAACCCTGCATACATTTGATAAGTAATTTATAGTATTTTTAAAAGCACCTTTTTGATTTAATATTTGTATCAGGGGCAAACTTTGGCTGTAGGACATAAATATGAAAATATGGGGACATGGATTCAATGGATATCTTATTCTAGTTGTAAGGGGAAGTGATAATTGATAATTAAATATAGCTTTAGTTTTTTACTTTATTCTTGCACAAAAGGAAAATACAAAATGACCCTTGAATTTTTAACCAAAATACCATGATGCAAATATTTAATAAAAATAATCCCACAAAATAAAGTACTGCTGTAAATGCTATTATAAAAGTATCTATTAAACAAAATAGGAATGCAAAATACATTTAAGACCATAATTTTAAAAATTACAAATTATTCTAATCAAGGGTACAAAGGACATATTCATTATTTTTATCTTAATAACTCACAGTAAGTCTGATGGTTACTTCATATAAAGTGGAGGAAAGGAAAAACATATATTGGAATATTTTTGAAGCAACTCAACCGACTAAGAGGTTCATTTGAATGAGAGCGAAAATAAAAGCATCAGTGGATCATTATATGTACGGTACTTATCAAATAAGTTTTTCAAATAAGTTGAAATAATACATACAGCACCACAATGGATGAATTGCAAAAGAATTATATAATTACTTTTATAGTCTTAAACATTTAGCATAATATGAATAAATACTATAATGGTAAAGGATTGCTTTCTGTCAGAAGATCTTGTTATTGACATAGAAGAAAGCTAAATAAAACCATTGACATAAGAATCTTAGCTGCTGCCAAATTTTCCATTTTCTTGTAATGAATAAAACATTACTTTTAGCTAGTAAGGAATTGGACAGCAACCTAAAATAGAGTTTGCTATGTCAAACAAAACACGGTCTAAAAATCAGCTCGTGGTCCAATCTCTTAGGAAAGGTACAATAACCTTTCACGTTTTAAAGATTTTGGATATGGTTTATTATATCAGCATTAGAAAAAATCAGGGTTGTTTTTTTAAAATTCTATGTATCTATAGCTTTTTACACAAAATACTTATATATGCAAAAGACAACTTTTCACATTTTTTTCACTCACATATCACTCAAAGATATTTCACTGAATGATTATAAACTTCCAGAAGTAATCTAAGATTCTTTTTTCCAATCAATGTTTATAAAAGGCAAACTGTTCATATTTTTATTTTCTAGTATTCTATGCTACAAAGTTGGCTATTACTTGTGTTCAAATTTTACAGAAAGAGATTTATAGAAAGCCAAGAGTCAGAATCACACTTTTCAGCTAGTGTGAGATTTACACTGACAGTTTTGTTAGCTCCATGTGTGATAAGTTAGGATAAAACAAGAATATACACATAGTCTTTTTACAAATCTAACAGTCATTTTCAAGGTGTCAACACAATTATTACCTTTGGTTTTTATGTTAGATGAGGAAAGAATAGATTTGTACAGTTCATAGCATTTCTATGCAGGATGTAACAATCCAAAATATATTGTTGGACATAAGTTTATTTATTTCTTACTTTCATCCTGCCTTTATTATTTATTTTTATAAAAAACTCAAGATGATGAACATACATAATACTCCTTCCTCCATCTATTTTCCCACCAGAGCAATCCTGTCAGATGGATTGGGCTGAGGGAGAATGATTGACCCAAGGTCTCCCAACTGGCTTTTATGCCTAAGGAGGGACTAGAACTCGCAATCTCTTAGTTCCCAGGTTAGTGCCTTAATCACTAGACTAAACTAGCCTTCTTTTGAAGGCGAAGAGTTTACTTTTCTCTTTTTAAACTAGGCAAATAATAAAACAGTAACACAAAAGCCTCAGCAACATTCAATGTATGTAAATAAAGCAAGAAATTTCAAAACTTTCAACTGTTATATTTTTGTGAATTTTGAATACTCTGACTCATTTGTATTTGACTGATTTAATTGCAACATTTTAATTTCAGTATATCTGAAATTAAGCATTTCACTGTTTTTTAAGGTATATTCAAAGCACTAAAACACGTCTTGGGTTTCAAGAGTAGGAATAAAGCTTTAAATTGAAGCACAGCTGGTAGAAGGCACTGTTTTGTTCAGAACAGTATGACGATATTAAAAAGATCCTGTTAAAACATATTTAATTATACTTCTAAGTATATTTTAATGTACAAGATAGTAAAATTCAGTTTTTAGAACTGAAAAGCTATTATGTGAACAATCTTAAGCAGCAATTTAAGCACTTAATCTCAATTCTATTTAAAGATTCTACAAAGCTTTGTATTGTAGCACTAAACTAAAATGTGCTTTGTCATTCTCTGTCAGTAACACTAATCAGCCACTCTTCCTCAGCACCTATCAGAGATATTAATTTATCTTGTCAGCAACTTCACAGAAAAAATAAAGGTGAGATAAAATGCCTTCTTAAATTAATCCTGCTTTGGGGAAGGTGATCTTCTTTTAATAAACATGTGAACAAAGATTCTAAATGCTATTGACAGCAGAGTCTTGTTTCACCTGTTATGTAAAAAGCTTAGAACATTTATTTTCTTTCTCAGAACAGACAGCAATGTGCTACTGTATCTAAAATAATCATATTCTAAAAACTGAATTCTGGGTGTTTACATATGGAAACCACTTAGC
Source organism: Oxyrhabdium leporinum (assembly GCA_032468155.1). NCBI lineage: Eukaryota > Metazoa > Chordata > Lepidosauria > Squamata > Cyclocoridae > Oxyrhabdium > Oxyrhabdium leporinum. The sequence goes on from JANHFL010000933.1 coordinate 21,929, forward strand.
ATTTGGAATAATTTCTCTTTACATTTCTTTTTCAAAATAATTGCCATATTTAAAGAATAAAAAAAGGTTTCAAAATTATTTATGTATGGTGGACAATAGTTATGTGGTAATTAGCTTTAAAAATAATGCACAGTTGAAAATGGTATCTTAATATCAATGTAAGCACATAAAAGACTACATAAAAGTAGATACAATCATTTATTTTTTTAAATGGAATACAAATATCTACTATCCTACAATAACGTGACATGAATTATCTTGACCTGATGAAATATATTTAATAGTCTTAATTATCTATCAGATTAGGGATACAGTCCACCTACCCCCTGAATTCTAAATAAAGTCAGTATAATGTTTTTGCCTCTGTTACATAAAACTGTGCAAATGTACTGCTCAACATTGATAGAAACAGATGAAGAATGTTTCTTTACTGTTAATGGCAGAGAATGACAATGCACATTTAATATAAGGTTGCTATATGAGGAACTTCTAGAGAATAAAATAAAGCTTAAGTGGCTGCAAATGTGTATCTGGTACACATTATGACTTTTTCCAGAGAAAACATGCAGCACATAGCTTTTAAAATTCACATAACTGGGAAGGAAGAGTGCAGCAAATAGAGCAGTCAGAACCTTTTTGAATGCCACCCAATGGCCTCTCCCACTGGAATGCACTGGGTAAGGTTTTGTCTTCACAACCTCTGGATAAATCAAGCCTGGACTTTCTTTTTCTGGCTTCTTCTTTCACACCAAATTTGGTCCCATGATGTTCTGTTTTCAGGCAGTTATCCTTCTGGACAACAGACAGAAGAGTTCTAAGCCTTTTTACATAACTGTCCCAAAATTCCTTTGGGATGAAAAAATGCAAAAGCAAAAATATGCAGAGCATGTTTTTTTGGAATCTTTTCCAATTAATTTACCAAAGTGGCCATAGGACATGTCTGCATTTTGTTGTGTTATGTACAAATGTGTTTCATCTATGTGTATATCTGTTTATGGCAGCATTCTGTACAATTTTCCACATGGACACAATGGGGTTTGATTCTGATCTTTTTTTGGTCCACTCCCAGCTGGATCTAATCTAATCTATTTTCCAGCTTTAACTTTATTTGGAGGGGGGGGGGAAGAGAGGTGATTTTTAACTTTGGTCCTGTTTTGTCTTTGAAAAACAGAGTCCCAAACCCCCTTGTATAATTTCAGTCCATATTTTGCTGAGTTGGAAAAAAAGAAAGACACGGATATACTTTGACTAGCTATGTGCCATTAAGTTGGTGTCAACTCTTGTCATCCACATAAATCTGGATCTTCAGGACTTCCCACAGTGCACTCATCACCACAGCATTAGAACATTTCTCCAGAGACCTATATGCAATGTATCCAAAGTATGATAATTTAAGCCACTTAATAATTTAAGTCATTTATGATTTAATCTGGGCCGACTTTCATTTTTTAACTTGGCTTTCCACAATATTATCAGGAGGGGTTTTTTCAAACACTGGATTACAAAAGTATTAATACTTCCTATCCTGCTGCTTTAAAATCTACCTTTTATTTTCATAAGGTATCAAAGATAATACCAATGCCTGTGTTATTCTGATCTTTGTAGAAGAGAAACAACATAGCATTCGAGTATTATTTCCAAGATCTTCATGACTACTTTGCTAAGAGTATATGTGTGCACACACATATACATGCATATGTGATACTATAATGCTATTACAATATCAATGCAAAGCAGTAACACAGAATTGTTCTGTAAACAATGCCTACCTAACATTAGAATGATTAGTGGCTCAGAAATGGGTCTAATGATTTCTTATGTTTCTGCAAGAATTAATGGAAAGTATCATTTAATTTGTCTACTGATGGAACAAACGCTCATGAAGCATCTGAATGACAAATGAAAAAAGGATGCGTGCAGAGATTTTGAGAATTGGTGATGACAGTGCTCTTATGACAAAATTGACTAAATATTGATTTATATTTTAAAATTTCATTCTTCTATAGATTTAGAAACGTTAGATTCTATTAGACCTTGAGAATCATGGGGCACAATATTAAACTAGACGTGGGAAGTCTCATATTTTTATTTGGCCACAAAATTAAGTGGTGACCCTCAACCAACCATATATCCCTAGGTCTAGTTCATGTGATTATTTGAAAAATAAAACGGAATGTGACAAACCTAAACCATGAGAACTTAAATGAAACATTTCATATCAAAATATTAAATAAATATTTCAGTATGCAGTAGATCTTTTAATTATTATAATATATTGCTTACTATAAACCAACACATTAAATAACAGCCATTTACACACATTCCCACCCCTCAAAATCTAACATTGTCCAATTAAGAGTTTTCTTATGATATTTGATACTGTTTAATACAGCATCATGGCTGGAAATGTAAGTTTCAGAATTTTTGTATACTTCTATCAATAAATAGTAAAAAAAATACCTTCAGATTATACATTTTTATCATGGTTTTACATAGGGAATAACATTAGAAGTGCAAAACAGTATTACTGAAAGCCTCACAATATTACTGTATATTCATGCTCTCTTTAGGAAGCAATTTATGGTGCCAGCTTATATTATTGTAAAGAAAATTGTGATTTGTCCAATTTTGACTATAAAAGCCCCTTGTAATATAAATAACTGTAAAATTCTGTTTACCTACTTTCTGCAAAACTCGTATTTTGCTTTTGGCTTAACGCCATTGTTTATTTTTCCAACATACTGATGTGAAAAAATAATCTAAAACAAACATAATTTGGTTATTATTTATTTTTATAATCAAAGACCAAAATGAACTCCTAGAAACTATGTCCATTTTCACATATATTTTGTAGAAGTAATATAGAAATGGTTTTGGCATGGCTTTCAATAATTTTTTTTAACTTCAAGTCTAGTTATGCTACACATGCTCATTAGGGTAAAAAGGCCACTGAATTTAATATAGGATTTAATAAAGTATGGGAGTTCAGCATAGTTACGTACTGCATATATTTTACTTTTCCTTGCTAATTTATTTTAAAAAAACATTAATAAAAGTGATACACCATCCTTAAACTACTTTTACAACTAAACTGACCCCCAAACTCATTTATCTTGCTCCCATAGTAGCCAAGCAGGTGCCTATAGGATGTCCATATGATATGAGCGCAATTTTATGTTTCTCCTCATATTCCCTAATATTGAGATTTCTGCTTTGATCTTGATAATATACAGCCAACATAATTAATAGCCATTCATAGCTTTATTTGCTATGACTTTGACTAGTTTCCTTTTTAAAAACCACTCAAGTTTGCTGATATCATCCAATTATATAAGTTGGACACTTACAATCCTTTACTATAAGATAATGGTTTATATTATATTAAAATGATATTTATACATCATTTAAACATTATATTTTAAATAAAACCAAGAGATAAAACAACCAAAAATGCCATACAGGTACAGGCAATGATCTGCCAACACAGGATGAAAAGATTGTTTAGCAAGTCACAAAACACCACTTATAGTATTATTATTTCAATTCTATCAGCAGCATAATAAAGGACTCTTGACTTGAAGGTTATGCACCATAATTAGCCATGCTGGTGCTCTGTGGATAGGTAAATAAATGTTCTTTTTAATTTCTCAGTATGACACAGAAAGACTAATATAGTCATCTTGCTCTCTCCCATACCTGAGGGCCAGAACCTGGGTCTACCCACTTCTAAGCCAGCACTACATCACACTGATTTTCAATTATACATCAATCCCTCAAAAGTACTGTCTTAGATTTTGTAAAATTTATATTCCACTTTGGAACATAGGATTTTCTCCCCTACCACAGTTAATCCTACTGAAACAGAATAGATTTTTAATTAAACAATGCACTGAAGCAGTGAACTATCAAAAGCATGAAAATCATAGTTCTTTGGTTTAATTCCAATAATATTCTTTCTGATTGCAAGATATTTTTATACCTTTGAGATAAAAGGGAAGCCACCATAAAATTTACCCCATGATGATGATAGATTGACTAGACTAACATAAGAGTCAGATATCTAAGTTCATACAACTGACCCAGTCATCGGGTGCATATGATACCCATTGGCACAAAGGTTTTGTATATACTACCAATCCTAGACAGAAAATGTATTTTGTTATATAATTCACTCTACCTTGGATTTATTTGTATTGAGGTGGGGGGGAGCCTTATCAGGTTTTTAGTATTTTAGTTCTGATAAGGATAAGCTGTCTTTTTCTATCAGATAATACTCTCCTGGTTTCTCAGCATGTAGCTTCTCCTGCCACAGTAGTACTAAAGTTAAGAGATCACGAACTTGATTCCTTCATTAAACCTGGTGAAAGTAAATTCCATACAGACTGACTTAACATTAATGTGTTTTGCATCTCTTTGTTCTAACACCTGATGCTCAGGCCTACGGCCATGCTTAATCAATCTAAATCGGTGATTGCTATAATTGCAACGTTTTCAACCCAAATGTTTTCTTACAGTGACCACAAAACAAACAAGATCCTGTGTGTTGATGTGTTATATTAAGCCTCTGAAGCAATCAGTGCTGAAGGATAATGGCAAAAAGAAGTGGGGGGGGGGTTTTCCCCACATAAGGCTTCTATTGAGTATCCAAATTCAGTTTCATTCCACTAGCTTCCCAATTCACCTACCTGGGATGGGTTTTTTTGTTTTTTTTTAAAGCTAAACTGAGGGCAAACAATAAATAGAATATTATATAAATTTATTCAGGACATTAAAGAAATGTATTCATAAAATCAGTATCAAACGAATCAATATTACGACTTGTAAGCTGCTTACGGTGTGTAACATCAACTCAGTTTCAACTGGAATATACGGGTGAATAATAATGTCCGAGGTGTCATTCATTTCTGCTCTTGAAAGATGCCGCAACCGCAACAAATTAAACCCACGGACCTCTTTTTATCCTTCCCTCGCTTCCTCCTAAATAAGCAGCCCTCTATTTCTACACGGCCCTTCATTCCACCGGCGGCGTCTCTTATTGTGGCTGAGGGGAGGGGAGGTATTCCCAGAGGCTTTCCTCCCCTCCCCTCCGTCGCAGGTCGGCTCTGTGTCTCTCTGCCCCTTTGACGCACCTCAGCAGGTCACCCGAGTCGCCCGTTACTCGCCCCCCCCAACTTTACTCCTGCTTTCTTTTCCTACCTGTCCAGGGTCTGCGACGCTACTAAGCCCGTCTGTTCCGACATCCTCCCCGGGTGCGGGAAACCCGGGGGCTCGGCTAAAACAGGCGCCAGCAACCACTCTAGAAAGCAAGGCCCGGAGCCTGCCAGGAGGAACGGGTCAAAACAAAAGAAAAAAAACAAAAAACCCGGAGTGGCCAGATGTTTCGTTCGCGGCGACAAAAGACGTCACCGAGGACAAGCGCCACTCACACACCTGGCAAGCTTCGGCAGCGAGCGAGAGCGAAGAAAGCGCGCGAGAGTGAGAGAAAACGAAGAAACGGAAAAGAGCGGGGGGGAGGGGGGGACGGGAAAAAAAAAAGCAAGGCCGCGTCCTCGGAGCAGCGAGACACGAGAGGGAGGAGCGAGAGCCACTGCGCACGCGCTGGCTCTTACCTCACAGAGGAACCGCTACTGTGCCCGGCTCCCTTCTCCCCCTCGGCTGTAAGCGAGACTGCCGTCAGCGCTCAAGTCACCATGGGAGATGTAGTTCCCGCTCCTTGCTACCCGTGAAGGGATTTAAATCCCCCTTCTTTTCCTCCCCACCCCCCCGCCCGCCCTTTTCTCCTCCTCCTCCTTCTAACGGCGCGCGCGTTACGGTTGCTCTCACCCCCGTCCTTAAGCCGCAGCTGGGTGTGTGAGCGCGAGGCGGGTGGCATTTTTGCCTTCGGCTGCGGACGCGGCGAGATGGCTACGCTCGCTGCGGGAAAGGTCAGCACCTCACCCCTGTCAATTTCTCTGCGGGTTGGCTTTTCCTTTCGTCCACCTTGTCTCGTTCCCTTTTGGGGGGAGCGGGAAAGAAAAGGCACCGATTCGTAGTTAGGTGTTATAATGTGAATTATATCCTTTCCTTCCCCCCACCTCCCCGGCTTTCCTTTTCTTACAGGTTTGTCTTCTATGTCGTTCTCCTATTTCCCAAGTCTCATCCGTGACTCTTTTTATTGTTGTTATTATTATGCCAACTCGACCAATAAAATAGGTGGCTCCTTAGCTGTCAGTAGCCAGAAAGAAAGTGAGGGAAACAAAAACGAGAACCAGCCTCATGTGGATGAGGCAAATTGCTCTTTTTTGAGGATAGGATAATACCTTCCTCTTTACTTCCAGTGAGGCTCTTAAAACTAATGTTGAATTGGGGAGACAAACCCTGTCATAATTTTGAGGCGGGTTAGTGTTTTGGTGGGGTAGCCTCTTAAAATATGTCTGCTCCTGAAGGAAGAGTTGGTATTTTCTTTAACCTGCATGTTGTTTACAGAGATACATGAAATGAGGCAGAAAGAAGAAATACCCCAGGCAAGAAGTGTTGAACTTCCAGCTATTATCTAGATGTCAGATCTTCTTTAAATTATATTGAGATGAAGTAGTAGATAAAACATAGTACATGGGGGTGGGGTGGGGTGGGGTCCGTTGTGCTCT
>JANHFL010000933.1:28654-53068 GCA_032468155.1 Oxyrhabdium leporinum
TTCATTACCCAAACTGATTTTGTTACCTTGTTTGTATAATGAAATGTCTGCAATAAAATAACCAAGCTCAGTGACGCACCAAGGACTGCTCATTTCAACTCTGACCTACAAATATTCTTCTCTATCAAAACATGGTACAGTATACCTCAAGTTTTTTGTTAGAAAAAAGAAAACCAAGAAACCTAACCAGTGGCTTGGTTCACACCACATACTTATCCATGGTTAACTGAATCAGAGTTTATACCATTAATCAATTTTTTTGAGTCTGAAGTAATAGATGAAACCATAATGCAACTACATAGGCTAAGTTCCCTCAATGGGCTATGCTAAAATATGTAAGGCAAGTTGTTTTTCAGTATATTGTACAAACACAGCTAGAGTGGGTTTTCTTCTAGGAATGTAACAGAAATAGTGCTAATTTTACTTTAGCTTTGTTTTGTTTTTAATGTAGATTAAATAGGTCCATCTGGTTTAGAAGATTGCAGATGGCTTTGGTTTAACAGTTAATAGTTAGGGATTGAACAAATTTCACATCCTTAAAAGTTGTAGTCAAAAATTACAGTTTGTTTTGAAATGGATCCTCTCATTTCTAAGCTACAAATTTAAAACTATCCAATGGCCTAATTTGGTCATTTTGGCTCCAATGGCCTAATTTAATTATTTTGGTTCTCCCAAAGAGAGACTATTCTTTTATGTAGAGCATTTTTTCTCCTAACAATTTTAAATACATATCAACTGCTAGCTTGTTAACCTGATAAGCACTAACAAGACACACAGTAGGATGTAAAATTTGTACAGCTATTTTAATAATGGGATGTCTTATTTTTAGGGAACTAGTTATTTCCTGATCAATATGTGAATTGGATATAAGTACAGAATGTTATTATGTTTAATATAGAACTCTGTATGCTGAATTTCATATGAAAAACTACCTGTTTTTGCATTCTACCTGTAGCATTTGATATCAGTTCCATATTAATTTTGAAACCATAAGAATCAGTGTATACCAGTTTTTCTCAACATGATACTTCAGTTATGGTGTATTTCTAATTCTGTTACTCACAGCCTCATCATTTTCCCTAAGAGAATCATGAACCTACACCAAGTTGTGGATTGAGGGACAGTGTTATACTGTTGTAAATATAGCAGCAAGCTGATCCTGTCTTTTTTCTCAAATCTCTCATGTTCATTTACTTTTCCTTTCAGTTTTGGGTGTAACGTGTTGTCTTTAAGAAACATACGACTATTTAACTTGAAAGACAAAATGTACCTATGTTCTATACTATTTCTGAACTTTTTGAAGGCTCCATTTATAGAAATATAGAAGCAATATTGTCTTTAGAGTGGTAGATCTTGCGCAAGTCTTTGACCTTCAATATCACAGATGTCAAACTCGCAGCATCATGTTGCCGTCACATGACGTTTTGTGACCTTTTTACCCATTTATGGAGCTGGGGTGGGCGTGGCCTGCACGTGATGCATCTGGCCCACAGGCCGCCAGTTTGACATCGCTGTTTTATATGTTTAACTTCCAAATAGCCTATCATTATGCAATGAGACAAATGTTGAATTCTACCAGTATTTAGTACTCTAGATATACAAAATGAATAGATAGAAGAAACCGTGGGGAAAGAATGAGTAGATGTCACTGTATCTTTTGCTCTAATAACACATAAATGCTTGTTCTCCAGGGTATGTTCTCCTTATTTTACTGTTTCTGTTTCAAAATACTGTAACTTTAAATAAAAATATTCCTTACTGTTCTACATTTGAAGAGTTTGCCCTAACATGAAATTGTTTACTGGTATATAAAAAATAAGAAAAACCATTCTAATAGCCCTTCTCTCTCTCTCTCTCTCTCTCCCGCCCCCAATTTTTCCAAATTGCTAATTGCTACTTAAATATTTTTATATCATGGTTTGGAGATTTGTGATTGTTGCTCATTTTTATTGTGGACTGTTTTAATTATTTTTCAACAGTTTCTCTTTTTTCTCAGAAGCCATATTTCTATATCTTAGCTTGCCTTCTTGAGTAATATGTTTTATATAAAGGAACCATTTCTGCTTGAATTTGATATCTCCTTTGATCTTAATGAATTCATCAGTAAGTTCACATAGCTTTCTTTGATTTACCATTACCTTTTTTATAATGCTTTGACTTCTTAATCTAGTCTACAGGCCTGGGATTCCAAGTAATAACCAGATCCAACCAACTCTGTTTAGCTTTCTGCGATTAGCCGATGCTGGCTAGCTGTTGCTATCTAGCTGGGCCATCCACAGTATGTATTGATGTGGTTTACATATGACTAATTCTAAGAAATTTTGTTTATCATAATTGCTTGGTTTTATTGTCAATTGTAGGACACATCTCACTTCAAAGGAAACCAGAGTGACTTATATTCCCAATACATGGGGTTAGAACAATAAACAAAAAAGTAAAGAAAATGGGTCAAATTAGCAAAAGCAAGAATTTTTGACATTAAACATAAAAGAAAAAATAATCACCAAAAGCCCTTCAAAAAGACATCCTAGATTCATATATAAAATAAATATTACTTCAACTAAGTAATTCACTTCTTCCTCTGCGGCTGCTCTCAGTCAGTGTTGATAGGAGGGGAGAAATCCAGCAACAGTCCCTACTCATAGTCATTCATGCCCTAGTCACTTCCTGTCTTGACTATTGCAACACGTTCTACATGGGGCTGCCTTTGAAGAGCATCTGGAAGCTCCAGTTGGTGCAAAATGCAGCGGCCCACATGGTTTTGTGCAGACCCTGGTGTGGACATGTATCGCCTCTCGTGCAGGAGCTACATCGGTTGCCAATTTGCTTCCGGATGCAATTCAAGGTGCTGGTTGTCACCTTTAAAGCCCTTCATGGCCTGGGACCAGGCTATCTGAGGGACTGTCTCTTGCCGGTCACATCTCCCCGACCCATCAGAGCGGGGAGGCAGGGAATGCTGTGGGTCCCATCCCCAAGGGAGATACACCTAGTGGGACCTAGAAGAAGGGCCTTCTCCGTGGTGGCTCCCTCTCTCTGGAACATCATTCCCCCAGAGATTAGAACGGCCCCCACTCTAATACTCTTTCAGAAGGCGCTGAAGACCTGGTTCTGCCAGTGGGCCTGGGGAAGCCAGAGTGGGATGGAGCCCATTAAATGTCTTGTGTGATCTGTCGCCGGGGTGGTGGTGGTGGAAGGTGGGGGGTGATTTTGTTATATTGTACTATATTAAATTATTTGATTCTTTTTGTTAGTTTTATTCTTTTAAATGTGGCTTTATATTCTGTAAGCCGCCTTGAGTCGCCATGGGCAAATAGGCGGCAATATAAATTCAATAAATAAAGTAGTAAGCAATTTACAATGTTGGTATCACAAGTAAAACAACTTCACTCCTTTTGAAGACCTAAGTGAGTCAGTAAAAAGAATTTGGGGCAAAACATAATGCTGAATGAAATAATTGAGTACTATGAATATATGTGGGAGAAATTATCTTTGCCATCTTTAATTATACATTTAAATTGGACTAGAAACTAAAATGGAAACGAGTACAGATCAAATAACTGATGTTTCAGGGTGCCGTCTTCAGAGAATAGGCTGGCTTTCAACAAATAGAATTTTTGTTATGTTTGACTTCTTTTAGTAATTTAGTCTGGAAAAGGCAATTGACGGTATTTGGCTTTAACATGCCACAGTTAATAAAAATCCATTTCATTCAGTTGACATCATCTGTGTATCCAATACAGAATGCTCTCAGACTGTCCACCTATGAATGAATATAATTTGCCCTTGCCCTTAAATGGCAACTGTCCAGTAAAATAAACCTCTATTGTGTTGTATTTATTTTTCCACACATCCAGACTTCCACACCACTCTCAGACATTAGAGCAAAGATCCAACTGCTTCCGTCAAAAAGAACAAAAGGGAGACTAAAGTATAATGGTTTTATTGGGAGACAGACCCTTTGAACCACATCTGAATAAATATGGCTAGAATTCACTTGCTCAGGTATAATTAAAACGTTTCAGATATTTAAATTCCAATATAATTTAAAATTCAAAAAATTATTATGAAAATAAAGCTCCTTTGTACCTTAGCATATAATATCTGAAGCCACCTGATGATGGAATGCTTAGATGTTTTATGTCTTCCCCATGTAATTTTGTCAGACAAAATGCTACAGGCAGTAACTGGAAAAATAGGTATTTCTATGCATTAACTTAGCATTTAAAAGTTAATTCATCCTATTAATTGAAGTGATTTATAATTCCAGTACACTGGATATTCACACAGAGTTTAAGAATTTTTAGTGGGAAAATGTCAGATGCAATGTTTTGAAATACATTGATTTATATATTTGCTCATTCTTATCCTGGTTATATCTGACTTCAAGACATATGAATGTTAAGTATGTAAGTCAATTATTTCATAAAAAGGATATTAAAAATATTTTGATGAAAAAAGTTAAAATCTACAGTCAGTTTATGTTTCTTAAAATTATAATTTCTTTATTTACAGTTACTAACTAGAAGTTTTCCACCATAAAAATGTTATGAAAATATAGTATGTTACATTTCTCATTTGTTTTAACAGAGTTTCTACATGTAAAGACAGTTATGGAAAAGAGAAATCAAATTGTCATATTATCCATGATATATTTTAATTTAAAGTCACATAAGATTTTTTGTATGACTGTCAATGCGCGTGTGCACATTGCCTGAAAAGAAGAACTAACTTTCATTGTAAACATTAAGGGATAAATACTAAAGGAGTTTTAAAGCTCCATGGATATATGCAAGAATGGAATAAGTATAATTTTTAAAAAAATATTTGCAAAGCAGGGAGAAGGACGGCCACAATAGATCTGAATATACGTCGATAAATATATTAAACCTCTTTAATGGAATAAAATCCAGCTGCTTAGTTAAGGTCTAAGGTTATAATAACTTACTTTGGGCAGCTATTACCCGGTTGATTTTAGTTCAGATGCGATACAAGTCAAAAAACAAGGAAACGTTAGCGTTTTGATCCATGTCTAAATTAAGATCAATTATTCATATATGATTAAGTAACTATTATTTCCAAACGTACCTGTTAGGCCAGTTTTCTTTGTTGAATATCTATATAGCCGTAGTTCCTCTTATTAAACGTGCGTCGCTGCTTTGAATTGTGTACTACAGTATTCTCCCAGCCTGCCTCTGTTCAAAAGAGCTCATTCGCATAAGACTTCAACCCCCACAATGCCACTTATGCGCATGCGCCTTAAGCTTACAGTTGTCAAAGTGCTCTTGCCAGAGCAATTTCTATTTATCATATACCAAACCCGAAAGAAGGAAATAGACATACTGTCCCTACCTTTCATTGATCTTTAAATACAGAACACTCAAAAGGTAAATGTTCTGGGCATCTTGCCTTGGCTGTGTGGGTTACTGCATGCAAATGAAGTACGAAGGGGATATTATTTTTTCCGTAGTATACTTTGGATTGACACAAATATATTCAGTGGGAGAAAAAGGGGTGGAGAAATCAGGAGACTCTGGATATTAACCTATAACTAGGTATTTGGCTACCTGCTTTTTTTTCCTTTTTTTAAGAGCAACGTCCTTTTTTTCTGGTTCAGATTGCCTACATTCACTAAAAGTGGATTTTGACCTTGAGAGGGAAAGGTGTGATTTTTAGTGAAATCCTAAGTGTAATATGAAGTTCATAGTGGTATTTAAATCAATTGTTATAATATAGCTTATCTACATTGAAAGACATAGTTTTAATAATATCCTTATTTATAGAAATGTTTTCATAAATAGGCATTTTAAAACCCGGTGCAGAATAATATCCCCGATTGTTTTCCCTTTGTATGAAATATTTTGTGTATATGTTGCCTACACTACTGCTTTGATGAATTTGATCCGAGTGCAGCTAATAGAAAACTACACAAAGGCTTTGATATTATGGCTTGCTGCAGTGCTGCTTTAAAGATTTGCCTGCACCCCCTACAGCAGCGTCAGAACTGCGTGCAAAGATGCGCTAGTTTACTCCTTTTGGGGATTCTGAATTTAGCTTAGAAGACTTTATATATGCACCCTCTGCAACACGTTATTTTTAGCTCGTGTGTAGATCAGTAGTGAAGAAAATTATTTCTGTGAACTATCCTGCTGTGGATTAATACCCGTACAATATATGCTGCTGGCTGTTCTTACTTGATTAACTATCTGTCTGAAGAGGAATGATAAATTTATAAATCCCTGTAATAGGAGAGACGTGTGAAAGAAAATTACTATGTTCATAATTATCTTAAGTCCTCTAAGCAGCTGCTGTTATGACGCCTGATCACTTCTATCTATGCAGTTCAATTGCAAGAAAAAACGAGTGATTTCAACACTGGGTAAAGGGGTGGGGGAGGGAGAAAGGGAAGGGAAGGAAGCCACGACAGCATTGGATTTTGAATGTTGTACTATTAACTAAATCAGTTTATAAAGTTCAGTATGTTAGATGGATGGCTGCCTTTAGTCTATTTTACTATTTTATTTTTTCTCATAGCTTTCTTACTATAAAAGCTAATGAATGTTTTTGCAATTATTTGTGTATTTATTACATTTTAAACTGCCCAGTCATAAAAGATTTTTGGAAGGATATTAACATGAATGAAAGTAATGATACTTATATATTTCTGAAAGTAGTGATTTACAATGGACAGTATTTTAAATAATATATGCATACTCTAATTCTGCAATTTGCCTTTGGAAAATTGTTACAGCTGTTGAATACTTTTATCAATTTTGAGGGTCCCAGTATTTGAGTATTTTTAAGCCAAAATAAAATATTTTGAAAGAAGGGTTAATCTACGAATGCATTCGTGTTATAAAGGAGTGTAACTGGATTCTATTAACTTTGCTCTCGATCACAACGTTGAATTCTTTAAAATTTACGAATAGGTTACGTTGTGTTGTATTTAACGTGCTTGAAAGGAATACAGAAGCAAATCGGAAGCAAACTAGTTATTAAACCGGTTTTATCCAAAATGGTTGTTAAAGCGAGTCAAACTGAATATTTTATGTAGGGTACTTTCCTTCTCTCCCCTCCCCCCCTAATTTAAAGAGCAAAATGTCTCGTCTTGAGCATTTACACTTATACTAGACTTGAGCTCGCGAATGGTGAATTGTTTCGAATTAGTTGGCTGAACCTTTTTGTTGATTAATCAAAATGGGTATTCGGCTCCTTTAAAAGTCTATTCATAGGAAAGGGGTGGGGAAGAGTAAAGGCTGCTGTCTTTTTAACCTTGCTGAAGGACGCAGCAGTATTTATTGACGTATGCAAATAACAGGGGAGGAGGAGGGTGTACGGAAAAACAGGAACCAGAATCAGTTTCTCATTGCAGGGCGAGAGCTCTGAGTTCCGGTATAAGAGAAAGAGACGTGGCGAAATTGCTGTATATCTGTGCCCTATAAGCACATTTTTCCTTTACACTGAAAGGAAGCAAGACATCGAAAAGGGTGAAACCTCTTCAAATGTGTTTTTAGAGGCAATGGGAACTGATCGTGCTGATTCAAACCGTTTATCCCTAAGGGGAGTGGGGGTGGGGATTACGTATTAGTATTGCTGTGTCTTGCAATTTGCGGCGGCATTATACTAGCAGTGGAATTCTAGCGAGCAGTGAAAGACTAAAGCAGCTTTATGAATGTTAATACTCTATGGTTTTTCCTTTTTTTCCTCGTTTCAGCTGCGCAAACCATGCAGGATGATTTACTGATGGACAAAAGCAAAGTCCAGCCTCAGCAGCAGCGGCAAGATCCAAACGCAGCAGAAGCTCCTTCTACACCCATAACGTCAGAGACACCCAAACCGGAGGACAGTCCAGTGACTAGCATCGGCTCAGCAGCTCCTGCCCAAAATAGCAAAGAAAAGATGCAAATGGAGTCTCCCATCTTGCCGGGCTTAAGTTTCCACCAGCCTCAGCAGGAGCCTACAGCCGGCACGTCCTTGTCTCCCTCCTTCGGAAGCACTTGGTCTACAGGGACCACAAACGCAGTGGATGATAGCTTTTTTCAAGGGATTACCCCAGTTAATGGGACAATGCTTTTCCAAAATTTCCCTCATCATGTCAATCCTGTTTTTGGAGGCACTTTCTCCCCCCAAATTGGCCTAGCTCAGACTCAGCACCACCAACAGCAGCAGCAGCAGCAAGCACAGCAGCAGCAAAGGAGGTCACCGGTCAGCCCTAATCAGGCATCTTTTGCCCAGAGAAATGCTGCTTATAGCCATCAGCCCATCATGACCAGCAAACCTTCTTCCTCTTCCACCTCCACCTCTTCTCCTTCCAGCTGGAATAACCATCAAAATGCAGCTTGGAGTACACCTTCCAATCCTTGGGGTGGGCTGCAAGCTGGTAGAGACCCTCGAAGGGCAGTAGGTGTGGGAGTTGGTGTTGGAGTTGGAGTGCCATCCCCACTCAATCCCATTTCACCTCTTAAAAAGCCCTTTTCTACCAACGTTATTGCCCCACCGAAATTTCCCCGGGCTGCTCCTCTAGCTCCAAAATCCTGGATGGAAGACAATGCCTTCAGGACAGACAATGGCAATAATCTGTTGCCTTTTCAGGTAAAGTCCTTTCTTGGAGTGCAGAACAGTGTGGGTTGGTCGGCAGAGATATTTTAGCATTTGTCTTATAATTTAATCCGTGTAAAATTAAATGTTTTTGTCATTACAGCTTATAATAGCATTAGGTAGCAGTCTTCGTATAATTAAACCTATATACTTGTAGACAGCATTCACATATGTTAGCAATTCAAAAGCAAATTAGATTATTTCTAGGCTCCTTGTTTTCATTTGATTTTCAGTTTTGAAAATATTTGCACTTTGGTTCTAGCTCTTTTCCTTAATATTATTTGTCTCCCATTTTATGCATTTTAACTAAAATAGTATTCTTTAAAAATGTGAAATACAGTGTTTCAAATCTTGTCTAGGTGGTTTCATATTGTAGCAACACAACACTCAACAACACTTGAGGAATCTGTTTAATTATCCTTTCCACATTAAAGGGCCAATCCCTTTTGCTTAAAACTGCTCTGCCTCACTAATGCTGAGAAATGAGGTTCAACAGGATTGTGTTTGCAAAATTAGGCATATGAATGCAAATAACATGGTGAAATTGCTAAAATGTAATCATGATAATATGTCCAGGGTGTGGATTTAAATAGATTTCAGGAAGAGGCTTGGGTGTGTATTGACCTGAATAGCATTTACTATTAATAAGAACATGTATAATGGCAATACAGAGATTAAGACACATTAAAATATTTGTGCGGAGTAAACAATTTGATTTTTTCATACCCAATATCAGAGGAAAGATACAATAGGACATGACCTTCACAGCCATATTGCAATGGGGCCTATTTACTAGCTATATAAGCCTTGAAATATTTAAAGCGGCAGTGTCTTGCAATGGTTTTGTTATCTAGGAGGTCAAGACAGATCAATTGCAACAACTGAGACTGAGGAAAATTAAAGCTTTGCAATTTTAATGTGGAATGGAACTTTAGTTAGTATTAAATGTGGGCCAATTATTCAGTTACCTTGTATCCAAATCAGTTTAAGATCAAAGCTTTTCTGTATTCCAATGTATTCTACCTATAAGCTATTATAAATAAATATATGATATATTAGATTCTTTATGCAGTGAAATTAATTTTGGTTTTGCACTACGTTTTTCAATACATACAATATAAACTATTATAAAAAATACAATGTATTCAGTGGTACAGAATATCAACTTACTAATGCTGTTTCATTTGCTGCCTTTAGACCTCCATTTGATACTTCACTCTGTTTGAACAAAATAGTTCATAATTTTTATTGGTTCTGCAGTGTTAAGGGAGAGGCATATTTCTGCCACTTAGTATTTCAACCTTAAAACTAAAAGATAGATAAATTCAGACTTTTTAAAGTCATGCTATTTTTTAAAAAATGTATTCCAGTGTTGCATTCCAGAATTCATAATTACAATAAGGTATTCCCCAATTTACAACCACAATTGAGCCCAAAATTTCTGTTGCTAAGTGAGACATGTGTTAAGTGAGTTGCCCTCTTTTATGACCGTATCTCCTGGTTGTTAAGCAAATCACAACAGTTGTTAAATTGGTAACTCAATTGGTAAGTGAATCTGACTTCCCCATTAACTTTGTGAGAAAATCACATGACCTTGGGACACTGCAACCGTCATAAATGAATAAGTTGCCAGGTGGCTGAATTTTGATCCTGTGACCATGAGGTTGCTGCAATGGTCATAAGTGTGAAAAATGGTCATAAGTCACTTTTTTCAGTTCCATTGTAACTTTGGTCACTAAGCAAACTGTTGTGAGTTGTGGACTACATGTATTGCTTCTAAATATATGAAATGATAAAATAATTATATTAATATGTTTTTATAAAATTTTATTAAACATTACAACTAAAAAGATAAAAGCTAATAGAAACAAAGAATAAAAACTAGGAAGTGCAGGAAAAATATAGAATAGAAAAATAGAAAAAATATAGTAAAAAGAAAATATATATAAAGAAATGACTTTCCCTTCATCATAAATCTGCACAACTTTAGTAATTTATTGCTGCCTCTTAAAATGCAACAAATGCATTTTTTCCCTTATGTCCCTTTTAATAAGAAGATCCTTAAAGCCTCATCATTCAGTCCTCATTAGCAAAGGTCTATTAAGAATTACGAGAGATAGCAACATATCTATTTTAACCTTGATCAGACAAACCAACTTTATATTTTTTACTTTTAACAATCTTTAATCCTTTCAAATACTGTCCTGGAATTTGATTTGTTTTGGTAATTTCTTTGTTTTTACCAAACTCTTCAAAACTTTTAATAAATATCTCTTGCGATTCTAATAT
The DNA here is from genome assembly GCA_032468155.1 of Oxyrhabdium leporinum. Classification (NCBI taxonomy): domain Eukaryota; kingdom Metazoa; phylum Chordata; class Lepidosauria; order Squamata; family Cyclocoridae; genus Oxyrhabdium; species Oxyrhabdium leporinum. Next base: position 39,539 of record JANHFL010000933.1, read on the forward strand.
GGGATAGTCATTCAGGTCATTCCTTTGATTTGCTATACCCTGTATAGCATCTTTTTCCATATTATAGGCTGTCATTTTTAAATCCACATTCAAATCAGTCTGTCTTGTGCAGTAAAACTTGTTTTTCTTTCATATCATCTTTTAAATATTCTTTAATGGGAGACAGATTTAAAATTAACTTCTGGGTCCATTGCTCACAAATATCCTCTAATGTTAAAGTATTCTGCTTCATTCTTTATCAGTAATTCACATTTAAGTGTGAATTTAATTGTAATCTTTAGTTCTTTCTGGTTCCCTCTAGTGTCCAACGTTCAAGATCCCAGTTTTCTTTTTTTTAAGAATTCAAAAGAAAAGTATTTTCCCATGCAAAGGGTTTTATAATTAATTTCAAAATCTTATTTTAAATCCCTCCAGGCCCTTACTCCATTTTTAATTTTCCAAAATTGATATTCTAATTACTCTTTCGCTGTTTATTCTAAAAATGATTTTTTAAAAGTTCTTAAAGTAACTTCTTTTGCTAAAGTGGACTAAAAAAACCCTTTGTCAATTCAAAGGTTCTTAATGTCTGAAGCGTAATTAACAAGCAATTCCCAATTGTGATTAAAAATGGCTCTGACTGCAGTTTAGGCAGATTTCTAAACTCACCAGATATCACTGTCTTCTGGTCTCCTCATGAGCAGCAACTATCTGGAACAACCCTGAATCTTCTCCTGTTTAAAGAATAATTTTGAAGAGCTGATGTGCTTGCCGGCTTTGTTCCATCACAGTTGTAGACTTTGCTTTTAGCAGAGCCATCTTCAGTTCACCATTTCTTCCTCTGAAGACCCAATATATCCTCCTAACAATATACAACATATTGGCATTTGAAAGCATAAATATTTATGCTAAAATAGATTAAAAATATTGGTATTTTAAATTATATTGTTGGTATAAGGTAACGTATAACACTTTCCTGATCAGCATTCCATTTGAGGTCAGGAAAGTGAGGAATCAGGTTGTTGGGGGCAATATGCTGACTCTGTAAACTGCTTAGAGAGGATTTATATAAGTCTACTATTGCTATAGTGTGCTTTGGAATATAAGCCCCAAACTGAAGGAATTTATGATAAAAATGCAAAAACAACCCACACTCCTTTTTTTAGGAACTATAATGCTACATTTAACTAAAAGCAAACATACTTTTCAAAGATTAAATGTGATCCTCAATTGAACATATATTTGTAATAGAAGGAACGTACACTGTAGGTTTACTATGTAAGATTATTCCCTTTTGCCCTTACTCTGCCCAGCCAAAGAATTATTTTCTGTTAGAGTTGTCTTCTAATGACAACTGATATTTGTTCTTTTGATATTACTGTAGAAACAGGACCATTACGTTTTTGCCAAACCACAATACTTAGATTTTTCAAGAGTGGGATATACATTATCTTCAACACTACATTTCTGTTGAATCTTTTATAATTATTTGAGGTAGCTGATATTTCTTGCTTATTCTAAATGTCCCAATGTTTTTTCACTGACAATTTGGCCATTCTTTGGAAGAACATTTCATTTTGAACACATATAGCCATCTCCACACATAATCTAATGATCGTGAATGTTTTGTATGCTGGATATAAATGCAGAGAAGCTGTATATTGGTTTAGTAGTTGTTGTCATTTTTATTTCTCTGACAATCCAAGGAACCATGGTTCTGAAATCTGGACATAAGAATGTTTTATCAAAGTACAATTCGCGTTTTATTGTTATAAGCCCTTACAATTGAAAATTAAGATTTAATAGTAGGACTCTTTGACCTGAGAGGTTTGAGTACTGTTAAGAACACCTAATGTCACTATGATTGTTTTCAGTATATGATCAACATTTTGAAAAAAAACAAGTAATTTATGACTGGTTTTTGGTGCTGTCTGGGAATATATAATTTTAATCCAGTATGTTGTGTTATAATCATGTTGGAACTATAAATATTTTTATACTTCATAAAATTATTAGCTAGCTAAGATGTAAAGATTTTTACCTAATTTAAGATTTGTAATTTTTTAAAAGCCACAATTGTCAATATGTGATAGTATCATGTCACGTATGCTATTGTACTGTCATCCAAACCGTTGAAATAAATAAGAGCATGTTATACAAAAAAAGGTCTTCCAATAATTCTGGACATTAATTACTTGCTGTACTAAATTTAATCAGCACTGCATAATATGCATGTAGTTCAGTTCAGTCTTAGAAATCAAGTCACTCTTGTTTACAGAGATACACAAGGGAATAAGTGGCATACTTGAAAAATTTATATAATATACATACTCTATATTTATATAATGTTCTTTTAAGTGATAGAATTTACACAATATTTTAATTTATTAGCAAGCACTAAGAAACCTTTTATTCATATCTGTTATATAGCTTGTTTCTTCTTTAATATCAAACTTATTTCTCATTTTTTTCTTGTCTTATTTAATTGCATTTAAGTCCCAGTTTGCTTAATAGTTATTCTGCAAGATAGCATTGTTCTATTGTTGCTTATGGAAGATCCTGCTTGACTTACTAGCAGGATATCCTGGAACCTAAGATGCCTTTTGCAACAACACATACATTCAGTTCTCTTCTATAGAAAAAATGGTGGAAGCCATATATTAACTTTTCAAAATAGGTAATATTTTTTTCTGCTTTGAGCATTCTTCATTTCCTTTGATTAGACTCACAAAGGAACAGTTCAAAAACCTTTGGCAGTATATAAAATTCAACAATTATAGAATAATTAAATGCTTTTGATATATAGGAGTGGGACTAACATTTTTAGGTTATAATACTTCTTCAATCCTATTCTCATATTAATAAGTTATATGCTCCATATATATTATGTTGAACAATTGAAAAAAATGTAGTATCTTGCTGTGATTCTAACATTATCAAAATGTCCTTTGATAGTTGCTGGCAATTGTTGAAGATGATGGGATGATCTACAATACTTACTTGAAAGTATATATTGTATTCTCACTTATCAACTTTTGTTCAGGGACCGTTGGAAGTTATGACAATGTTGGAAAATATTACTTACAATTTTTGAACTTATACTCAATGTGGCATACCTGTAGCCATGAGATTGCAATTTGAATGCTTAGTAACAGGTTTGCATTTATGATTGCATGATTGCCATTTGTGACCTTCACAGACAGCTTCTGACAAGCAAAGTCAATGGGGAAAGATGAAGGAAGTTGCAAGTTGTAGTCAAATAATGTTGCAGCTGGAACTGACATTGTAAGTTGGGTGTGATCATGTGATGTTTCACTTAATGATCTTATTACTTATGACAGAGTTGCTAGTCCCAGTTATGTTTGGTAAGTGAGGACCACTTGTACTAAAATTTGGTTTTCAGAATGACAAGGACTTAATGTATCATCCAGCTTTGTATTGGTTCATTGATTCATTGATTATGTGCCATCAATTTGGTGTCAGCTCTTAGGAATTACATAAATTTTCTCCACAATAATCTATGTCTAACCTAGTCTTTCAGGTCTTCCCATAGTGTACCCATTGTCTAAGGGTGCATATTCATTTTGCTGCTGATGTGACTCTTCTTTCCTGTCACTACATCAGGCCTTCTACAGCACACATGTAATGTGTGCAAAAGATGATAATTTGAGTCTGGTCATTTTAAATGATACTCATCTTTTAGCAATCCAGTTTCCCTTCAAATATATTTAGCATATAGGCTGACTAAATAAGGGATGAGTTATAGTTTTGTGTGATACCTTTGCTAACCTGATGCTAGTCTATTTTGTTTGTTCTATCAGTCCTATGGCTTCTTGACCTGTGTTAGGTTTTGTGTGAGGGCAGCTTGAACAGATGGCATTTTCTTGGATGTTGACATCTAATCCATGCTGGATAATCCCAACTTTTAGTTTGCTAGCATGTGAAATTAAGGATACTTTGCATATTCTATAAAGTTTCCCTTTTTTAAGTATTGGAAAATAGATTGATCTTTTCCAATCTGTTGTCTACTGTCTCCAGATTTGCTGCCATAGCTTAGTTAAAATCTTGCCTGATTGTTCTTCTGTTTGCCATATTTCTGTGGTGTATTCCATCACTTCTTATGGCCTTTGAACCTGGTAATGACCAGAATATTGTTTTTAACTTCATCTTCCAGTACCACAGATTCTTGTAAGTGGGGAATATATTCTAAGGGATCTTGGATGTTGACATTTCTATTGTACTGAATTTTAGTTTATTCCTTCCATCTTTATTTGATCTTATAGGAATCCCTGTCTATTTGTATCCGTTAACACACCTGTTTGAGGCTGGATCCTCCGAGATCTTTTGTAAGGCTTTTCTTGTTTTTTTCATATCTGTTTTCATCTGCAGTGCCTTTGCTGGTGTTGTAACATTGTTGTTTGTGTTTTTAATAGCTCTCTGAAACTCTTTGTTAAGTTTCTTCTTTAGATTTTTGCCTCTTGGTTTCTCTTCTTGGTAATTTCCATAGTTTTGACATCCAGTTTGTTTTCTTCTGTTTTATCTTTGGCGGTCCCTTTTCACATTTATCCTTAACTCTGATTTCATTCCACAGTTCTTATGGTTGTGTATCAATGGGGTTCAGGACTTCAAAGCTATTTCTGATGTTTTCCTCCAAAATGGTGGGTATGTGCACATAACAAGTTTATACGATGGAAACTTGTTGGCTTTCTTTTTATGTAGCTTAATTTATAATTTGCACATGAGCAATTTGTGATCTTTTATACAATCGGTTTGACCATGTCTTGATGTAATAATTGATCTCCTCCACCTCCCTTTAGCAATCATCTTCTTTACTTCCTCTTTTACTTCTTTGGGTATCAAGGGAGATGCAACATTCCGGTTTTTGCACTTCTTGCAGCCTCAGCCGTTGTTATTTGATGCTGTTGTAGTGTGTCTTTGATGTTGTCTCTCCATTTTCTTCTGGGTCTTTGTGTTCTTTGGCTTTTTCCTCTTTTTATATATGCCTTGTATGATATAGAATCCTAAAACATTCTCTGGGTGAACAAACCACTTAAGTAGTTATCTTTGTATGTAGTTTAAAATTCTATGCCAGTTCTTTCTCTTATGATCTCATTTTTTATTTTATTCCTTCTGGCAGCTTTCCTCAAACATGTCATTTCCAATAGTGACTATTGCATATGTTTTATTGCAAATGTCTATGTTTGGCAATGATAACACAGGGTAGGAATGAATATGCTTTGTATGAGATTATTCTTTGTGCTGATCAGTACTGCCTTGTGTTGTAGGAGTGGAACTAGCTGTCAATACTTGATCAGCCTTACTGCATCGTATGTTAATTCTCTTGGTCCATTTCCCCATCTTCAGTGAGTATCATTTCTAGAAGTTTGAACTCTGAAACTTGTTTTATCCTCCTCCCTCTATTACTATCTTTAGAGTGTGCTGTTTTCTTCTGATTGCCTTTACTCCTTCTCTTTTGATACTCATTTATTTTGCATTCTTTTTTCATGGATAGAATTGTTGCAGCAATTCCTTAAGTGTATGTGCTATCAGTGCCTGATTGTCTGCAAAGAGTAGTTTGTTTAATATTAGTTCCATTCCTGGGCTTGGCTGTTTCCTTATGCTGACAATGTTGTAGGTGATAAATAATAGTGGTGATAGTACACATCCCTGTTTTACTCCAGATGTTACTGCAAAGAGTTCCGATGTTACTTGGTTTGTTCTAACTACATTCTGCAAATGTTGTATAAGCTTTTACATAATCCAATAAGATCTTCACTTACTCCATTGTTCACCACAGTATTTTTCTGTCTACTCTGTCAAATGCTTTTCTTTTGGTCTACAAAAGTTACGAGGAGATTCTTACTGTACTCCATCTTTTTCTGTTAATTGTTTAAGTATAAAAATTGCATTTGTACAGCTTCTGTTTCTTCTAAAATCTATCTTTTTTTCTGCTAGCTGTGGTTCTATAACTGATTTTAACCTTATTTCTATTATTTGGCATACATTTTTCCTACATGGCTCAAGAGTGAGATGCCTTGATATTGTGTGCATTCTCGTCTATTACCTTTGTTTTTCCACAGTGGAATTATTATTGTGTGTTGCCAATCAGTGAGTGCTGTTAGATGTGTCCATGCAGCATTAAAGATTTCATGTAGCCATCTGATGCTGCTTTCCCCTGCTGCTTGAATTATTTCTGTTGGTAGCCCATCTATTCCTGTTGCTTTGTGCTTAGGCAACTATTCTTTACAACTCTTGCTATTTCTTCAATCATTATTTCTGGTTCTAACAATGTTGTTTTCTAGACTTGCACAGTTTCTTCGTGACACCTAGAGGGTTGCGGAATATTTTTGTCTAACGTTTGTATAACTCTTTTTCAACTTTATCACTTCTTTAACTTCTTTATACCACCATTCAATGTGTTTAGTCCCATTCTGATTTTTTTCCACTCTTCTTTTTTCCTCGTAGTTCTTCTACAAAGTTAAGTAGAGTAGTTTAGCAATAATGTAGTCAATTTAATTTCTGTGTACTCCCTCTGATACCCAACTATATAGGCATCATTTTAATTGTTTGAAGACAGTGTTAGCAATGAAGAAATAATTGGATACAGAAATTGATTAAATGGTCTCTTGCTTTGTTTCAGTTTCCTAATCCACATAATCTAGCTACATTTTCTTCATTAAAACTTCCAACTTCGGAATTCCGTCTCCAGTTGCAAGAAGTTCATGTTGCTGGTGTTTTCTGTCAATTTGAAATTTAACTTGATTATAAAATTGATCCACTTCTTCTACCGCAGATGGAGCATAAATTTGGATGATTATATTAAAGAGTTGTTTATGACATCTGATATTATTCAGTCATTGATTTCATTGTAGTCAAGTATTCTTTCTACATACTCCCTAAAAGTAAAAGCAACATCGTTCTTTTTTATTTATGTGTATCCTGCCTTTATTATTTTTACAAGTAACTCAGGGTAGTGAATATATTCAACACACCTTCCATCTCCTATTTTCCACACAACAACAACCCTGTGAGGTGTGTTTGGCCGAGACAATGTGATAGGCTAGCTGGCTTTCATGGCTGAGGCATAACTTGAACTCACAGTCCTCTAGCATTTTAGCGTGGTGCTATAACCACTAGATCAAATTTCCTTCTTTGTTTTTCATGAATAGTAAACAATGTGACTTTCTAACTGAAAGAATGTTTTTCTAGTGAAACTGGTCTATCAGGGCAACCTGGTCTACCCACATATGGGATGGGCATACTGCTTCCGCTTTCGCCTTTCAGCACCAATCCAAGGGCCTTTGCATGCAGTCGCTTTTGCAATAACTATTTTTTTGTGTTGAATTTATATTTTACTGAATAAAGGGAGACTAGTATAGATCTATTTCAAGCTATTTAGCTCTCATCAGCTAGCTATACCCTTTCTGAGATTCAAACCCTAACTGAAAGTGTCCAATCCCAGTCCATCTCAATTTGCTTATCCCTAAAATATCAGTGTGCAGCAGTTTCATTTCATTCTTCGTTATGTTGAGCTTTTTTCATCTCTTCATATTTCTTAAAAATTGCATAATCCTACTGCAATTCTTTCTTTGCACCTTCAGTTTTTCTTTTCCTGTATGGCAGCGTCAGCAGTGAAACTCTCAAAGGCTTTAACTTAGCCACATCATAAACACAATTAGTAGTCACAAAAATTCTCAGCTCTCTCTCAGTGGCACATTGAGTGTCATCCACCTGAGGCACCCATAATCTAGCACATATTTTATTTTTTCCATCTCTGGAAAACACAGCAGTGATTGAACATTGCCTTCTGCTCCACAGTATTAATTGCTATCTTTGCTGTTGTCACAAAAAATGATACTCTACATCCAGCATCTTCTGCTTTCGTTAGGTGCAATATAGATGCCTGTTTGTTTGAGCTGGGATAACCTTTATGTGTGGGATGACCTGCTTGGGTTACATACTCTTGTCATATACTTATGATGTTCTTTGTTCATTCCTCCCAGGAATACCATGACAATGCAGCACAGCAGGATTTGATGGAGGAGTAGGTTGCATTGGTGTGCAGTAGCAAATTCTACTAAACAAAATCATTCTCAAATCAACTGATTTCACACAGTTGCTTGGTTTTTTTTTAAAAAATAACTTTATTTTGCTTAGAAAACAGATACAGGGTGAGGGATACAGTATATGATCTGTGAATAGATAACAAAATGTATAGTAAAAGTATAAGAGAGTAAAAGAAACAGTTAAAATTTAAAAATAGTACAGCAGGATTAACAATCTTATTAACAAGATCTAAGAACCAATCAAGACTCAACAACAATTTTGGAGTAAACAAAAAATTTGGCCCATTATGTTTTGCAAAAAGGGCAAACTCGTTCCCAAATTGTACTGTATATCCCAACATTTTCTTTTTTTAATGTATCAATTTTTCTATAACAAAAATTTTTCATATCAGTGATCTAATGATGGAGGCTTTGTATTTTTCAAATATTGTGCAATAGCCAACATTGCAGCAACTATTATGTACCAAACGGTTAGTTTTTCAGTTTATGAATTATTTCACTAAATAATGGCAGTAAATGTTCTTTGAGACCATATCTAGAATTTCCGATACCTATGTTGTTAAATGTCTCTAATCAATTCTGTCCAGCATCTTTGTAAAACTTTACAGGACCACCCATACATGCATATAGATGCTTGCTTGTTTTACCGTATTTCCGACATGTATTTGGGCCTTTCCCAGTAATTCTAGCAACTTGTATTGGGGGGGGGGTGTATAATACCACCTATGAATAAGTTTTAGTTTTCTTTGATCTTTGTTAATACAGATAGTAATATAGAGTTCTTCCAAAGTGTAGCACATTGTGCATCCGAGATAATTAATTCTTATATCTGATTTCCATGTTTCATGGGGATGCTGATCCCACTCCAAATATTTCCAACAGGATTTTATATATTTTGGATGTTAAACCTTAGAGAACTCTGAAAATTCTAATATAAGATTTTCAAAATCTACTTGTGGTCACAATGCTATCTCCTTACACATTTTCTTTTTTAACAAAAAAACAACACTTTGTTTCATTAATTACCAGCCAATTAAAATTCATATATGTCAGAGTCTGCATACACATTTGCTTTTTTGAAGGAAAGTAAGAGAATGCTATTTCTGATGCTTTCAATTGTCTGAAATAGAATAAAATAAAAATATGTTTCTGCTTTTGCACATTGGTACGAAGTATTTTAGCAGCTCCTTGGTTGACCTCCCACTCAAAAAGCTATCATGGGAGTCTAACATACTGTACAATTTTTATCCGTTATCTAACTCCTCTTTTGGGGGAAGCTGGTTGAGAAGCTGGTTACATAATAGCTTCAGAGAGCTTTGGATAATGTGGATTGCTTAGAATATCGTTCAGTCAGGGTTCAGACCTCCTATGGGATTAAAATGGCATGGATTGCCGTTTGAATGATTTTCAGCATAGGCAGGATGAGGTTTCTGCATCCATCTTTGCCCTGTTTGATATTTCAGTATCTTTCAATACCACCAACCATGTATCCTTCTGAATCAGCTCAGAGGATTACAGGTGGGTGGCATGGAGTTATGTTGGTTTGCTCCTTTTTTCTGGGTCAATTCCAGTCAGTGGTGTTTGGAGTGGAGAAGTCGCATCCTTGGCCTCTACTGTGTGAATTGCCTCAGGATTCAATGCACTCTGCTCTCCTGTTTAATAGGGCTGCTGGGTGAGCTCATTGTCTGACCAATTAAGTGATGTCATGTACCTCTTATACTGGTGCCTGGAAGCTGTGAGGGTCTGGACGGGTCTGGTCTGAATGTATTGTTCTCTGCTTGAGGCTTCCCTTGGTATTTGGAAGCCTTAACTGATTCAGAATGTACCAGTTCAGGCAGTTACATGTGCTCTCAAAGGAACAGATATTACACCTCTGCTCCACGAGTTGCATTGCTGCCAGTTTGCTGCAGGTTTCAATTCAAGACGATGGCTTTAACTTTTAAAATCCTTCATCGCATGGGACCAGGTTATCTGAAGGACCACCTCTCCTCAACTATATCAGCTCATCCCATTAGATCTGACAGAGAAGACATGTTATGGGTACCATTTGCCAAGGACCCACAGCCATAGTGGCGTAGTGGTTAGAATGCATTATTGCAGACTGACTCTGCCCACTGCCAGGATTTCGATCCTGACTGTCTCAAGGTTGACTTAATCTTTCATTCTTCTGAGATCAATAAAATAAGGACCCAGATTGTTGGGGGAAATATGCTGCCTCTGCAAACTGCTTACAGAGTACTGTAAAGCACTATGGAGTGATATATATAAGACTAAGTGCTATTGCTATTTGCTGGGGACCAGGACACAGGCTTCTTCACTGTTGTGCCCATCCTATGGAACTCTGTGCCCCATGAAGACAACTTGGCTCCATCCCTTTTATAATTGTGGAAGACCCACAACACTCCCTGGTTGTGACATGAAGCCTGGAGGTTTCAGGGAGCCAGGGGCATTTTTAGATGGCTCCATTGTGATTGATTTTTACTCTCTCCAGGTGCTTTGCATATTTTAAATTTATCGGTATTTTTAGAATTTTTATAACGTTTAATATTTGTAATGATTCTTTTTATATATTTGTTTCTATTGATCTACACAATCGGAAGTCTGTTTTGTGAGATAGGCAGCCAATAAATGTGAGAAATAAAATAAATAAAATATTATTCTGAAGAACAGTAAGTAAATAAATGAATAATGAATATAAATGAATTTTAAGAACTATGATTTTATCACTGTACAATCACACAATCTTTATTGTAATATTTCAGTGACTATTGTCAAATTATATCATTACTTTGAAAAAACGGATTAAAATGCTTGCTGAATTATTTTTCATAAAACTTAGATTCCAACAAAAGATTGATTCCATTTAATTTGCCAGAAATCATTTTCTGTGAATAGAACAGTGAGGTAAAAAAGTTGAGTTCATTACTATATTGTAATTCAAAATACAAAAGCAAGAAAAAGTTCACCAGAGATCACAACCATTGGATGGGACAACTTTAAATTGCATTAGTAAGATTGTCATAACTCTTTCTGTTGGTAACAAGAGGCATTCTAATAACACAGTACAAGATTGCAACAAATAGCTTCACATCCAAATGTTCCATGGCTAATCGCTTTTCCTTAGTAAAAATTAGAAATATATATGCATCTTTCCTTTCCAAGTAGCTATTGATTCTAAAGCCCCAATAAGCGAAATCAAAAGAATAAAATGTCATTTAATATAACCTTTATACTATATTGAAAACCTAAATTCTTGTGTAGGTGGTCTCAAATTACAAGTATAATTGAAATTGGAACTTCTGTTAGTAAATGATGCATTTTTAAAGTGATTATGTATGACCTTTTTTTGTTGTGGTGGTGAAGTGAATCTGGCTTCCCCCAATGACTTTGCTTGTTGAAAGTCTCTTGGGAAGATCTTAAATAGTGATCACATGATCCCAGGACACTGCAACTGCCATAAATAAATGCCAGTTACCAAGTGTTGAAATTATGATCATGTGACATAGGGATAGGATACTATGATGGTTGTAAGTAGGAGGACTTGTAATAAGTCACCTTGAATAGTCATTAAACTAATGGTCGTTATACAAGGACTATCTGTAATCCCAGAAATATATTTAGTGAGGTATCTATGAGTAATTATGCCTGTGGTACTCTCCAGGCTTGTACTCTATTCACTAATTCCTTATTTAAAAGAAACAAAAACAAAAATTGTGTAAAGCCTAATACAAGCCCATCTTTATTTCAAAAAATGCTTCTTGGACTAAAAAATAGAGAAAATAAAAATGACAGCTACAAATGTGTTTAAATGTGTTCCATCAGCTAGGAAAAAAGCAAGAAAAAATTGTTGTAGTTGGTGTCCTTGAAACTAGATGGGATGTTAAACCATCCTTATCAGTTTACATTCTAGTGTCTGGATGCTTTGTGATTGCCAACATCCAACAACTGTTATTTTGTGAATGGGTGTCTTGGCATGCTCCCATAATTCCAGAAGTGTCCTTTGGGGTTAGGTTTAACTAAACTATTCAGTTCTTAGTATATCCTTTTTCTGTTCAATGCTAAATCATGAATCTGAATATTCGTTGATGCTGCCATGTAAAAATTATGTTGTAATTTTGAAATCAAGTAATTCTTATAGCCCGCCTTTCATTTAGAAGCTCAGGGTGGTGTATAGTTCCTTCCTGTTTTTCCCACAATAATCCTACAAATTTAGAATTAATTTTAAATACATTTTGTAGGAATGGTGTGGATTGTGGCTGTAGGTTTGTGGGCTATTCCTATTCCTAAAGAGAATTCTGGCTGTCATTTCCGACACCCCTTTTGTGTATGGTAGAGTTAGTTTTCAGATGGTGGTTGGGTGTGTGGTGTGGTGTGGTTTGGGTGCTATGTTCGGAATATGAAGTTTTTTGGATAGCAGTTACAGAGAAAGATGTCAAGCAGCAGTTTCCCTTCTGCTTTTCTTAATGTTGTGTTGCTGCAGTGTCTCCAGGCCCTTCTGAAGAGGGTCTGCACACAGCTTCTTTTGTGTGCAATGGGATGGTTGCTTGAGAAGCTAAGGATCTGGTCCGTACACATGGGTTTGCGGTAGACGTGGGTTTCCAGTTTTCCATTGTCTACTAGTCTCCTTATGTTGATGTCGAGGAATGAGTATCTGTGGTCTGTTCCTTCTTCACATGTGAATTTGATGCCAGGGAATATGTTATTAAGTGGGTGGTGTGTTTCTTCAATTTAGCAGCGCTTGATAATGACAAAGGTGTCATTGACGTAGCATGCCCAGAATTTTGGTTGGATGATGGGTAGAGCTATGGATTCAAGTCATTGCATGACTGCTTCTTCCATCGGGGTAGCTTGTACTTGCTTATAGATTTTCCAGTTGAACTTGAAGTATGTGTGGAGACATAGATCCAGGAATTTCATGATGGTACACATGGAGTATTCTGTGGTGTCATCATCTTTGTGGGTATAGTGTTTAGTGAGTAGGTGGTGTATGGTTTGTTTAACCAGGTCGATGGCAACTGAAGTGAAGAGAGTGGTGACGTCAAAGGACCATGATTTCTTCCTTATTGATTTTGGTGTGTTTGATGCATTGGAGAAATTGTTCTGGGGAGTTTATTGCATGGGTTGAGTCGTTGACCAGGTGTCTGAGTTTCCTCTGCAGGCTTTTTGCTAGTTTGTACATCAGGTAGAGACACAATCGGGAGTAAGGGGATCCCGTTCTTGTGTATTTTGGGGAGTCTGCAGAACCTTGGAGGAGTTTTGTGGTTGCATGTGCTCTCTCTCTAACTTGGCTGTTGCCAAGCATCTGAATTTTGATCATGTGACCATGGGGATGCTGCAACAGTCGTAAATGTCTTCGGAATGGGACGGTATATAAATTCAATAAATAAATAAATAAATAAATAAATGTGAAAAATAGTCATAAGTCAGTTTTTTCAATGCTTGTTGAAACTTTGAACGGTAACTAAATGAACACTTTTAAGTCGAAGAC
>JANHFL010000933.1:53168-68903 GCA_032468155.1 Oxyrhabdium leporinum
GTCATAAGTCAGTTTTTTCAATGCTTGTTCAAACTTTGAACGGTAACTAAATGAACACTTTTAAGTCGAAGACTACCAGTATTATGTATGTATCTATATATACAGGTAGCCTTCGACTTACAACAGTTCAGTTAGTAACTGTTCAAAGTTACAACAGCACTGAAAAAGTAACTTATGACCATTTTTCACACTTATGATAGTTGCAGCATCCCCATGGTCACATGATTTATATTCAGATGCTTGACAATTGACTCACATTTATAACAGTTGCAGTGTCCTGGGGTCATGTAATCATCTTTTGCAACCTTCTGAGCAGCAAAGTCAATGGGGAAGCCAGATTCACTTAACCACAGTGTTACTAATTTAACAACTGCAGTGATTCAGTTAGCAAATAGGGCAAAATAGGGCAAAACACACTTAACAAATTTCTCACTTAGCAACATAAATTTTGGGCTCAATTGTGGTCGTAAGTGGACCTGTGTAGCTAAAAGACTACTTTATAGTCACAAAGAAGACAGATGGTGCATTTTATTAGAGGCATAAAATAGGGCAAACGTGAGACAATATATTCACATAATGGTTGGATAGGAGAAGTGACGAAAGGTAATTATGCTAGGGAATTACTTCAGGTTAGAATGGATAAATGTCATCTGTAATTTGCTGTAAAAGGAGCTGTCTCCAAGAAATACATATCTGACTATAGAGAAGTAGTTTTATAGTACCCCAGCAAAAGAACAGAAGGAAATACTTTCAGTCTGGCTAGAGATAAATGTTCACAAAATTTCTGATCTGTAGTGGAAGAGATATAGAAAGCTGATACATAACTCATTTGGAAAGACACTACAAGCTGAGGTGCAATGTTAGGAACCAGGCTTAGACTGATTTGAAAATCAATGACCCAGTAATGTTACATAAAACTTTTTCAGAACCTTTCTGAAATCTTTAGTAAATGTGTCCATACTTCTGTAAATAATTGTGTTCATGTATTTTCTAGATAGTTTCAGATTTCTTATGAGGATCTTAGGAAAATGTTTTCTGTTCTACTGTTCTTCATTTCTTCAGTTTCTCTGATAGTCTTTTGAGTTTAGTCTTCTTTTATCCATGCAGATTGGTATAGCAGCTGCCATTTTTTTCTTACAATTTCAATTTTTAATTTTTACCCATTTTTTCTAAAATCCAATAATGCTTACAGTCCTTTCTCTGTCCATCAAAACAATCATTTAACCATTTCTGTAAATAAAGGCAAACTTATGCTTATCCTATTCTTCTGTCATGTTTCAATTACAGATACTTGATCTTCTTTCTCTTGGCATATGAATCAGGCAGTGTTGAATTTAATTAGGAATAACTATCTTCGAAGTAAATGGGTCTCATGAACAAGACATGTGATTGTTCTGTGAAATATATTTATTGTAAAAGTGAAGGAAAGTGATAATTTGAAAAGCTTGAAAAACATTCCACAATTTAATTCCTTAAAAAAAAGAGAAAATTGATTTAAACTTCATTTCAACTTGTCACATCCAATAAACAGATATTACAGAGAAGTTATATGTATGTCACAGGCAATGTGTGAAAAGCTGGTGTTGTATAGAATGCCTAGGAAATCTATAGAATATGACATTTTTAGGCAAAGTATGAAATGTCTGGGTTATTTTGATATGCTATATCCTTTTCCTAGGCATTGTATATAATACCTAGACACTGTGCGGAATGACAAGAATTATTTATGCAGAGTATGAAAAAAGTCATGAAAAGTTGTATATGAAAATGAAAGAAATGCAAAATAAAGTACAGCACTTTCTTACTGAAAAAAGCAAGAAGAGAAGGATCAGTATTTAACCTATTTGTTGCAACAAAAGCAGCTAGAATGGCATTTTAGTGGGAGTATTTTATACTTTGCTGGTTTACCTTTTTGTATTGCGTAGAATATCTAGGAAATATGTTAAATATTAAGGGTTTCATACTTTGATGTCCCATTTTTTGAATTTTATAGATTTTCTAGGCATTCTATAAAATGCCTAATTCCACACATTGATTGTAATATATACAATGCAAGTGTACTTTGTGTATTTTTCTTAAAAAGCTTAGTTATTCACAGTCACGTTTTTTTAAATTCTATTTAAAAACACTGATACTCCAGGGAGAGAGGGACAGGCTCTCTTAGTGGGGGAAAAAAATGCCAAACCAGTGTTGCAAGATGAAGATAAATACCCACAGTTCTCTGTACCAAAATGATTAATGCAAGGACATTAGAAAAGTGAAAAGCACCATCAATTGAATCTGTAAATATCAGTAGAAATTCTAAGAAGGCTGTGTGTTGTTGAGCGCATCATGTGAAGAATAACTGAGCTGTACACACTATAAAACTTAAGAGAAAGGCAGTCCTGAGCTTCATTTTGAATTGTCCTTAGGTTGTAGCATGACATGCACATGTAATGGAAAAGATGAGAAATCATTATCTTGATTACTATCAGAATCAAAATATGAATGAAAATGGTCTAGAAAATCTAATACAGATATATTGAACTACAAAAGGCAACTAAAAAGGTAGATTAATTAAAAGAATGTTGAAAGAGAGAACCAAGAGGCTAAACTTCAAGATCCTTGCCTTTTTTTAAAAGCAGCATTGTATAGAAAAAAAAACACAATAGATTATGAAAAGCAGAATCAGTAATGTAATAAAGTATAAAAGGCATACTTAAAAAGTGGCAATTTGTTTAAATTTGGAGAACAAACATTTTACTGTAACATACATGTACTTTTTAATTGCTATCAATATACAACAGTGGTAAAATTAAGGCAAACAAAGCATAAATATCAGCAATTCACTACTGGAAATCTAAAATGATAATGAAGTATTTATGCTGATTGCCATTGAAAAAAATGTAGGGAAGGGACCATGATGTATAAAAAAATTAAAATTCAATGTACACGCTGCTAAGTAGAAGAATATAATGGGATTTTACCAATGAGTAAATATGAATTGTGCTACAAATACAGTGGTAGGACTGGAATTAATAGACAAATTAAAGATCAAAGTCATTAAATCCAGTATATAACTAAGTTCTGAAATTCAATTCAGAAATTGTTAATTCTACAACAGAGGTATGCAGCTTTTCACTAAAATAACTCATTTAACATGATTATGAGGATATTTTTTAAGAATATGATATAATGGAAAAGTCTTATTCTGGTGATCTAAAAAAAGATGAGATACAGATATTACCAAACTTTAAATTCATTGAAAAAATCAATTCAAGGTCAGTTCTATCTTAAGGTACAGGTATAATCAGCATTTTTGTCCCAGTGTGCATTTTGTTTCCTTGCACATAAAGCTAAAGTTCTATGGGCATTTTCCTACTTCTCTTATCTAAATTAGATAGACTGGAAAATAGTTATAAGGATGCTTAATTTTTCGTGTACCAATTTATTTTTGCAGATGTCAGCTTCAAAGCAATTGATCCTGACTCCAGAGTTCTGATTCTAAATTAAAAAAAAACATTTAAAAAGAATTAGAGGAATTTGATAAAATGTTTTTTTATCAAATCAGGTACTGCATACGTAATAAGAGGGAAATCTGTTCCCTATATAAATCTTAATAGTCAAATAATTTTGTCCAAATCTAATTGATTCCTTCTCTCCATAGCTCAGCCTATATTTGAGTAAATGAGTATGTCTAAAACTTTACCTTTACATAAAGATAGCACTTGACTTATGACTATTTGTTCAGTGATCAAAGTTACAGCGGCATTGAACAAAGAGACTTACAACTAGTCCCCAAAGTTGTGATTGATGCAACACCCCTGTAGTCATGTAACCTAATTCAGTTGCTTGACAGTTGGCTTGCACTTACAACTGTAGGGATGGTTCAACTCCCCCCACCTGCCTATCTCTCTCATCTATGCCCTTTTGGCCCCCTGTCTACCTCCCTAGTTGACCTTCACTGTCTTCTTGCTCCTGCTGCTTACCAAGCATGCCTGGCCTGGCCCTTTGTGAGGTAGCTGCTAGTTGCATGAGGCTGTCTTCTCCAGGTCATGCATGGGAATTTCCTCAAAAGATCTGGGAAATCTGGCACTATGTGGCCAGCAGTTGCCTCACGAAGGCCCAGGTGAGCAAACCTCAGCAGCAGGAGCAGCAGGAGCAAGAAGACAGCAAAGGTCAGCTGGGGTGGCAGAGCACAGGGTGGCAAAGGTGTTTAGAATAGTGTCTTTATATTGTTCTACTGGAACTTTCTGGGGGCATCTGGGGATTTCTGGAGTGGCTGCTTTGTGCTGTGCTGCTGTGCTATGGCTTCACACCTTGATATATTGGGACTTCCAGAAGTGGCTGCTTTGCACTGCAATGCTGGGCCCTCCCAGTAAGGGTAGGACTTCCTGGGGAGGTCCCACTTTTTCATGTTGTGCTGTGGCTGAAAGGCTTCTTTCAGCCCCAGAGCCGTGACACACCGGGAAGTCCCTGATCTGCTATGATTCTGGGGCTGCTAACGTCTCTGCTAGGCAGGTTGATAGATGGCCAAAAGGACAGAGATGGGGGGAATAGGGGTTGGGAGAGTTGAAGGGGAAGCTGTCCCTTACTTTGGAAAAACTGAGACTTGGGACTAGGAGGGACAATTCTGGAATGGCTTAGATCAGGGTAGGTTCTCAGCTAACAATCAATGGAATTCAATTAACAATATCAGTGGGGATTGTTGAGATTGTCATTGCTAAGCGATGTTGTCATGTGATGTCACACAATAGCATCACTTAGCATTTAGTTTTCCAACTCATTTCACTGACTAATTTCTTGTAATTCACACTCTGCTCACTCTTCTATCCCTTATTATATATTCTACATAAATATGAAAGAAAATGTGAAATGTAAAATATGAAATAGAATAGAATAGAATATTGTCACTTTGAATGTACACTAATCAGCATATATTAAAATGAAATTATGTTGCATATGATAGCAGTATCTCTGTTTATTTCTCTTCTCTGATACTACTGTTTTAGCAGTAGGATGTTTTTTTAAAGAAAGAACTCACCTTTAGTTATCCTATAAAACTATTACTGTTTTAATACAGTTGTGTATCATTTTTATTATAAATGTCAAGACAAGTTACAGTAAAGTGAACAACACATTAAAAAACAATATAAAAACATGTTCACTGAAGGGCAGAAGGAAATAAAAGATAATTTATGCATTCATAGAGAGGAGGGGTAAAAGGATTTTCAGCAGATACCTGCAAAATTCTAATGGAGAACCTCATGAAAATTTGAAGTGAGATGACTTCAGAATTAATATGCCACAGAATAGGAGGCCTGCTTATGCATATTAGGTGAAAGAGCTATCTATCTGCCATGAGGGTTTCAGCCCCACGTATAGCTGAAATCCCCCAAGCAGGCAACCTTTTTGCTCTCAAAAGTTCTTGCAACCCACCAAAGGAGTTCAGCTGCCCTCACCTGGTGAAAGGAGAAATCCTTTCGTGGGCTGCAGGAATGGAGCAGAATTCTTCAGGATTTCTGCTCCATTTTGGCAGCCTGCTGAAGGATTTCAGCTCCCTCTTTCCCCTCCATTTGCAACCTTCCCTGGCAGCTTCCTCACTGACTTTCTTGGAAAGCAGGCAGAGATTGTAAATGGTAATCACTGATTGCCAGAAGCTTGGCAACTGGTTGTAAATGTGTACCTGTTGCCAAGTGCCCAAAATGCAGCCATGTGACCATGATTGGGGCATGTTTTATGATGGCTGGAAATGCTTTACAAGCTGTAAAGTATTCTTTCCAAGACCACTGTAAATTTGAATGGTCATTAAATGATCAGCCATAATTCAACATTATTTAGGCACATGCACAGGGTATCTTGTTAATATATAATTTTATATTTTATATATAGCTTTATATAATTTGATTTTGAAAGGATTGATTACCTAAAATCACTATTTAGCAGATAATTTGCTCTGAAAAATGAATAGATAAAATAAAAAGGAGACAGATTATGTAGAATAGAAAGAAGGGCTTAGTGCTCTATTTACCCTTCTTTCTGTTTTTCTTAAAATAGTTTCAAATGGTCTTTGCTTTTCACAGTTAACCACAACAGTTGTAATTCTTCCATGTAGGTTATTATTAAAGACAGATACTTTGGTAAAGGAATCCAGAGTTTAGTTATGGAAGTTGTCTGAATGGGGTACAGAGATTCTTTTCTATTCTTCAGAATGATTGAGACATAAATTGTTTCATGACCAAAGTTTCTGAAAGGTTCTTTATTTGTACACTGAAATGCAAATAATATCTGACTGCCTTCTGTTAAAGAAGAATGTGACTTGTTTTTCAAATAAGTCTGGAAAGGTTCAACAAGGTAATTTTGAAGCTGTAAATCTAAATCACATACTTCTTCAAAGGCAAAGATGGAGGATTCTGATCTGGGATGTTCTGACTTATTGAGAATTGTGCACAGTTTGCCTGAGAGTGAAGCATAGGATCATTTGCTAGGTGGCAAAAATGTTCAAAGAATGATTATTTACCATTAATGATGAGTCTTGTTTATAAAGTAGCATCACATTAAACATCAGGCCTAATATTTGTATTTTTAAAAACATTTAAAGTATAAAATAAATGACTACATACAAGAGAAAAAGTAGGAAATAAGTGGATGGAAAATAAAATATAAGTAAATAAAATGTATAGTTACAAAATTTAAAAATTGTTATTATTTCTTTGGCTAATTAAATGAATATATAAACTAATTATATCATATGAGATACTTGCAATCATTACAAACTCTAAGCATTAAAATCTATACAGTATGGATGTTACCACTATTATCTGAAATAGTGCATGATCTAATAAAAAAATAAAATAAATATTAAATACTAAAACATAAGTAAATACAATATTAAGTTCTAGATTTCCTTTTATTGTTCCCCACTGTTGAACACAACAAGTTATAAATATTAATATTGCCTCCGCTATTTTCACATTAAATATTTTTCCCATAAAAACCAAATCCTAGGTATCTGAGTTTGCCTTCTTGTATGCTATTCTTGTATGCTATTCTTCTTTAAATTTAATCAAACTTATGTTCTAGAACATGGGTGTCAAACTCGATTGTGTCAGGTGACATATTGAGACGTATTGCAATGTTTTTTGTCTTTGCGGAGCCATGATGAGAGTAACCTGCGTGTGACGCATCCGGCCTGCAGGCTGCTAGTTTGACACCGCTGTTCTAAAGCTCTACTTTTACTTTTGCCGTTAGTAGATATTCCCCAAGTTTGGTTTCCAAGTATGAGATTGTCAGCTAATTGTCACTTTCCCAATGTTGGGGTAAATTTCCCTGTGTGGCCTTCTTAATATTTTTTTAAATGTTTGTTCTGGAAAAGTTCCTGGTAGAAAAAAGATGAGTTGTCAATTCAAAATTTGGTTTGATTTTTTAAAAAAATAATCCTTTGTATTTATTTCTAGTAGTTTTGATTTTTTTTACATAACTACTACATATGACAAAATGTTCTTCTGTATTACATTTCAAGCATTTATTATTATATGATTTATCTATTTTTGCAATTATGGGTAGGAGCTATGTACAATCTGTCAAGCAATTAATACAATTTTTCTTTTAATTATAGCTCAGGGTAAATTCCATCTGCATCCACTGTTCCATAGTCTTACTTGTTCTGTCTCAGATTTTAAAAACAATGTGTGTATACAGTATATGTGTCTACACACACACACACACACACACACACAGAAACATATCTTGGTTCTGTATAAGCATTTCAAATTCCATCATTTATCTTAAAAACCTTTCTTTCTTGATGTCACTTTTTATTCTAGAGATCTGTGAATTCAGCAGCCATAATAAATTTTGACCTTCACCAAATAATTCTTGCTGCAGCCACTTCTTTCAGTGTTGTAATTTCGAACAGTCGCTAACTAATGATTATAAGTCAAAGACTACCTGTACACATAATTTGAGTATTTCTGAGCCTGGATAGTTATAGTAAATTAAAAGCCTGTTAAATTTATTTACACACACACATTCAAAGTGACTGCCTGAGCCTGGGAAAAGACACCACTGTTTAATTATCTTGAAACATGATGCATTGTATGCAGCCCTGCATGTTCTGAAGCTTCTTGCAGAAGATTAGAGGAACCATATAAGAAGTCCTCACTTAACAACTACAATTGGGACTCGCAAATCCATTGCTAAGTGATGTGACTGTGAAGGGAGATATAATGTGACTGTGACTTACGATTTTACTGTTGGATTCTTCATTGATTCTGATGGTCAGAAGCTGACTGTGAAGCTTGCAAATGGTATACATATAACCGCAGAAAACTCTTGACAGTTGTAAATAACTGCTGTTTGCGAAGTACTCGAATGTCAATCATATGAATAAGGGAATGCTGTAATAATCATAAATGCAAGGGCTTGTTGCAGTTACTTTTTTGCACTTCATAGCTTTGAACAGTCACTAAACTAGGCATTATACTAGTATGTATCATCTACCTTTCCTGTAATTATACTTCAGTGAATCGCAATATATGCTGGTCATAAACTGTAACAATTGACTGATGTTGTTAGAATGAATTAAGGTAAATATTTCTACCAACAAACTAGTTTATAGTATTGAAATATTGAAATCCTGCAAATTATCTCTATATGTGTATCTATATCTTTATGTAGGATAGCTTTGATTATCCTATCAGCAAAATAATTTAGTCTGGTCTGGATTTAATCTGCAGAATAGAAAGTGTTTATAAATGTTTCAAGCGATTCATGAATGAGAATATGTGAGCAGATATTTATCTAAAGTAAACCCTGGTGCTGAACTAAATATAACTATAGTTTATATGTGATGGGCAAATGCTCAGTCAATTGTATAAGTCTAGGCACATAGTCAAAGAAGTGAGAATAATGAGTTTTTTATTTTTCTCCAGTAAAAAGTCAATTTATGAGAGTGACTTGCAGTGTTCCTGCTAGCTTTCCTATTCACTTTGCTTGTGAAAAGCCAACAGGGAAGATTGCAAATTGTGATTATATGACCATAGATCATTGCAACATCATAATTGCAAGCTAGGCACATGAGTACCCAGATCATTATCGTTTGACCAGGATGTTGCTGCAATGTCCACAACTTTGAGGACTGGTTATAAGTTTCAAGGTTGGTTTTCTTAAAGGCCCTATTCAGAGAGTTTATATGTGCATATTCCAACAAAGGAGTCTTTAATTATCTCTAGATTCTGTCGAGATGCCTGATAAATTCAGTAAATTAGTATAATTTTTTTAGTCAGTAGACCTTGAAATTACACTGACTTAATATCTTTCTCTTCAATCAGCTGGGGTACAGTTACATATTACCAACTGTTAACTTGGTCTCCTGTGCTTTTTAAGGTAGCTGTAAAGCTTGGGTGTAGTTGTAGAACTATTGATTTCAAACTTTTTTTGTGGTTTCCCAGTGTCCTTTTTATTGCCGATTTAGACGCAGCATTTTCTGAGAATTAATAGAAGGGCCAGTAAGAGAGGACCTTAGGAAGGCCATTTTGCCTATGAATAAAGCAAAGAAAAAAAGAGACTGGTGAATTTAGAGCACTAATTTTCTCCTTTTAATTTACACTTACTCACATTCTGTGTCAATTTTAACATGTCCATTTTATGGTTAGGGGCATCAGAAGATAAAAAGCCTTCTGGAAAATCATACGATTGCTAAGGGCTTTTGATTTCTCTTCTCATTTGATCATTTAAGGGATTGTAATTGTTAAGGGAAACATCACATGTCCGTGACTGTAGTTTACTTTGCTTCCTCCTTTCTATTGATTGCTTGTCAGTTGCAAAACACACACATTATGATCATGCTGCAATTGTTATAAATGTGAGGTTTGGTCGCAAAGCTATTTTATTTACACCATTATAACTTCGAATATTGATTAAGAAAAGGCAGTCAATAATCGAGGATGACTTTTCAGTGTAATCCCTAGTTACTAATAGATTGTCATAGATAGTAAAAAAAATGTTTTAAAGAACAGTGTTAAGCTGTAAAGTCAAATTCTATGTCACAGTGATTAGGAAATTTCCTTTGCTATATCTATCACGAATTGTTAAGCACAAATCCTGCAGTGTACAGGTTTTTCTCTGTCCTGGAGGCAGCTGCAATGAGGTTTGGCTGCACCAATATTGCACCTGATTGTGGGATTAAGCCATGCAGCCTAGGGTGCCGCAGCCTATTCTCCTGCACATTCCAGGGCTTCAAGAAGGATATTTACCGTAAAATAAGTCTGATCAGTGATGAAAAATAGTGAGGAGGGTATGGGACCTAGTGGGGTGGGAAACAGGCCCAAGGCCTGTGGGGACCCAGTGGTAGAGGATGGGGGAAATAGTCATGGGCACCCCTGCAATACATCATAAAGGTGTGTGGATTGAGACACATCCCAATTTTGTTCACACACCCATGGGAGTGCTGCAGTGGTCATAACTTCAAGACCAGATAGTAAGTAGTTTTTTGAAGTTACAACAACCAGTTGTAAGCCAAGAACAACCTGTAGTGAGAAAAAACATGATAGTCAGAGAATATCCTGAGGCATCCGATTGCTCACTGTAGATATAAATTGATTATGCAAAGGAGTTAGTATGGTATATTCTAAGGCAAGCCACATTGAGTGCCTTTTCTTACCCGTAAATCCCTAGAGTTGGACTGGTAGTTTCACAGTTTTCTGGGAGGAAATGACAGGAGGAGAACTGCACCAAGATCTTCCAGTCTTTGATGCAGTTAGCTGCTATCTCTACCTCTTTCCCAAGGGAGGAATAGCTCAGGCACGTTTAAATTGGATGGTTGGTTAAAGGGGATTATATTATGCATTAATTCACTTGCAGAATTTAAATAGTGATGTTTGCAGAATTGGCCATCCATACACTAAATGCTTGTCCCACAGAGGCTTTATTCATTTCTTTCTTCTTTAACAATGAACTTCATGATTGGCTGTTGTATTTTTATGCAAGGCACTAAAAGGTTAACTGGTAGAAAATTGATTTATGGATGTGGTGATCATGTTGAATAGAAAACTTATCAAACAGAATGTTTAAAATATATTCATATTTTATCTTTTGTATATTCATGTGTATAGTTCTGTATATTATATAATGTCTGGACTGGGAAACTCACAGGAAGTATTTTTCTGCAACTGTGTTACCAGACAAATTTAAACTTCTCTTTTAGGGCATTTCTATTGAAGATTTTGTACCTCTCCGAAAGTAGCTTCAATGTTCTATTTTAGCATTACATGCATTGTGAATCTAGGTAAACTTATTTTGGGTACAGCTGAGGCACTAGAAACTTTTGTTTCTAGCCATGAAAAACATTGGAACTCTATGGGGCTTCCCATTCACAAAAACTCTTCCTCAACCGTAAGTGCTCTGATGTCTCTTTAATAAACCTTTATCAGTAAATCTAATCTTAATTTTTCTAGTCAGTTTTTAATATGACTGGGCAATGCTTTGGATTCAACTCTAAATAATGTTTCTAAATGCATGGAAACCTGAGAATAAATATGGTTATTTTAATGAATAGCGAAATATACAGAACAAGTATTGGAAATATGATAAAAGGAATAACTCCATATATATTCCTTTCCAATAGTAAACAAGTTCAGATCAGCTACAAGTTTGAATATAATTTGTGGAAATACATTCTTCTTAAATGATAATTATAGTGTGTGTATGTGCATGTGTGTAGGTTGTTGTGTAAATCAGATGGTTCCTCCAATTATATTTATTTTTTCAAGTTGAGTTTAGTAAATGGAGCCTAGTGCTGTCTTTTCTTCAGGAAAATGAAAATTTAGCAAAAAGAAAGTATTTGGAGCCCAAAAGTTATTAACTTTTTCTTTTATTTATTTTTTAAAAAGTATACATGTCTCTTGAGTATCATTCTGTGTGCACTTTGTGCTTGCACTAAAAAAATAAAATATTTCTGGCAAAGATTTTCAAGAGCTGCTGCGTACTGCTTATTCTTCTGTTGTGCTTCAGTGCATTTATCTGCTCCCAAGTTGTTTGCACAATTTTACTCTACCCAAGGGTTTTGTATCAAAATAATTGCTTTATTTTGCAAGCTAAAAGTGTAGAGCTTTCCTTGGATGCAAACAGTATTATTTTCAGGATATATTTCAAATTAAGATTATTTCATCTCTTGGTTACCTTGTATCTTGGCTTCTGTTTATCAACATACTTTGAAATGTAAAATTCATTTTGGTTAAGTATCTGTTTCTGTACAGTATTTAACCTCATGTAATCTTCATAGAAACAACAGTATGATTAAAATAATTACCTTACGTTGCAAGCAGAAGGGGCAGAGCCTTTCCTTGGGTGCAAATGGTATTGTTTGTAGGTTATATTTTAAATTAAGGTTTTTTTATTTCCTTGCCAACTTTGTATCTTGGCTTCTGTTTGTCAACATACAAGATAAAATATGAAATTCATCTTGACAAAGTATCTTTTTTTGTACTGTATTCTTTTAATCTTCATAGAAGCAGTAAATTATATTTTTAAAAAGTAAGAGGTTTTACTGTAAAATGTGATTTGGATGCAGAAAATTGCAAGCAATATTCTATTCACAGATTACCTGTTGCATCCCACTGTTTCTCTTCCTCTAAAGTGTTTTTATGCTTGAAAGAACCTCTAGAATTGCACTTGATGATTTTTAAGAGGGAGAAATACAGTTGCAATATACTTGAAATTCAGATACATGCATCTTGACACAAACTCATTTAATTGGGAGTAGAGGCATCTCCTTCGTCCCATTCTAGATCAGTTGACAGTTAATACCATATGATTTATATGTCAGTTGTTTAACCTTTGTTGACTGTACACTTTGATAGATCATGCTAAGTGTGTGAGAAAATAGGATATATCAATGCCTTTGTTTCAGAATTCAGTTGGATATTGAAAAAGCACATTTGTGCTAACATATTAAAATAATTTATTTGTTAGAGAAAATTGCATTTCTGGAGAAGGATAAGTATGATCCTCCTATTCACTTGTCCTACTGTTTAACATTTGTTAAAAGAATTATTAACTTGAGCTTTGCATATTTTTGCTAATCTTACAATAATTTGTGATGAATGGAATAAGTGTTAAATGATTGCATTGTTTAGTGACAATTTTGTAACAGTCCTTTTTTTGTTTTGTTTTGTTTTTTTCCTAGGACCGGAATCGGCCCTATGATACTTTTAACTTGCACTCTTTGGAAAACTCATTAATGGATATGATAAGGACTGATCATGAACCTCTTAAAGGTAAACACTACCCTCCCAGTGGCCCACCAATGAGTTTCGCTGATATAATGTGGAGGAATCATTTTACAGGTTAGGAATATTCATATGTTCATACTTACCTTAAAAGAAAATCAGCTTTTTTTCTGCTATAACATTTTGATGTGTTATTGCTTTTTTTGCTAGTAAATAAATTGCTAAATGTTTAAAGCTGCTCCTTGATTTTAGAATCTCAGTTAACTGAGATAAAAAGTAAGTATATAGTATGATTAATGATGCAGTTAGATGTCAAATCATAGTTTATAGATTGGACCATTTTCTCCAAAAATATCTTAGATCATCTATTTTAAATTTACAGTCAAAGAAATAAACATATTTTTAAAGCACCTGTTTTGTTCTATTTTGAAAGAAGTGTGTGTAACAAGCTAAGGGCATGTGCATTTTCAATCTTGCTAGATAGACAGGGTGCCAGACGTGCTTGACATATATAAGCTCCAAAATAAACAACTATTACAATTAACTGAAAATCAAGGCATAATTTCTCATGAAAGGGCTGGCCCTTTTTCGACAGCTTTCCTTTTCTATTTTTAAGAACTCACTAAGTGTGCAACCTGGCACATGAATAAGAACAATCTTAAAATTAGAAAAAAATGACCAAATCAGCTCCAATTCATACTGGTAATTCAGTATATTTCTTAAATAATCCAACCAAGGAGAACCATAAATGGTCCAGAAACATTTACTAACTAAAACTTAACACACTTAACTTCTTTCTGGGTGTTGTACAAAGTTAAATCAAACAATTAGAACAAATCAAATAACGTTAATTCCTGTAGAACATGGATGTCAAACTTGTTGCATCACGTTGCCGTCATGTGACGTTTTGCAACAATTTAGCCATTCACGGAGCTGGGGTCGGCATGGCCTGCACGTGACGCATCTGGCCCACGGTCCGCCAGCTTGACACCCCTGCTCTAGAAATAACAATGCCGTTAGTCCTTGCATTAGTGGTATCCCACCTGAATTATTGTAGTAGATTTTTTTAGCAAGCCTTCCTAACTGCTTTCTGTACACTGTGCAAGATACTCTTATTTGTGCGCTTCTAGATCTTTCCCAACCCATCCCAACTTCACTCGCTCCTTTCAATGGTTGAGTTTTTAAAGCCCCTGCATTATCACATCCAGCACTGGTTTAGGCCATTATTTTGTTAATTATATAGTTATTTTGTTCAGAACTGAAAAGACTAGTGCTTCTTACTTGTAGTTTGTATTAAGATTCTAGCAAGGCTATGTGAAAAATATACAGTTAAAGGAAAAACATTTAGTTTGCAAGACAGCTGAGGTCACGTCCAAAATTATACAAGACAGCTGAGGTCATGTGTCTAAAATTATGCAATTCACTAACTCTTTTTAATTCTATACATCTTGAATTGATTGCTTGAAAGCCAATGAAAGATTTTTCATATCAGATATGTTTGATAAATCCATGCTTATCCTTTTTCATTTATTGGAAAATGGAATTATTTCAGAGTCTTTAAAAATTTAAGAAGTAATTGAGCAGTGTGCAAAGATTCTTAAAATTAAACATTACTTAGCTGTTTAGTAACCCACTTTCTAATATATATATGTGCATGTATATATTTAGAATATTCTTCTACTGTCTCAAACATCTGTTTAACAGAGGGGAATTTTAGAAATGAGAACAGTAAAAAGCTTAAATATGCATACTAAAATAGCTGAACAGCAAAGTATTAACAGAATAATAAAATTGGAGAATGAAATTGGCAGAATAATGTATGTGGTTAATAATAAAATTGGAGAATAAAAGATTGGCAGAATAATGTCTTCAGTTAAGGACAACAAAAAGGCTAGGCTTGCATTGTTAGGAGCAGAAAGATATTTCTGATATTTTAGATTATTAATAAATGTCTAACTTTTTCAAGGGATATTATGGTTTTTAAATTACATACAAAATGATCTTGTTAGTTGTGTTTTGTACAAGTTGAAATTTGAAACTTACTATCCACTATTACTGAATAAAGAGACTTGGCTGATTTCCCTCTAATAAAGTTAATGATTATTGATGCTTGCTGTGATGTCCATTGGGCAAAGGTCATAAGCCACTGTTGCAATCTGGCAAGAAGTTAAAAACAGCCTATCAAAGATTTTCAGAGACAAGGTAACAGGAAAGTGGTCACTTTCAGGTCGACTGACATTTCCAGGCCTAGATACATAGTGGATTAAATTCTGAGAGATCCCAACATAAGCTAACCAAGAGCGCTTGGAATTAGCCCAGCAACTGTATTCAGCTGGGTAATATCATTAATAGACCTATTTAAAATTACCTCATACAGTTTCATGAAAGTCTGGCCAAATCCCTCTATAATCACTGTATACATCTTTAAACTGGTGGCATAGAATGAGGGATGTTGTCTATGGAGATTCTCAGTCATCCAGGTCATGGTTGTCCCAAAGGTGCTTTTTCAAGAGGCAACTGGACTTTC
>JANHFL010000933.1:69003-91632 GCA_032468155.1 Oxyrhabdium leporinum
GACCACTTTGGGGCACCCTGGACATAGATTTGCACATTTAGGAACCATTCTTTTCCTAATTGCTTGTACAGCAGATATAGGTAGCCATTTAATAACCATTCTCATTCAGCAACTGTTATGATGGTGCTGAACAAGTAGTATTTTCAACCAGTCCTCAAAAGTTCCCATGGTCCCAGCATTCATGTGGTCATGTGGTTGCAGTCTGGGCCTTGACAACTGGCCGGCACTTATGACAGCATAATATGATCACCATTTGCAACATTCTCTGCTGGCTTCCCTGAAGCAAAGCCAAAGAGGAAGTCGGCCGGGCAGGTGGCAAGTCCCTCCACTAAGTTACAGGCAACCCAAGCACCTTCCCCTGCTCTGCAGCAGCCACTTACTGGCCTGCTTGGGACTTACTTAATGATTCTTGCTTAATGCTGGCAATAGGAAATGCTGGGATTTCCATCGGTAAGCAGTATGATCATGTGACATCTCACTTGCAACTGTATTACTTAGCAATGGAAATCCCAGCACTGTCATTGTTAAGCAAGGATTACCTGTAATATTTGAATTCACAAAAACACTGTAAAAGTCAATATTAAATGAAATATTTCAACTGTTAAAAGCTTCTAATAAAACTAATTTGTTTTCTCACTATGTTAATGGGAATTGTGTAAGAGAATATATTTCCTGGAGGACAAAAACAAAATCCATACCTAACTGCTAACTACCTTTGGCTTGAGAGCAAAAATAAAGTTTATTCCTGCCATTGACTAGGTTAAATGGACTACCTCATACACTATTTCTGTTGTTTTCTTTTTCCTTTACTTCTTTGCCATATCTTACCATCTTAATTTTCAGCTCTGAGAATGTTAAAATATAATATATAAAAATTGACATTTCATGTTTGTAATTGAGCATTTGCTTGGCATTCTGTGATCATTCAGAATAGCCTCCAGAACCTCCTGCAGATCTACCATAGAGAGGCAAAGAGAGTGCAGAAACATCTGTGTGCTATACTTAAACAAATAGGAAAATAGAGTAGCCCCCAATAGGAGTGTTTTATCTCTTACTTACTATATCAATACTAGAGAGTAAAATAGAGAACATCTAAACTGAAAATATTTGAATATAGAGGTTATGCAATTGATCAGGGGTGGGTGGGACTGCTACTAATCATAATCTGAAAGCTGAATAAGGATCCTTAAGTTGCTTAATTTAAACCTAAGAATTTCAACCAGAAAACCAATTGTGTCTGTAATGGTTTCAGTCAGTCATCATTTAGCTTTTAGCTCTTATCTTACTTTAAAATTATTAGTTTTGAATTGTGATTCTTGGGTACAGCTGAAATAAAATAGAACACATTCAGTTTTCTGCATCCATGAGATATTTTTGAGACTATGTCTATCATTACTAGTACTATTGAATTAAATAGTTTTTGTAATGTATTTTAGCTTTAATTTGAGTGAAGAGTTTAAAATCATGACACTTCCAGGTTAAATCTCTTTATATTGCAATAACATATGCAGTATGTGTATATGGTCGCATGCATATATGCACACAAATGCACATACTTATATACACATTATACATCTTGACAGTTTTGATTTTCTGAGAAGATAGTTGTTAAGTGTAACTTAAAAATAGAAAGCCAAAAAGCAGGTGACAAAATGTCAGGCAGTCAGTCCCTGGTAGAGTGACTGAATGAACACAACATGCACAGACGCACATCAGATGTCACAGATTTGGTTCTATTTTTGTACCTGACTTTAGCAAAAGAAGAAAAAAGTATTTTTAAAACTGTTTAGTGTCATAATTACAAGCTTCACTTCTATATTACCAACATATATAAATATATAACAGCTTTAAATGGTTTAAATAACCATTTACTGCAATTTGGTTAGTTATTTTAGCAGACTTTTGTGTGCCAAATGGGTCTCTCCTGGAATCTTATCTGAAACAATTTGTTTGCCGTTTCTCCCTTGGCCAAATAGAAGATCGTCTTGGTATTTTTACAGAAACATTTTACAGAAAACGTCTAGGTTAAGTGCTGGAAACTGTTTTGGGCACGGGCAAAACAGTACATTTTTGGTAACATACTTAGATTCTCCTGCTCAGAAGATAATATTCTTGCTTTGGGTCTGTTAGTTGAAGCTAAATAATAAATTTGTTGTGGACTATCTTTGGTGTTCGCAATTGGGAATAATCATTCCTGCTGAAGAGATCTTACATTATTTTGCTTAAATCATTCTGGGGGAATATGAGGAAAAATAGGATAACATATTAAATTCTAAATGATGCGGAATAAATTACTGCCTCCATGCTTCCATTAATTCTTGTGAAGTGCAAGATGTTCTAAAACTGTTCTACTTAGAATATAACAAGTATCAATCCTTATGGAGATTTTTAGTGTTCCTTTCTTTGTTTTTATTTTTTAAAACACCAAGATTCTTCTGACTCAGCTTTACCTATAATTCTTATTGTAAAGGTTATGATTTATGGTATATTTTGTATTATAAGTTGTTAAAAACCAGTTTTACTGATTTTAAAAGCTGATTATTTCCCATCGTACTATACTTGTATACAATTCATAACATACATTTCATTTTCTACATGGAGGAAGTAGTACATTTTGCCATTTAGCAAAAAGTGAAGAATCTTCTTCAGCACTACACAGAGGAAGAATTTGGGTTTGGGGGGACAAGGAGCCTTCATGAATTGAGTATGTACAACTTGTTGAAGCCATATTATCACTTAGAGGCTTCCCACCCTTGTTTAAAAGAGATTTCTGTGGTGGAGGGTGCTTAATGATTTTGGAAGTTTCTAGGGCTTCATATAGATTACCATGTTTATATCCTTATAACAACCTGCAAGGTACTTTACTATTCACATTCTTGCAATATAGATGGAGAGATGAGACTCAAATTAAATAACAGAATAAAGATGCTTTCAAGATATATAAGATTCAGATCAGAGACTCTGGGATTGATATTTCCCTTGTCTTTACCACAACACAGTCGTGAATGAATTAAAGAGGCTTGCAATAGTTTCCAGAAGCAGATTATTTCATACACTTATGAGTTAACGAGAATCCAAACTACAGTAAACATATAAAATAGGCTTTGGCTTTTCTTGAGGAATCATAAGCAAGTTATTTCTACTCACATTATCAGCAATCAGCTAAAGAAACACTAAAGAGCTAATAGTTTGTTTTGACAACAAGAAGCTGCTAGTATTTCTTCCTAGATTTCCCTATTGAGTCAGTGGGATGGAGATGAGGGAATGTGTTTATTTTTCCTCCAAAGCACAATATTTAACATTAGGTACCGTTTCTTGTTACAGTTAATTAATTGAAATGTGTGTTTTCTGTTAATCTAAAAATCAAATTCCAAGAATTAGAAATAAGAGCAGAACTATTTCTATTATAAAGAAACCAATAAAAGAAGATTAACATGTTTAGGTTCATTTTTCTCTCAGACGGTTTGTCATCTTTTACCTTTAATGAACATAGCATATAGTAGTTATTATTACATATCTTGTATAGGAGAAGAGATGGAACACATTTTGTGATGATTAACGCTATTCATATCTGTTTGATTTTGAAACTAGGTTTTTTAAAAAAATTAACTCTAGTATTAAAATTCTGTTTACCTTTTTTTAGGTCGCATGGGTATAAATTTTCATCATCCGGGAACAGATAACATTATGACCCTCAATAGTAAGTTCATATCTTACTTTACTGCATTTTGTACAACTTGTGTATTCAATATGCTTTTGCATTTATGTGTCCATTTTGATTACAAAGGAAAGGGAGTAGAAATAGATAATATAAAAGTCTTCCCACATCATTCAAAAGTCTATCATATTATTCCAAACTGAAGGGATTATTTTTAGAAGAAAGTTGATTGCGATATAGGTAGTCCTTGACTTACAACATTTTGTTTAGTGACTGTTAAAAGTTACAATGGCACTGAAAAATGTGATTTATGACTGTTCTTCACACTTACGATTATTGCAACATTCCCATGGTCACGATCAAAATTCAGACACTTGGCAACTGACTTATATTTAGGACTATTGCAGTGTTCCGGGGTTATGTGATCACCTTTTGCAACCACCTGACAAACAAAGTCAGTAAGGAAGCCAGATTCATTTAACAACTATGTTACTAACTTAACAACTACAGTGATTCACTTAACAACTGTTAAGAAAGGTCATAAAATGTGGCAGATGTTTCACTTATCAACAGTAATGTTGGGCTCAGTTGTGGTTGTAAGTCGAGGACTACTTGTATTGTGATTATAAAAATCTGTACAGTATATTGCAGAAAACTAAAATGTATTGTAAAGATCTTCAGGTTTTTGGAGCTACTTAGAGTCACAGCCCCAAGTGCTCCGACCATTACTGGGACTATGATTTTTACTTTCTGTATCCTCTCTAATTCCTCCTTCAAGCCCTGGTACTACTCCAGCTTCCCATACTCCTTCCTTATGTTGCTGTCTCTTGCGCACTGTTACATCTATCACCATCCATCACGGCTACTTTCTGATTTCTGTCTGTTACTCCAATGTCTGGTTGATTGGTCAGTACCTGCCTATACCTCTGGAACTGGAAATCGGGATCTAGAAATCAGGATCTTAGCCCTATTATCCTCCATGACCTTCTGTGGAATCCCTGTTCTAAATTAATCCATATGCAGTGCAGATGTTCTTATACACAATGCCATCTGGTTGTGCCATTCAGTGAAATAAAAGGCTGGACTAAAAGATAACAGCACCAACCTATCAATAAGTGGTAGGTTGTTGGACTGTCTCTGAGGTCTCTCAGGATAGTCCAGTGGATCCTGTCCAGTGTGGTATACCCCTCCTTCTATGGATTTGGTACTTATTGCCTGTTCTTGTGTGCTATCTTTTAGTCCAGCCCTCTCCAGCCACTTATAGGATTTCCCAGTGTACCCAATGACTGAACTATCTGTCAATGGTAAAATCCTATTCAATGTCTTATCTTGCCATAGCTGTTCTTCTGTCCCATAACTGTTGTTACCCAGGCATTCTCAGGCAGCTCTTCTGTGGGTGCCATCTTACTGATGTTCTCCTGGATGCTCTAGGTTTCATACAGGACAGTAACTTTGACATCTATCAGATTCCCCTGTCCTCTTTTCAGATGATGTACAGTCTCTTTGTGCAGTGTCAGTATTGTAGCCAATGAGGTTTATTTGAGGTGTAGTTACTGCTAATTGCAAATTTTTCAGTATATATACATTTCAATATATACCTTTAAATATTTTCTGAAACATTCAGAGTTGAATGTTTGATTGACTTTCTTTGGCAGGCAATATCTGCTTATCTTATTACTAGTAATAAAATTGTGTACTAAGTGTGGGGAGCATTACAATTATTTTGTTAAATATGTTTTCAATAAATTCATTTAAATCAAGAATAATGTGGTTTTATTTTTTTAAACTCAGCATAGATTTTCTTATCTATTTGCATAAATAGTCTAGTTTGTTCTGAAGAAGACTAGCAATATGATTAAAGTAAGAAAGAGTTATGCACAAACAACCTAACTAGATTCTGTTGTTGTTTATACTATTACCTGTCAGATCTGTCTCCCAAGAGTTTATAAATCTCTACAAATTTCTGATTATTGGGGTTTTTATTTTTTATTCCATTAACATTCATGTTATAATTAATAATTTGTAAGAATTGTATGGCACTGCAAACATGAACTTAATAAATTATTGGAATTCCTATTTTATGCACCTTGACATTAATACACAACTAGTGAATATAGATGTATTCATGTAGTGGAAATGTTGATCATAATCAACTGTTGAATTAAATTGCATTAGTGCAGGGTATACGTTGCTCTTATTTGATTATTAATGAAAGATGCAACCATGTTTTCTCCTCCAACAATGCATTAAATGCATGTGGTATATGTTCTTTCTATGATTCTGTTGGCCACATAGCAAGCAATGTCAAATCAATATGATCTATCTCATAACTGTGCTATTTGCTTTTGCACTTTATTCTAGATTATATTCCTGTAAACTAACTCCAGTAACTGATAGCCTTGTAAAATATAATGTGGTCCAAACCTCTGGGAAATAATTAGGACCCAGCAAGATACTATTTCTTGGTTTCATTACTCCCAGTATTTAAAAAAACCAACCCTACTAACAGCTATCTCTTTAGTATTGGACAGTGCTTTGCTGCTCTGAATTAGATAGATAGACAGAGAAGACCCATGGTTCATTAATTTTCTTCTTTGAGGAGTGGTCAGTTTACATCTTATTGATATTTAGAAAAAGAAGGAGATCATTGGGTCAAACTAATGTTTGCATTTATCATGTGGGTAGTAACTTAAGACAAATTACTGTGCTATACAGGTATTTTAGATATACAAATAGATATGGATGAAAAATTATTTACTTACAGAAAAGAAAACAACTTGGCTAACCTATCAGTCCCTTTTACCAAATGGACCTATATTCATGCAATTTGATTGCAATATGGACAATAGTTTGACTACAATTAAAATGAAAGAGAACCTTTTAAAATGTAGAAGGTAATGAAGCAGTGATAATTAAACATATGTTTAAATACAAAGAACATATATTGAGAAATTAAACACTATTAAGAACATTATTAGGACTGTACAATGTGTTGAATTTAATTCTACAAGGTACTCCAGACCACATGGGTATGAGTATAGCATTTATCCTGAACCCATTAAAATGGCTGTATTTTCTCCTCGGATTTTATGGCAGTTTTGTACTGTGGCCATAAGACCCTGGGAGAAGACGTGATTACTTTAAGGATTTGTAGGTGGGTATAGGCATTAATACAGGATTGATTACCATGGTATCTTATCTATTGAAAATCATTCCAAAAATTAAAAGTAATTCAGACTGGATTAAATATCTACGTTTGTTTCTTGATACCATTTCTTATCACTTGTTGTCTAGTTAAATACAGTACATTCAATCTCCACAATTAGTCTATCTTCCCAACAAAGTCCAAATAAAAAAGGTTTGCAATTAAGAGTAATAAATCCATTCCCCAATCTTCCCCAGCCCTTCTTAGAAAAAGAATTTATCAGTTCTCCATGTCGTGATTCTGCTATTGTAAACAAAGGCAGGCTTGAAGTTCAGAGAGATGTATGGACACAACTCAGTTAGTTCTCTATCTCTACAGTCAATATCTCTTCGATTTACAGCTTTCAAATGAGATTCCTCTAAGCCTCCAAATATTTTCCATGACCATTATCATCTCATCAAACTTTTATAAAAACTTTCAGCTAAAAGTTATACGTTGCCAGAAGGTCTTTTCTCAGATTTCAGCCACTGCTTGTCTGTAATCTCAAACATTATTTCTCTATGAAGCTTAACCAGAGAACAAAGAAGCTGAAGCTGAAGGAAATAGGAAAAATATTTTCTGGATATTTCGATCCCAAATTAAAAGAAAAATTAAAAAGAACTAAACTCCAAGTACTTTGCAAATTAAAAAGATATGAAAACCCTGTGGTGAGAGCCCAGTATTACTGTAAATCAAATGAAAGCACTTCACCATCCATAAGCACACCATGTTTCCATACAGAAAGCAAAATTTATTTAGAACAACAGCATAAATCAAAGGGAAAAAGAAAAAAGAGAACAGTTAAAAGTCCAGCAGGGGGTTGAAATAAATCAGTATTTAGCTGGCTGGTCTACTTTTAAAGATATAAAGCAAAGTAAAAATTCAAAAAATGAAATTAAGACCAGGCATGCTTTAAAAAACCTGAAATGCTGACAGGAAGATAGATGCCTGCAACATTCCAATCGTTCCCAGAGGGAACTGGAACCTTCAAGACTCCCCTTGCCAAATGGGTCCACGGCCATCCAAAAGTCATCTTGGGTTCCTAAATTCTCCCATTCAACTCCAGGGAGCAGCACTGCCAGAGAGTCAGCTTAGGCAGCAAAATTGCAAATCCTCGGCAAGAGAGACAAATCTCCTTACCGTTCAGCAGCCATCTTGGGGAGGAGTCTCAACATGTGAAAGGTCAACACTTTTTCTCACACATTGAATTGTACATGGGAATGTATCTCTTTAATGCAGTTCTTGAAATCTGTGCAGTCTTTCATGTCATCTCTGTACTCAAAGAATTCACAGATGCTACATTAAATTTGCTTCGTTAGGTTTTGTCCTTTTGTATGCTTATTACATTTATTAATTCTGGATTGATTAGTTACTTAAATAAAGCTGAAATACAGGTAGTCCCCGACTTACAACAGTTCATTTAGTGACCTTTCAAGTTACAACGGCACTGAAAAAAGTGACTTATGACCATTTCTCATTCTTATAAATGTTGCAGCAATCCAATGGTCACGTGATTTACATTCAAATGCTTGACAACTGATTCACATTTATGACTGTTGCAGTGTCCTGGGGTCATGTGATCCCCTTATGCAACCTTCTGATAAGCAAAGTCAAGGCAGAAACCAGATTCACTTAACAACTATGTTACTAATTTAACAACTGCAGGGATTCACTTAACAAATATGGCAAGAAAAGTCGTAAAATGGGGCAAAACTCTCTTAACAAATTTCTCACTTAACAAAATAAATTTTGGGCTCAGTTGTGATCGTAAGTTGAGGACTACCTGTATTAGGTTATAGACTTAAAATCAATTATGTATTTTGCCATAATGCAACTTAAATATCAAATATTTTCACCCATTCTAATACATAATAGAAGGAAAGGAGTGAAGTATTTCCCTAGCATAGAGATACAGTAAATGGTTAGTTTTTAATTAGTATTTTTCTTATTTGTGTTTCAGTATTTGGTGTTGGTATATAGTTGCCTGTTCTACAGCAGCTTTTAAAAGTGTTCTTTATGTTTTTGTGTCTAGTCCTTCTACATTAATTTCAGTGAATTTGGCTCCATTTTTCCTGGCACTGTCCTTCCTACAGAATGACCATTTGTTGCAGTGTTTAAATTAATCCTGACAGAAACACATACGTAAAAAATGTTTTATTTTTTTGAAAGTGGAAGATTTGCTTTATAATTCTTCCTTCTCAGAGTTAATATAATTTAAAAGCTGTCTACATTATTTTCAGTGTTTGCCACTCTTTATTTTTAATTTTATAAACTATATATGGAGCAATAGATTCATTTACTACTATATACTTGTTTCTAGAATTCAGTGATATTTATGAGTGTGTTTTGAATTTGAAATACATTTTACAGTAGTAATCTACATGAAATTAACAGTTTGAAATCATTAGAAAGCTCTAAATAGTAATGCTACAATGAACAATTTACAGAAAAAAACTGAAATGATTTTGCTGGCAGATAGATCAAAATATTACCAATTGCTATAAAGGTTTAAATGTCCACTATGTTAGCTTTCTAGAAAGAATGATTTATTTGGCTGAATTTCACAGTGTCCTGTACCTAAAATCTTTTTTGGTTCAGAAACTGAATGCATATTTCCTACCCAGCCTGTACTAACTCATTCAATGGAAGAAGTAGCAGAACATACTAAAAAGGCAAATAATTATTGAATTCTTCATTTCAGAAAATGGAAATATTACCTTTTACTGTTTTAGTGAGATAAGAATGGAAATTTAGATATGCTTTAATAGTTACAATTATATTTGAGTAACCTGTATTTTCTTTAATATAATGGTTCAATTTTTATAATGTTCGCAGATTACATTCTACATAAAATTGCTTTGAATGCTTGATAAAATTGAAATTTCAGAATGAAATTGTATAACCAGGATTATAGGGTATTAATGTTGATAGTGAATACTATACATTTAATCTACTGCACTTTCAGATATATTTAGCCATTTAAACTAATATGACTTGATCTAAAGGATGCTATATAAATTGATTTATTAAACAAAATGTTTTTTTTAAATGATTCCAATTAAATAATTGCTTGAGATTGTTTTTTGTAAAAATAGTATTCTCATCTAGGTGCCTTTTACAATAAGTTCTTTAGTATCAAATATATTTTGCCCATGTATTTTAGATATCTAGAATTGTGCATTTAGCTATATTTCATATGCTTGTTCCACATTTAAAATATCTGAATTATTTTGTTCAAAGTTGAGATTTGCAGAAAATTATAAATATAATAATTCTTATTATGCCAATACCTATTGTATTTTTTTTATTTACATGCAGCCAGGAGCTATGGGCGGAGACGAGGTAAATTTTTCTTTTGAATGCTTCATCAGATATGGTCATGAGAACAACAAATTACAAAATAAATAGCTGTATATTTTTGTAAAAGACAAGAATTGCTTTTCTCCTCCCATAACAATGATATTGGTCTTTATCCTGCTCAATAGCTTTGCAATTACATGAACATAATGAAATGAGAGTATTGAAAGAGAATTGCACTGCTATTAAAAACTAAAACTGGTAGGATTGGAAAAGATAATTGGCTTTATCTGCTTAAAGAAAAAAAGAATATTAATATATTCCAATAGCAAGCATGCAGTTTTTCTTGATTTTTAAAGCCTGATAAAACATATGGCTTTATGCTCTCTGTAAAATAAAAAAAAAGAATGTGTTTAAATAGATTATTCCAGGAATCTGCAATAAATAATTACAAGAAATTTTCTGACATATGTTTGGGCAAGCTTAAGGTCAAACAGCAGATGATTTTATTAGCAGTCTTCGACCTCACTAAGATATATGAAATAGATCAATGTGGTTTCAGAGAATGGAACATTGCCTATTTTCATTTATCAATTTTTTTTCTTGAAATCCTCTATTTGTTGCAGACGATAAAAATATAGCCCATATTACTATGAAATAGATTTTACTCAAAAGGCAAATGCCGCTAGCAAAACTCCTGATCCCTGTAATGACAGGAGTGGGGAAAATATCTTTTTCCTTACTACAATTCCAATTTATATTACAATTATATTGTAATTTTAATAAAATATATTAAAATTAATTATCTGAACACAAATATATGTGAATGCCCTTAACCTATCAAGGGATATTTTAAAAATCTTTAACTTGTTTTATTTTAAATTAAAATTCAGATCTAGTATATTTTAGGGGCTTATAATATTTGGATTTAAAGATATTTTGAGACTTTTAGATCTAACTTTTGCTTTTTGTGGAACTGGAACAGAGGCTGAATTAAATTTTAAAGTTGCAAAGGAAACATTTCTAGGAGAAGTGTAATTTCAGAACTATTCTTTAAAATATATTTTCTTCATATTTGGTACAGTCCAATGTATGCATTCTGCAACTACACAGGACAAAATTTTTAATTTTAAAATTCGATAATAAATACCGTTGATCAAACTCTAATTCTATACCTCACATTATTACCAGGTTTACCTTTCTGCTCCATTTTTTTTAATGATTGCAGGCTGCAGCACCATTAAAGTTTACCTTTTTTTAAAATCAGGTAAAAGGAAATAATGGGGTTTTTTTCTTAATTTTTTCCTCACCCATCTCTCACTTAGCAATTCTTTGCATCAGTTGATAATCCATCAGTATAATGCTTTTTCTACATTAGTTCCACTATAGCATGAGATTGCCATGCTGTTTGTTTTCCTTGCTTGATGACATGCTGCCCCTCTGTCAGAGAGTTCAGAGGCAAGATCTGAAGCTGTTCTTTTTCTCATCTTCATGAGCTGGATGCTAAAGCCAAAGCTTTCCCAACTTTGCGAGCCTGGCATGTCTTCCTTCTGTTGCTCTTATTACTAGTCTCCTCCTATAGATTCTAGACCAGTAGTATAACCCATGCCACTGTCATCTGGCCAAAGTGAACATTGCCAGCATTGGGAGGTGATAGAGGAAAGATAGGCAAGCTGGTGCTCTTAAACTCTTTTATTTTGTGTTTCATCTCCTAATAGCACTTTCCAAGAAAGATAATGGATTTTAGGAGTTGTGTCTAAAGCATCTAGAGAGCACCAGCACCAATTGACTTATTTTTTCTCAATAGAACATAATGATGGTCACTTCGTATCATTCAGTTTAGTTGAGATAATTTTTGATTCTAGACA
Source organism: Oxyrhabdium leporinum (assembly GCA_032468155.1). Lineage (NCBI taxonomy): Eukaryota > Metazoa > Chordata > Lepidosauria > Squamata > Cyclocoridae > Oxyrhabdium > Oxyrhabdium leporinum. The sequence goes on from JANHFL010000933.1 coordinate 81,011, forward strand.
AGTAACTTTTTTTTGACTCATCAAAAAAAACAGTCAGAACTAACATCTTGGAACTTGTCAAGATCAATTTGCAATTTGTTGCTGAATTCGGATGGTTTGAAGTTACATGTTTAAAAATCGTAGTAATTAAGCCCTTAGTGTTTAAATGACATTCTCCAAAAATCAAATAATCTAATTTGCACCAAGTTAGTTGTGCTTCCTTTCAATAAGACAGTGTTACGGATAGAGAAATATATACTGCTATGATTTTAAAATAAGTATTAATACTGCTGATGATAATGATGACAGCCTGCTCATGAGAAGTACTGACATAATGTTGATACTAGCAGAAATAAGTATAATACAGATGATTAAAATAATTGTGAAGATGATAATAGTATCTATTACCCATTCTATTTTTGGCTCTTACTATTTTTCTACACTGGCTCTACCCATTTTTTTTTAATGCTGCCAACATTAGTTGCAGCATTCAACTTGAAAAGAATTCTCTTTCCCTGTCAGGATGTTGATTTTGGAAAATTTCTTCAGAGCAATTGTTTTACCATCATGAATGGACTTCTATTTGTTTTTGCTCATTGCTGATGATAAAACTAAGAAAAGGAAAAGAGCCTAGAACCAATGCCTTTGCAGGTTGTTTCTTGATGCACAGTTACATTTAGTTTATAATATCCTTAATTAGAAATCTTAGTTACTGATAGATGAAAATTAATGAGTTGATTGTGCTGGCAACCGATTACTGCAGAATCTAAACATATTTGCAGTTTGATCCCTTGGCTAAAGTAGATAAAAATTTTATTTGATGAATTAAAATTACTAATAAAGTTAACTGAGATATTTTTCTTATAGAACATATAAGCTACCTGATTGGGTTCTGGTTTTCTTTTGCCTATCTTTTGCCAGTCTCAGGGTAGAAAAAAGCTAGGCATGCATTGTCACTTACAAGTGAATTTAGATATGAGTTGTTTAGATCTAAATCTTCAATTTTTTTTCTTCTATTGTCATATGGACAACTGTCCTATTTTTTAAATTTTAATTGGTGATTATGAACCAAAATTATTTTATTATTTGGTTAATGTGATTTAATAAGAATTGTGAACATGGTCTACAATGTTGCCAAAAGAAATTGAATATTAATTAATTCAGGAAACTGGGAAATATTCTATGCAAAGAACCAATGACTTGCAAACCTACTAAAAGTGTACTAACATTAAAAATATAACATTGTTACAAAATGGTTAAGATTATCCATTAATCTTCTAGATCATTGGGTTGCAACCACCATAATTCTAACTATTGTATTGTGTGAAAAAAGATATATAATTTAAAATACCTGGAGCCTATCTGTTCTTTAACCAAGTGAAAGTTAGGCCATGACTATTTGGGAATATCCATCTGGATATCCATCTGGATTTGGAACTGCCACAGAATCTTACTCCTATTATTCTCCATGAATGTCTAAGGAATCTCCCATCTGGATTTGAGGGTCTTGTCCACACACGGTAAATAGGTTCCTGTACATACCATAGTGCTTGCTACCGTACTTGATTGTGCCATTCAGTATATCCTGCCTGCACTTTTCACCCGGACACTTTGCATTGGACTGTGTCTGAAGCTTCTCAGCACAGTTTGTACTTTGGGTCCTGCCTAGTGTGGTAGACCTCTGCTTCTATGGAACTGGTGCATAGTACTGGTCTTGTGCTGTATGATCAGTGCCTCAATGCTGTCTTTTAGTTCAGCATTTTCCAGCTGCCGATAGGATTTCTCAGTGCCAGCCATCTCTTGATGGTCCATCTTGAGTCTTGGGTGACTGTTCTGTCTATGAGCAATTGGAGTTTTGATTCTCAGGTATTGTTCACAATGCTTTACTGAGCTGTGCTCAAGTACTGGGTCATATGGTCCTGTGGCTTGACAGCTATGATGCCTGATAGGACTTTCCATGTTGTGGGAAAGTATGTTATCAGCTGCTAATTGGAAGGTTGCTGTTTGCTTATGGGGATTTTTCATGATCAATACTATCCTTCCTTGTGTTGACTAGTCTGGGTAGAAGCCAGATCTTAATAATTGGTTCTCCTGTGCTGCTAGGTATTCATTCATTGCTGTCAGTCTCCTTAGCCTGTAGGTGTGGATCACCTTTGGGCGAGGTGCTGTCCAGCTCTTCATGTTCTTGATCCATTTTTGGAATCTGCTACTGTGATAGTGATTGGTTCCTATTCTGGGAGATTTCTGTGGTCTGTTCTCAGGTCCTGCAGCCACCTCCCTGGTGTTATGTGTCTCCTCTTTCTCTGCTATGTTCTTCCAGTACTATTCAGTATCTGCTGTTGGTGGCTCTGCTGTTGATGTGTTGTTACACTGAATTTGGACGGACACCTTGGATGGTTCTTTGGAGAACAGGACATTTATCTTCTTGGCATCTGTTTCTTTAGCATGTCTCCTTAGCCTGATAGCCAGTTTTGTGGGCCTTTGTTTAGCAGTCTAAGGTTTTACCGCACCACACCCAACTTCTCTCTAAGTTACCTTGATTTTAGCCTTCAACCTCATTTTCCAGGGAGGGTATGTACTATGGTTCTTCTTGCTTGCGTAGACAAGCATCTCCAGGATTACGGGGATTGTGGCATATATCAGTTCTTTGATTTGAATAACATGGTAATAGGGATTGTGGTGAGGGCTGTATTGGCATCTTCTAGCAGATCATTTGATGACACTTCTCCCCTGAGCCATTGGTCTTGAGGGTTGACTGTAGCTAGTTTATCTATGATTTTATGCCTCATATCACACACTGTGCTCAGTCCAGGTAGTCCTTGACTTACGATCACAATTGAGCCCAGCATTTATGTTGCTAAGTGAGACATTTTTAAAGTGAGTTTTGCCCCATTTTATGACCTTTCAGGCCACAGTTGTTAAGTGAATCACTGCAGTGGTTAAGTTAGTAACAAGATTCTTAAGTGAATCTGGTTTCCCCATTGACTTTGTTCGTCAGAAGAGCACAAAAGGTGATCTCATGACCATACAATTGTCATAAATGAGAACCAGTTGCCAAGCTTCTGAATTTTGATCACATGGCCTTGGGGATGCTGCAACAGTTGTAAGTGTGAAAATCGGTCTTAAGTCACTTTTTTCAGCGCCATTGTAACTTTGAACGGTCACTAAACAAACTGTTGTAAGCCAAAGACTACTTGTTACAGCACAGGGTGGGGTGTGTGGTGACATTCCACATCAGGTATTGGCTACCCATCCAGTTGTTGTTGTGGGTCTTGTTGAGTCTGGGATGTAATTTGTAGTGGTCTATCTCAAGTTGTAAAAGCAGCTTCCTCTTCACTATGTTTAAGTGTGGAGTAACTAGCTGTTTTTCAGTTAGTTTGAATATAGGTCTTCTGTCGATCTCATACATTCATATATCCCCTCTCATTAGGTCTACTATTGTAGCATTTCATCAGTTTCAGCTTCTATTGTTTGGTTTGTTCCAGTAGCTCTTTTACATTCAGATTGTCCTCTTTCCTCAATATTTGGCACGAACCTTATTACTCTGAGCAACATCTGAGCCGGTACAACTCTTGTAGTTCAAGTCACTCTCATATCTGAGGTAGGCAGTGTGAAGTGTTACAGCAGGGGTGTCAAACTCATGGCCTGCAGGCTGGATGCGTCACGCACTGGCCACGCCTGGTTTAGCGAAGGGGAAAAAAGTTGGGATGCGTCACGTAACGACACCGTGACCACGCAAATTTGATATTAGAGGGACTTTGCCCAAAAATCCATAATGGTACGGTTGTTACCAGCCAGGAGTTGAAACCCTGCTTCCTGTGTCAGAGGGTGGCACTTTAACCACTATGCTACCAAGCCACTGTACTGGCTACACACACACAAAAGAGTGCACGTGGAAATGCACAGATACACTCACATGTCTAATTAGCACTTATATGTAGAATAATATCACTGCATGGATTAAAAAGCAAATGTTAAGCAAATTTCCAGAATTTGAAGTAATAAAGATTCTGAAAATATTGAGAAATTCAGTTAGGAAGTTCAAGTCAGATGTTGTGAATAATTTGTACTGAATAGTTGCAGCAATAGCTCATGAAACAGTTTAATTTTGTTATAATGAAAATGATCGTGCCATTACTCAAATTATTAACTAGGGTAATTTATTGGGTCGCTCCTAATCCAGAAAATATACTTACTGCGGATTTGTGTTTTTGCAGATATACCCATAACATAAACACAATGAATAATCCCTCTAATGTTTCCTTTAAATAATTTATTTTAGAAGTCTTGTTTTCTTCTCTACCAGTTGGATTCCTTTTGGTAACAAAAATAAGCTTTGATCTTTTGTAGAAGAAGCAAATTTTATTTCTGTAAGCCGAATGTAAAAGTTGAATTAACCAATGTTGTATCTAACAATTTTCTAGGTGCTTAGGACAACTTCCTTCTAAGCAAAAGTGACATGAGAACAGGGGCTGGAATATTGTGGTGTAGATTTGGAATCTAATATACTTTAACATAAAGATATTTATTGAAGGAGTTTCCTGCCCCATTCCTACCATAGCAGCCAGCAGCCACCCAAGTTACTGAAAAAACTTTTTCAAGAAAAGTCTCTTTAGAGATAGGATGCAGAAGGTCACCCGGTTTGGAGCAATTTTCCACTGCATAACTGGCCTCCACATTCCACCCCAGGAGTTTTCTTGAACCTGGGATGGAATGTGGGTGCTGGTTATGCAATGGAGAATAATCTTCTGCATCCTATCTAATTTTTTTTTAGGAGAGACACTGATCCTTTGAAAAGGTTTTTTACAATTCAGGGCCAAATATGGATTTCAGGGCCAAATAGTGGAAGAAAAAACTTCCTTGTAGGGAATCTTTTAGATTCTTGCATTAATTTAAATCTCATTTGAGCTGAGCTAGTAGCTATAGAACGCTATCAAGGTTCTTTTCTTGACAATAATGTTGAATTGATTTGATGTTGCTTTCATTGTTTAGTCTAAGCCCTGGGATTTCTAGCTGGTCTCCTATCCAAATATTGTCATCTTGCTTAGCTTTTTCAATATAAGCCAAGATTTCTAAATGCTATTAACCTATAGTATATTGCAGTCTATAATATTTGCATAAATATATGCATGGATACATAGACACAAGGAGAGAAAGAGAATCAGAAGAAGAACTTGGCATGATTTGCTTGTGCTTATATTTTACTTGGTTGGTTACAAGAAAGAAAGTTTATTATGTGGTCAAATTTACTTTGAAAGAAGTACCTTAAATAAAAAGGGAAATGTACAGAATGGTTCAGGTTTTCACTTAAATTAGTTATGCTTAAAACATATTGTACAACAATGAGCAAGATTTATGGATGCTGTGTGATTCATAGATATTCTAGATGATGGAACATATTAATATTTCATATTGGATTTTTATAATCTTTATAATCTGAGTATTAGATAAAGAATATTAAATGTGACAGATCTGCTTTTAGGCTTATGTTCTAATGAAAATGACCATGTTGGGAAGGAGAAACTTGTGAGTTATAAGATTATTTTGTGGGCATGTAGGTTCAGTAAGCAAAATATGTTACTAGTTCTTGATAACTCTTCCTTTCCAAGGTGACTAAAATTAACTTTTGAATTCACTTCGGCAATTTGCAAGTATATGTTGAGCAGGAGAGAATAGCTGCTTAATATTATCCTCTGGGCAAGTGTTCAAATCAGCCATTCCTAGAAAGGTTTCTAGACTATACTTGCATCAGAATTATGATTTTTTATATATAGGACTGGAGAGTATGCCAAACCACAAGTAAACGCAAATTGGTTGGAGGTATAGCATGTGAATTTCACTCTAGTTGCTTGGTTATTATTAATATTATGAATGTATGCTTGTAGCCCGCCCTCATAAGCTAATGACAATTTCTCTTTGAGTGATCAAAGATGCAGAATTCAAACTGTCCTAATTTACTTGAAAATATATTTGTATATAGAATATGATATGAAAAATTTAAAATATTGAAGGAAAACATGATCTGCATATTAAGCTATGTAGATTTATTAATGGAACGCCTCTATGCATATTTGAATCAGATGTGTAAATGTCTGATTTTTAAGCCACTGTAACATATTTCACAGGTCGATCTTCACTATTTCCTTTTGAAGATGGCTTTCTGGATGACAGTCATGGCGACCAGTCTTTATCATCAGGTCTCAACTCCCCAACCCGTTGTCAGAATGGTGAAAGAGTCGAACGCTATTCTAGGAAGGTGTTTGTTGGAGGTCTGCCTCCTGACATTGATGAAGGTACAGTGGAATGGTGGGAGGAAGGATATAGGGGGTTTTTGCCCTTTAAAAATTACTGACAGGTAAGGCTCAGCAATATAGTGGCTTTTCATTTCTTTAAAAACCAGATTAACAGAGTGAGCTCTTATATTCTCAGGTCATGAATTTTATTAATTGAAGAACTTTTGTACATGCAAACATATGGAAGTATAAAAAGGTGTAAAAACCATTGAGACATTTAAAAAAAAGCTGTGCATACATTCAGTCATATGCATATACACAGTATATATGTATACACACACAAAGAAATAGTATATCTGTTCATCTTGACTACTTCTGCTTTCTTTCCCTTTTCTGTTGCCTATACAAACAGAGAAATAAGAGGAGACAGAAGAAGACAAGATAATTTTGAAAACACCATCCCAGTGACAATTAAACTTTGGCAGTAGTCCAGTAAATTTCCTGAATCCTATTACTTACTACTTCTAAGTATACCAACACAAGTGAATTCTGTTCAATACCTTAGACAGAAAAAAATATTGCCTGATAGGATAATTTAGTGACGATAAAGTACCTCTAATTCTTCTAATACAGGTAGTCCTTAACTTACAACCACAATTGACCCCAAAATTTATGTTGGTAAGTGAGACAGTTGTTAAGTGAGTTTTGCTCCATTTTACAACCTTTGTCATGAAAATGATTGCAGTTGTTAAGTGAATTACTGCAGTTGTTAAATTATTAACACGGTTGTTAAGTAAATCTGGCTTCCCCATTGACTTTGCTTGTGAGAAGGTTGCAAAAGATGATTACATGACCCCCTTGGACACTGCAATTGTCATCAACCAGTTGCCAGACATCTGGATTTTGATCACATGACTGTTGGGATTCTGCAGTGGTCATAAGTGTGAAAAATGGTGATAAGGCACTTTTTTCAGTGCCATTGTAACTTTGAATAGCCACTAAATGAATGGTTGTAAATCGAGGACTACCTGTATAATAACAACATAGAATTTGGATCAAAATAGCTTAAACTGATTTGCAGTCCTAATTAGTAATTTCTCCATAGGACAGGGAATGTATTTTTGATTTTTCTGGTGTTACCTTTATTAATATTAAAGCAGTTTAAATAGCAGTACTGTTTTTCCATAGCTAGAGCTACATCTACATTGCATATGAGAAGTATACTACCCTTAGTCAGTAGCCTTCAGCTTCATTGACAGGTTCTTTTTCTTCTGCATTTTTTAAAAAAAAGACAAAAAAACTAGACAGCTACAAGACAAAACAAAGAAGTTAACACAGAGTAAAAAAATAATTTAAGAAATTTGATTCCAGATAGGGTTTTGTTTTGAAATATTTTGAAATATATAAAGTCCAAAATTAGTGAAATATCTTGTTTTGATGTACAAGTGCTATTTCAAATACACAGTGACTTTTTCCAGTATTTTGGAAGTGTTTCCAGCAGATATTCAGGGTAGCTGGCAGGCACTTCTGCTTTTGCCTTTGACATGTTCAAGGTTGGAATAGCTCTTTTTTCAAGTTTAAAACACCTCAAAAATGCTCAAAAAAGCTAATTGTAACTATGATTTATGATCTATGACTTATCCCTTTGTTGCTGTATCTGTGCACCCTGAGAGCTTATGACTAGAGACAAATTCCTTGTGTGTCCAGTCACACTTGGCCAATAAAGAATAATAAACTATTCTGTCCCGTTTTGCTCTGAATGCTCAACATTTCATGGGATTTCATGCTCAAAACATTTTGCTCACCTGTAGTTCCCAAACTGAAAAACTTCAACTTCAGGCACATGAGATACAGGTGGTCCTTGACTTACAACCATAGTTGGGACTAAAAATTATGTTGCTAAGCAAGGCAGATGTTAAATAGTTCATGCCTGATTTTACATGCTTTTTCGCCACAGTTGTTAAGTTAATCACTGCAGTTTTTAAATGAATCACATGATCGTTAAGCGAATCTGGGTTTCCCCATTGATTTAGCTTGTTGGAAGCTGGCTGGGAAGGTCCTAATTGGTGATCACATGACCTGGGATGCTACAAGCGCCCTAAATACATGCCGGTTGTCAAGTGCCCAAATTTTGATCACTTGACCCTGGGGATGCAGTGACGGTTATAAGTGCGAGGAACCATTTTAAGTCAATTTTTTCATGCTGCTGTAACTTCAGACAGTCGCTAAATGAATGGTTGGAAGTGGATGACTACTGTACTTTAAAAAATCAGAACCTTTAAGAAAAATTACTTAGTTTTATCATTCAATTTTATTTCTGATGAATCTTAATTATTATTTTGTTATAGATGAAATCACTGCTAGCTTTCGTAGGTTTGGACCTCTTGTGGTGGACTGGCCTCACAAAGCTGAAAGCAAGTCATATTTTCCACCTAAAGGTAATTGTTTCAGTTTTGTGAAGCAGGAAAATGTTCTTTTCCATGTATAAATACATTTCTAAATACATTGTTCAATGCTTGAAATATTGGCTTCATCTTCCTTGTCATCTATAACTTTTATTATGTATTTCTGTTCTAAGGTTGAATATGCTATTGCATGTCTGCAATGAAATTCTAGCCATAATAATACTGTGTTTGCTGTGGTTTCATAACCATTTTTCTGGATATCCTGCAACAGGGGTTGTTTGAATTTTTTGTATAATAACTATCCAGCCTGGGTGGGTAATTTCACATGAAGACATTGGTATTATTCATGATAGGACAGTCAATAACCATACTTTTTATCATAATGTACCATTTTCCATAATCCTAGAATTGTATTTACTAGTAGTATGTAAGTATAATTCTGACTGTTCTTCACTATTGTAGAAACAGTGTGATCAGAGCACAGATTGTAGGATACAAATGTTTTTGTATCTTTCTCAAATATCTAAACATTTCCTTATCAGAATAATGTCAAAAACCTAGTACATAATAATTACTGTTAAAAACAACTGCATTTATCCCAGTAACGCTTAATATTTAAAGCGCTCTTTTTTAAAAAAAATTCTTTGCAAATGAAGAGTGAAAGATCTCTTTCAATAGGTATAAAATATTTATGAATGAGAAAGTTAAAACTACCTTGATTATTTAAATGAATCTATTAACATAATAACCTATAAATTTATTTTGTAGTATGCTAAAGTTTTAGTTTTATTTTATCAGAGGCCTAATATGCATTCAGTTCCTAATTAACCAGATAATTACTAATTATCCGTGGATTAGTTTCAGTGTTGTCTTTTCATTAACAGTTTAGCCTTTTTTGTTTGTGCTAAAGGTTATAATCTGACAGAGATTCTGCTCAGGTGCCAGGATGAGGAGAAAGCCAGCAGTTTCTGTATTCCCCAAAATACTATGAAATGTTCCTCATTTTTATCCTTTAGAAGCATAGGAACATACAAGAATAATGAGGGAATATTCTTCACTCCTTTATCTAGCAGCAGCATTTCATAAATTTTTCCAACATATTAAAATTTTATCACATTTACTTATATATGCAAAGTGGATTTTTTTTGTTTTGGTGAAGAATCATTTTAGTGCAATTTTTCTTTCTGGTTATACTGTAGTATTACTGAATTTCTTCATACCATCTAATATAATCTAACTTCTTTGGTTTAGGAATGGAGAACTCCAATAAAGGATTACTAAATTCTCAAGGCACCCTGCATTTTGGAAGATTAAATCAGTGCTCTCTTGTGTTTATTAAAAACATTCTTGAGTGAAATATATTGTAGCAGAAGACAAGGATATAGAGTCTTTTCTATTTTTTGCCAGGGCACTAATATGAGGAACAGCTTTCAAAGTGCCTGCCAGTTGCCCATGAATGTCTGTCTGAAAGTGATAAACACTGTGTCACAACTGTTCCAGATTATTTATAACTAACTTCTGAGCTGTCAGAATTTTAGCAGACACCTTCCAGCATAATGATTAGAAACTCTGTTAGAATTCTCAGAATTGCAAGATCTCAGCATTAGATTGGAGATTACCTCAGCAAAGAAGTCCACTATATATACCTCAATAAAATTCTCAGTGCTAGGTGTCCATATTTAAAGTTCATAAAATAAACACCAGAAACATGTCTCCACAATTAAGCCTGGAATTTCTATTGTAATTCATTAAGTCATTAAGTGGGTCACCACATGACCTGACTTGATTTTATGACTGTTTTTACAATGCCATAGAATGAGTCACCAGAGTCGCTAAGCAAATCTTGTGGTCAGTAAGTGAACCACAGGAATATTAAGCAAATCCATTCTCTGAAATGGGCATTTTTTTTCCAAAAAAATGCTGAAAACTGGTAAAAATCATTGCAAATCATGTGACTGCAGGATGCTGCAACCTGCTATAAATTCAAAGTGGTTGCCAGACTCTT
>JANHFL010000933.1:91732-104512 GCA_032468155.1 Oxyrhabdium leporinum
TTGAATGACTGGGGGGGCGGGGGGGGGAGGATGGCAGTTCAACTTCAAGGATGGGTCATAAATAACTTTTTGGGGTTTGCCCACAATCTTAAAGTGATCAGTTGTTAACTGGGGACTATCTGAATATGATTCATAATTTTTTCTCTGTTGGGTAGTTCTCTGTTTGAAAACAAAACGTCTCTATCCTTCAGTGCAATAAAGTAGTTCATTTGTTTAAAACAAGGCATTCAGCAATTACATTTGAGGAGAATTCCAACTAACTTGAAACTAGATGTAAACTAGAAAGAACTAAAGCTCTGGTGTATTCTGGTGTTTCTCCCCTTATTCTTTGGCTTCTTCACCTAAATTACATTCCTTGTAGCAATATATACAGTAGCTGCCAAATAATAATATTGCCTGCATTACTGTAGTAATCAAACCTCTGCTTCCTTTGCATGTTTCACATTCTTCACATTCTTATGGGAGGTATATAATTAGAATAGAATTATTTATTCTGCTATTAAGTTGCTGGATGATGTAAGAACGTTGATGTTTTTCCTAATCTATTGAAACAATTAACATCTTCTGATCTTTCCAGACCTCTGCAGATGCTCAAATTCTAACCTTTACTTCCCAAACAACCTCCTGTTTGTTAATCTACCAAATTTATTGATATTACCCTTGGGATATTGTTATTGTGCATGATCCCAAATAATTCATCAGACTTTCCTACTTATAAGATTACTAAGGAAACAATGACTTTTTTTGTATATATTTTGTATATATTTTGTATATATTTTGTATATATTTTGTATATATTTTTTTGTATAGCAGATTATAGTACTAGTTAATTATTATGAATTTATAACATGCATTAATTATGTACGTTATTTACTCTGTTAAATATGTTATATGTAATTTCTATTATTCTAATGATTATTGACATAAGTCACAGAATATCATTTCTATTATTATGTAAATATGTTACTAAAAATCGCAAATGAAATATGCATAGATACATTCTTAAAGGAAAATCAATTCTGTCTAATCTATAATCATAGTTTATAACTTACAATTACAAATAGAGCACCCCCGTACATTTGTAAGTTTTCCCTCCTTCTTGTATTATTTCATGGAAAGGAGGAGGAAGGGCCCTTCTGGGGCATTGCCTGCTGTTATCTTGTTTCTCTCTAGGAGGGCTTTGGCAACAGTCACATAATCCCAAGCCATCTCTGAGTATTTTCCCACACCTTGAACACTCTCTTTTTTCTTGGCAATCATCTGTGTCCAATAAGACTTTGGTATCTGGACAAGGTAAACCAGAGCAGTTCTCCAGCTCACCCGTTAACTGGGTTTCCTCAGAACTTTGCTTTGCATACATCTTTTCTGCAACTTCCTTTTTCTCTTTTGGCAAAGGTGCTGCTGCCTCTTGGCCAGAATCCTCCATCTCCCATCCGTCACCTGCTTGCAACAGAAAAAAAAAGAAAAGTTAAAACAAACTGAGGTGCAAAAGCGATCAAACACCATTGCTGTATTTGAACAGTATCAATATTCTTCCAAACTCCCATTTCTTCAAAACATAATACTATGGTTTGTTATTAAGTTGATGTAAGATTTTACCTTTGGCTACTAAATTTAAATAACAGAATCCCTCACCTAAGGAGGCCATGTTCCTCTTGTTTTCCAGCATGACCTCCTGGTACAGGGTTTTTTGCTCAGAATCCAGCAGGGCCCACTCCTCCATGGAGAAAAACACAGCTACATCCTGAAGCGATACGAAATCCTGAGACGGGGGAGGAGAAAAATACAACATATTCCATGAATATTCCTAACAATGAGTGCTTCAATGAATTACATGCAAGTCCTCTTCTTAATGAACAAACTGCCGAGTTTCCAAGTAGGGCAAATAAGCATGTTAGGATATTGAATTTAGAGAGTGCTGACTCATGCAGGATGCAATCTACGCTATGATTGGTTGCTGTCAGTATAAAGGGGGCGTTTCCCTTTTTTCCCTCCTTTTTCCCTTCTGTCTGTTCTGCATTAGATTTACCTCATGATATTCCTGTGTTCCCGACTCTCTTATGTTCTTCCTTTTCTGGATGCTGACAAAGACTGCTGTCAATTTGTAGGTTAAATATATGTATTTGTATATAAAGGTCTGTGTCAGTATCTTCAACTTTATCTGGACAGCTGGTACACAATTCCTTGACAGAACATCTTCTCTGGAGAACCTTTCCAAAAGCAAAGTGTCTTTGGGTACAGATACATCTAGTTAATGCTTTATTAGTTTGGCCGATTCTACAGGAGCAGCAACCCCATATTCCTTACTTGACCACTGGTGGACTAGACCTTGGGTATGTTGGCCAAATCCAACACTGGGTTAATTTTACCCACTGCCGTGAGCCGATGAATCATGCCGAATCTAGGAGAATGCGGTTCAACATTTAATTTCTGTGCAAAAGTAAAGCTTGGGTTTTCTTTTAATCTTGAGCTTACTACTAGTACCATTTTATCAAACCTAAGTAAGGCCACACCTGGAATACTGCATTCAGTTTTGGTCACCACATTGCCAAAAAAGATGTGGAGACTTTGGAAGAAGTGCAAACAGCAATGAAGGATTAAAGGCTTTGAAACTAAATTATACGAAAAACGGTTGCAGGGACTGGATATGGCCAGTCTAGAGAAAAGAAGGCTTAGGGGAGACATGATATCAGTGTTCCAGTATTTCTGGGATTACCACAAACAAGAGGGGCTCAACTTATTTTCCAAAGCACCAGAAGGCAAGACAAGAAACAATGGATGGAAACTAATCAAGCAGAGAAGCAACCTGGAATTCAGGAGAAATTTCCTGACAGTGAGGACAATTAACTAATGGAACGGTTTGCCTTCAGAAGTTCCGGGTGGGAAGTTTTTAAGACTGGAGACCCACTTCTCTGAATTGGTACAGGGTCTCCTGCTTGAAACAGGGGGATGGACTAGAAGATCTCCAAGATCCCTTCCAATTGTGTTATTCTGTTATTGGGAAATTGGCACATCTGGGGAAGGCGAGAATCCTCCTTACCTGCATCTTAAGCTCAACCGCTGTTAATCCTCCACTACAAAGAACTGAGGTTCCAGGAGATGAAGACAAGGCCATGAGAGTGTCTAGGAGTGGGGAATAAAAACAGCAAAGGAATAATTTACTATCAAACATCCTAAGGATATTCTTGGGCATACAGTGCAGAAGGCTGATTTTAGCCTATTTCTGGGATAACTAGGGAACCATTTTATCTGAGTACCTTGCAGCGACAACAACGATATACAGAAGCTCACCCTGGGTGAGGGAAAGCTGAAAGGTGTGGAAGGAGCAGGGATTGGATTCAGAGGCAGCTCTCTGGGCCGTGAATTTACGCATTAATGGACCACAGAGCTGGACTCAAGCAGATCCCATCCCATATCCAGGGAGTTCTCACTTACCATCTCACTTAACAAGAGCTTGTGGCTGTTTGGTCGCCAGTCAATTATCTCAACAAAATGTTTCTCCTAGTTCAATAGCTCAAAGCCTAAGAGAACATGCTTCCACTCTGCAGACAGGTTTCCTGACGTATTCCCGGTTTCCTCCTGAAGAATTGTGCTTCCAGAAGGGTTGAAAGAGGAAAAGAGACCACGGGGCTGGACTCTGGAGGCCTCAAGCAGATCCCATCCCATATCCAGGGAGTTGTGCCGAGTTGTTAGCCTGGAGTACTAGGTCTGGCCTGCCACCAACAGAGAGACAGAGTCCAATATGAGCCACTGGGCAACTGGCTCGTATTGATCACTGTTGCAGTGTCCCAGGGTCATGTGATCCCCTTTTGCGACCTTCTGACAAGCAAAGTCAATAGAGAAGCCAGATTCCCTTAACCAACCACCGTGTTACTAATCGAACAACTGCAGTGTGGTTTAGTTAACAACTGTAGCAAGAAAGCTTGTAAAACGGGGAAAACCTCACTTAGCAACTATCTTGCCAAGCAAGACAAATTCTGGCCTCAATTCTTATCCTAACTCAAGGATTACCTGTATTCAGACTTGGACAAAGGCTGGGAAAGACCTAGAATGATTTCTTTAATGCTTTTATGTTTAAGTGACATCAGCAGGAAATACAGCCGTTTGATTGACAGTAAATACAGTAAGGAAGGTACCAAAGTAGCCATGGCAAATTCCTGTAGCAATAAGGATTTTTAGCATGTTTCTCTACCACCCTTCCCTAGATATGGAACATGGCTCTTTTATTTCAGCCATTTCAAGGTAAGAATCTTGATCGTCAGAATCCTGACTCAGGTGCTCCACATTGGAGACTTTTAAGAAGAGACTGGACTAAAATAGTATAGACTCCTCTTCCTCAAGCAGGGGGTTGGACTAGACGACCTCCAAGATCCCTTCCAACTCTGTTATTCTATAATAATATGCCACATCCAGTGGTGGGCTTCACTTCAACTCCCAGAATCCCTGACCCAGCTGGCTTAAAGCAATCTGGGCAGCTGTAAGACCCGTGGACTTCACCACACATGGGAAATTCTGGGAATTCCACATATCATAAAATTGCCAAGGTTGAGAAAAATGGCCCACAGGAAAAGGGTGGCATCTTTTCAAATGCACACCAAATACTGTTAAATTGAACGATGAACACGAATTCAGGGATGAAAGAAACGAGGGCAGAGGGATGAAAAGGCTTCGGAAGGAGCCTTTACCCGATGCTCTCTCCGCAGGCGGCTCGTCCAGAGCAGCTCCCCGAAACAACGGCTCCTGGGGGGGATCGCCCCCTTTTCCTTCCGCCGCTTTCGCAGCCATTGAACTCCAAGCCTCCTGGATCTGAAACGGCACCAGAGAAAAGAAAAGGGAGGGGAGACGATCAGGAAGGGCCAGCAAATCATCATCACCACCATCACCGTCATTTTCCGAAGGAGAAAGTGGGGGCAGCAGGAGCGATCCCCAAAAGCTGGATTTAAGGGTCGTCTGTCCGAGCAGAGGGAAGGAAGGAAGGAAGGAAGGAAGGAAGGAAGGAAGGAAGTTTCTCACCTGGCGCTCAATGGGAAAGAAGCGGCTCTCTTCCTCAGAACTTCGCTGCCCGAGATGCGCGCAGAAAACAATCCTCCATCGCCGCCGGCCACGCACGTGGCTCCCCCTCCCCGGAAAGACCCCAGCCAGGAGTTTGGCGAGCCCAAGCTGGAAGCGTTTATAGCTCCACCTCTCCCCGCCAGCTCCTCCCATTCTCTAAAGGGCGGGGCGTCTCCCTGCCCGCCCTCCCCTCGGAGTCCCGGATGGGATGGGCAGCTGAGCTGCGAGTCCAGAGCTGCTTCGCCCCAGGCTGGCCGAGAAACAGGGGAGAGAGGGAGGGAGGGGAGGAAGCCCAGGGATGGGAGCAGGAAGGGGAAGGGGATGCATGCGGAGCATTAAAGTTGGGAGGGAACTGCCCTTTAACACAGGTGTGAGGGAGCTTGGAGGTCTTCTAGCCCAACCCCGAGGCAGCCAGAGAAACGGGAGGGAGGGAGGGGGGAAAGGGGATGCGGAGCAGCAAAGTTAGAAGGGATTCGCCCTTTCCTCAGAAAACTAGAGTTGGCAGGAAAAGGAGCCTGTTTTATCCACTTAGTGTAGTCCTCAACTTACAACCTATTCCCTTAAATGACTGACATTCATGATTGTGCCGTAATAACAAATAACCAGTGGCTGCCTTACAAGTAGTCCTCCACTTATAACCATTTGATAGTGGCCGAAGCTACAACGGCCCGGAAAAAATGTCTTATGTCCGCTTTTCGCACTAAAGACCCTTGCAGCATCCCCAGTCACGGGATCCAAATTCAGCCGCTTAACAACGGACTCATATTTATAACGGTTGCCGTGTCCTGGGCTCATGGGAACTTTTGGACAAGCAAAGTCAATGGGGAAACTAGATTCGCTTAACAACTGGGTTACTAACGTAACAAAGCTTGGACTGAATTGTGGTCGTAAGTCGAGAACTACCTGTATTTGAAGTATTGATGGGGCATGTCGGAGTGCAATACAACTTAGAGGCTCCTTTGCCCCCAAACAGAAGAATACAGTGAAAACGGGGGGGCGGGGGGGGGAATCCCACAGAAACTGTTTTTTTCTAATATTATCCCCAAAACATGGAGAGCCAAAGGACCTCTTGATCATCCAGAAGAGAGTCCAATTAACTTTATCGCTCTGAAGCTGAAGAAAACCTGTGAGCTAAGAAATACTTCAAATTTTACTATTTAGAAGGTCTGAGGCGGGAAATATTTAGAAGTATATGAACTTCAGAAGAAAAACTACTACTAAACAGTACGGGTAGCCCACAACTTACAGCAATTCATTTATTGACCGTTCAAAGTTACAACGGCATTGAAAAGTGACATCATTTTTCGGACTTACAACTGTTGCAGCATCCCCATGGTCATGTGATCAAAATTCAGACACTTGGGAACTGACTCACATTCATGACCATTGTAGTTATGTCCCGGGGTTATGTGGTCACCTTTTGCGACTGTTCAAAGAAATTTCCCAGTTTTGTTCCCAGCTGGGCCACACCACAGGCTCTGAGAAGAAATGGATACAGAAGCCAGCTGCCAGAAAGTGGAATTCATTTAATATAGGAAGGCAAGAAGCAAAAAGTGACACAGCTGGCTTGCAAGCAGATTTTGAGTTTTTAAAAGTATTTTTAATAGTATGGTTTGTATAAGTATTTTCCCTTTCAAGGTTCGGTTAGTTTGTTGGAGTTATTTGTGTGCCTCTGGCTGAAGTGATTGCCCTGAATCCCGTCCTCCTGCCTTAATGGGTTAATCCTGTTCCTGGAGCTTTGTCTTTCCTATCCTGGGGGTTAATTCTTTCAGGAAAGAGGAAAAGGGGAGTTCCAGGAGTGCAACTGATACCCCTTATCTTAATGGCTCTACTTAAATGTTTGTTGTCAACTGTTATTTTTCTAAGAGTTTTCCTTTCAGCTGGTGCTTCTTGGTTTTCTTAAAGGGGGCTGGCTTCAGTCTCTTGGCACTGTTTTCTGAAGCTTCTTGTGCTGTGAGGTTTCTGGCACTGTCCTTTTGGGGTGTACTTCCCACACGACCTCGTGACAAGCAACGCCAATGGGAAAACCAGATTCCTTAACAACCGTATTGCTAATATAACAACTTTGGCGATTCAGTTAACAACTGAGGAAAGAAAGGTCTCAAAATGGAGCAAAATTGACTTAACAAACACCTCACTTAGCAACAAAAAATTGTGGCTCGCTTGTGGTCGTAAGTTGATTACCTCTACAAAATGTTTCTCCTCGTTAAACGGCTCCAAATGTAACAGAGCATGCATCAAGTTTGCAGAGATAGCTTCCTGGCATATTCGCCATTTCCTCCTCAAGAATTCTGCTTCCAATGTGGTTGAAAGAAGGAAAGAGATCCTTCTGAATTCAAATTCACCTTTGCTTTTCCTTACCTTTCCTGCTCCTGCCGCGTTACCAGATGTGCACACATCTCAAACTGAACACATTGAGGTGGGGATTGTAAGTAAAAACTTTATTGCGCAGAAAAAATAACGCAAGGAAATCTCCCTCAAAGCCTTTGGAGGGCTTTACACAGCATTTGCCACCCAGTTTATGAGTCACAGTCATAAGATACCTTATTTTCTCATCTCCCTTTACAATAATTCCGGCCTGTTTTACACTAACGTCTTAGCCTTCCTGCATCTACATAATACAAAGCTCAGCCAAGCTATTTGAATCTATCCTAATGTGTGCATACGGAAACCTCAACACGTTCGTAAATGTCGCTTCGGCCCTAATATAACATAGCTGTCCGTGATACTTCCTTTTTCCAGCATATCTCTTGTTTTTCGAGTATCTCCTATTTGGGCCTTTTGCCTCATCCCATAGTACATATTTGGGGTTCTGGTTTAGCAAGCTGAAACATTTATGCCTTTACTCTTAAGTTTAACCGGTTATTTGACTCTCCATGGATCCTTCGATTTAGACAGGCGTGGGGACCCTTGGCCCTTGTATGATTTGTTTCTCATGATGCCTGTAATCCTTTTTTTGAAGAGCAAGGAAATATGGACCATAATTCTTTCTCCCCTTTCAACGTATTGGACACCAAAAACTTCACAGCAGGAAGGCACTAGAAACAAACACAGATCCTAATTCCATAAGTCTAGGGCAGGGCTCTCCAAACTTGGCAACTTTAAGACTTGTGGACTTCAACTCCTAGAATTCCCCCAGCAAGCAGAATAACCTGGTTTTTAAGCAGTGCTGGCTCAGGAATTCTGGGAGTTGAAGTCCACAAGTCAAAAAAGGACCAAGGTTCTCCATCCCTGATTAGACTCTGGCCTTCCAATTTTCGGAGGCTAAACTCTGCACTGCCCCTTTTCCCTGGGAAACCTAAGCCTTCTCCAAGGAATCTTAGGCCTCTTCGCCATCATCTTTTGAGATTTTAACTTTTATTGTAACGATTCAGGTATCTCACATTCAACATGCCTCCAGTTATTACTTTTGACAAAACTCTTGAGTTTCGCATTGGTTCAATAGTTCATTCTGTTCCGCCGCTTTCTCCCAGTGAAACGCACACTGAAGATCCCATTTCTCTTTGTTCTGGAGTGACATTCTCCACATGGGTGTAGCGGAGACAATGCTTGATTCCTTCCAGCTTTAGGGAAAGATAGGTGGTCAGCAACACGAGGTCTGGACCTCACCACTTAGGTTGCAATGTTTCCTCTTAAAATATTTCAGCATCTTCTCTACACGATGTTTAAATCAGCTTTCTGCACTCTTATGTTATCTGAATGTTTAATCCCAAAGGCGCTGTTTTTCAAAAGTCAACTGAACTTTGTTTTTCCTTGAAGACATTTTGCTCCTCGTTCAAGATGAAACAGAACTGAAGAAACGTCTTGGATGAGAAGGGAAATCTCTTCAAGGAAACAAAAAAGTCCAGTTGCCTTTTGATAAAAGCACCTTTGGGACAACCTCGCCCTGGATGACTGAGAATCTCCATTGACATCTGGATGTGTTAGTTTCCAAATCCTTACCTACCTTTGCTGCTCGCATTGATAAAAGTTGATCACTTGTTGTTATGTTATGTTCACTAAGAGCGTATGCACCGGAGAGTCATTCCTTCTACGTCCAAGCACGCTTGGCCAATATGGAATTCTATGCTATGCTATGCTATTCCTATTCTAGTCTTATTTTTATTCCTATTCTTTCCAATTTTCTTCTATTCCACTCTAGCACAAAGACATAATATCCAAAAGTTAATTCCTAGCTATACAAGGCAACTCTTTTTGAATGGATCAAGAAGCTTCTGCTCCTTCAGAAGCCTTTCCCATACTTCAAGGGTTTCTACAGAATCTCCTGCAAAACGTCTGTGAGCATGAAGCAAATTTTGAGAATCAACATTTTACCAATTAGCGTCCTCTTTTCCTGCTGTGTGTCTTCTTATGGCGATTAAAGCCACTCGAGGTTCTGGATTTCTTTCCACACTCCACACACTCATATGGCTTCTCTGTGTGGATTCTTTTATGGAGCGTAAGATGCTTGCTGCCTCGGAAACTCTTTCCACACTCAATGCATTTAAATGGTTTCTCCCCTGTGTGGATTCTTTTATGGAGCGTAAAATTGCAGCGGTCTTTGAAACTCTTTCCACAGTCGATGCATTTATACGGTTTCTCTCCTGTGTGGAGCCTCATGTGGGAGGTAAGACTGCCACTCTCATTAAAACATTTTCCACACTCCAGGCATTTATAGGGTTTCTTCCCTGAGTGAACCCTTCTATGGTTCTTGAGTGAATTATTTTGACTAAAGCTTTTTCCGCACTCATGACATGTATATGGTTTCTCGCCAGTGTGGATCCTCTTGTGGATACCAAGGTTACTACTACTTCTGAAACTCATGCCGCACTCTGTGCACTTATAGGGTTTCTCCCCTGTGTGAATCCTTTTATGGATCATCAGTTCTCTAGAGTCCTTGAAGCGTTTTCCACACTCCTGGCACTGATATGGTTTCTCCCCAGTGTGGATCCTGCTATGTACAATATAGGTTTTTTTGTCACTGAAGCTTTTTCCACACCTGCGGCATTCATATGGTTTCTCCCCGGTGTGGAACCTTTTGTGACGAGAGAGATGCCCCAATTTAATGAAGCATTTGCCGCATTCGATGCAGTTATAAGGCTTTTCACCCGTGTGGGTCCTTTTATGGAGAGTAAGACTATGCGGAATACTGAAGCCCTTCCCACACTCGGTGCATTGATGTGGTTTCTCTCCACTGTGGATTCTTCTATGGGAGGTTAGGTGGCTCGAGTCACGGAAGCTCTTTCCACACTCCAGGCATTTGTACGGTTTCTCCCCTGTATGGGTTCGTTCGTGGGCATGAAAATTACCAGAATGAGCAAAGCACTTTCCACACTGCGGGCATTGAAAGGGCTTCTCCCCTGTGTGGATTCTTCTATGGGAGGTTAGGTGGCTCGAGTCACGGAAGCTCTTTCCACATTCCATGCACTAAAATGGTTTTTCTCCCGTGTGGATCCTCTCGTGTGACTTCAGATGATCTTTTTTACTGAAGTTCTTTCCACAGTACAGGCATTTATAAGGTTTTTCTCCTTTATGCATCCTATTATGTAAAGTTAGCGTACTTCGTCTATTGAAGCTTTTTCCACACTCCAAACATTCATAGGGTTTCTCCCCTGTGTGGATCCTCTTATGGGAAGTAAGGGAACCGGGGGCACTGAAGCATTTTCCACACTCTGTGCATTTATAGGGCTTCTCCCCGGTGTGGATCCTCTTATGTAAATTGAAACTGCCATTTTGTGCGAAGCTCTTTCCACACTCGGTGCATTGATGTGGTTTCTCTCCACTGTGGATTCTTCTATGGGAGCTTAGGTGGCTGGATTTACGGAAGCTCTTTCCACACTCCAGGCATTTGTACGGTTTCTCCCCTGTATGGGTTCGTTCGTGGGCATGAAAAGTAACAGAATGAGCAAAGCACTTTCCACATTCCATGCATCGAAATGGTTTTTCTCCCGTGTGGATCTTCTCGTGTGACTTAAGATTACCTTTTTGACTGAAGTCCTTTCCACAGTGCAGGCATTTATAAGGTTTCTCCCCTTTATGCAACCTATTATGTAAATTGAAATTGCCTTTTTGTGCGAAGCTCTTTCCACACTCTGTGCAATGATACGGCTTTTCCCCTGTATGAGTCCTATTATGGCAAGTGAGGTCACTTGCAGAGCTGAAGATCTTCCCGCATTCCAGGCATTTACATGAATTATTCCCAGTAGGGGTTTTTTTCCGGGAATTCGGTTCCTTGCTCCAAGTAATCCTCGTTCTATCCTCTCTGAGTTGATGCAACCTCTCCTCTGTGTGGATGCTTTGATGGGAAATAAGGGAAGTGCTGCTTTTAAAGCTCCTTCCGCAGGTGGTGCATTGATGCTGCTTCCTCTCTTTGTGGACCCTCTTATGTGAATTAAGATGATTTTTCTGCCTGAAGGTCCTTCCACAATCCAGACATTTGTGTGGCTCCTCGGCATTGTGAATCTTTTTATGCGAAGCTAGAGAACGGCTTGTACCAAAACTTTCTGCACACTCCGTACATTTGTATGGTTTCCCTTCTTCTTGTATTCTTTCATGTAAAGGAGGAGGAAGGGTCCTTCTGGAGCATTGCCTTTCATCTTGTTTCTCTCCAGCAGGGCTTTCGCAACAGTCACATAATCCAGATTCATCTTGGAGTGTTTTCTCACACCTTGAACACACTTCTTGTTCACGGCAATCATCTGCGTCCAATAAGACATTGGTATCTGAACAAAGGAAACCAGGGTAATTCTCCAGCTCGACCGTTAACTGGTTTTCCTCAGAACTTTGCTTTGCATACATCTTCTCTGCAACTTCCTTTTTGTCTTTTGGCAAAGGTGCTGCTGCCTCTTCCCCAGAATCCTTCATCTCCCAACTGTCACCTGCTTGTAACAGAAAAAATAGAAAAGTTAACACAAACTTAGACATGAAAGGCATCAGGCACCATTGCCATATTTGAACAGTATCAATATTCTCCCAAACTCCGATTTGTTCAAAACATGATGCTGTTTGTTATCAAGTTGATATAAAATTTTACCTTTGGCTACTAAATTTAAATAACTTAACAGAATCCCTTCCCTAAGGAGGCCATATTCATCTTGTTTTCCAGCATGAATCCACTTTTGTAAAAATGCCAAGAATAGGGTATTTTCAGCCCACTTTTACAAAAAAATACCTTCTGGAAACTCTGTTAAATCATTCTCATTAGAAACCACCTAAAAAAGTAGGATTGGTTTTTCATCGCTGACGTACAAAGCCCTAAAAGGGACAAAGTTGAGGACATTGCTATGGCAACGTCACATGCATTCTATTATTTTTTCATCTTGTTTGTTTTATATATATAAAATATCCTATTTTTGACATTTTTACAAAAAGTGTCAACTTTACACTCAATTTGTGAACTACTGGAAAGCAGTAGGAGAATGAAATTTTATATTCAACAATCTTGTGTTGCTAAGTTATTATGTACAAAGTTTCACGTCTATCATACCTTTCCTTCCAGCGATATAAAAAGCCAAACTTTAACCTTTTTCAAGCTGCAATGTTTTCAGCCAACTTTGCTCCAAATTATCTAGGTGGAGATCGCTCATGAGAATGTTTTTATTATTTTGTTTAATAGAGCATAAGTTCTACAAGATGGCCAAGTTTTGTTTCTCTCAACAAAATATTGCCAGATATATTATGTCTCAAAGTTGCTGGAACCTCAGAGTCATACTGTAGAAGGCTGCGGTATGGGGTCAAACAAATGACTAT
>JANHFL010000933.1:107744-141528 GCA_032468155.1 Oxyrhabdium leporinum
TGGGGCACGTGGGGAACTCCAGGAAGGGGTGGGGGCGGGGCCAGCCAGAATCTTTCCTACTGGTTCGCCCAAATCAGCCTGAACCGGCTCAATCCCACCACTGGCATTGTGTAGGGATACAATCAGTGGTAGAATCTAAATTTTACCACCACTGGTTCTATGGGTGTGGCTTGGTGGGCGTGGGGGTCATGAGACTGAGTGGGTGTGGCCAACTCAACAACATTCACAGCAAGGTGGGGCAGTGAGACTTTCACACGCAGTGAGGCTTCCACGCATATGCGCGGCTTCAGCCATGCAGCGAAGCTCGACCAAGCAGCCTTTTGGGGCCTGCTCCGCTCTATCTCTGCTCCCTGGAGCAGCGGCTGCTTCTCTCTGTGGCGCTGCTGCTCTTGCTGGGAGAGCGTCTCCATCCGGAAAGCGCTGCAGGCCTACAGCACAGAGAAGCAGCACTGTTGAATGCTGTTTCTCTCAGCCACAGCGCTTTCTGGATGGGACTAAGAGGACCCAAAGCGGCAGCTCACAGCTGCTAAATTGCACAATATGCTCTGCCAGCAAGAGCAGCAGTGGAGAGAATCAGCTGCCGACCCAGAGAGCACATGGAGCATCTCCACGAGCGACCAAGGCTGGCAAGGGATGGAAGAAACGGCTGCAAGATCTCAGCTGCAGCGCTTTCCAGATGGATCTTCTTAAAGGTAAGAAGAACTGTCTGGTCTGTTTCCAAACCGCTTCGGCCCTCCTGCGCCCATGCCACCCCCTGTGGCCCTTCGGTCTAGTGTGGCAGGCTGCAGCATGAATAAATTGCTTTTGCCCGGCGGGACGTAGTTTGAGGCCAGAGGTAGGCAGCAGCATGCGGGCGGAGGCTCCGGATGGAGCAAGGCCAGAGCTGGGGAATGGCGTGTTCCCTGACATGGCCTAGGCAAAGGGTGATCGGGTGAAGGCTCTGGTTGGAGGGAGGCTGGAGCCAAGGAATGGTGCGTTCCCTGACCCAGCCTAGGCGAAGGATGATCAGGTGAAGGCTCTGGTTGGAGCAAGTCTGGAACCAGGGAATGGCATGTTCCCGAACCCAGCCTAAGCAAAGGGCAATTGGGGAATGGCGCATTTCCCAACCTGGCCTAGGCGAAGGGCGATTGGTCAGAGGCTCCGGAGCAAAGCTGGAGCTGCGGAATGGCGCTTCCTCGGGCCCCGACCCGAGGCGAAGGGCGAGTGGGTGGCATGCTTACCTCTGATGAGCAGAGCGGGTGACATGCAGAGATTAGCTGGGCCATGTGGCGAAGGTGAGATATATAGGGCAGGGCAGGGCAAGCGAGCAGGCGGGGCAAGCGGAAAGCGGGTGGGGCGAGCAGCAAGCCAGCAAGCGAGCAGGTGGGCGGGGCTGGGGCCAGTCAGAGGTAGTATTTGCCGGTTTGCTGAACTCTTCAAAATTTCTGCCACCGGCACTCCCGAACCGGTCCGAACCAGCTAGATTTCACCTCTGGATACAATTGGCCCACCAGTTCCATAAACCAATCCTATTAGATTGTCTAGTATCATTTATTCTGGAATAAGATCTTACATGCATATACAGGAATTCCTTGCTTACCAACCATTCATTCAGCAGCCATTTGAAGTTACAACAGGACTGAATAAAGAAACTTACAGGTGATCCTCCAAGATGGCATTGGCATACATTTAGATAGTTGCAGCATCTCACAGTTCCATGATCACAATTTGCAACCTTTGCAGCCAGCTTCTCATAAGCAGAGTCATTGGGGAAGCCAGCAGGAAGTTGCAAGCCATGGTTATATGATGTCAAATTTAACGACCCAAGGTGATTTTCTTAATGACTGCAGATGGAACTCCCAAACTGCCATGATAAGATGTTATTTGATTTTTCATTTTACAACTACATCACTTAATGTCAGAGCTGACAGTCCGATTGTGGTCAAGCAAATATATGTGAATTATTTTATGTGGATATTTTTGCATCTAAGATTTGATTGCTTCCTAAATTTTAATAGCAAAAATGGATGCTTTAACGGAAACATAACTTAAATTATAGAAATTTAAGAATTATGTAAACTACAAAATACCCTGGACTTGTTCTCATATAAAAGAAAAAAATTGAGTAACTGAGTGAAGATTAAAAGGATAGAAAAGCTTTTCTATGATATAAACTAAATTGCTGAGTACTTTGTTAAGACATATGTCAAATAGTTTATGAACTATTTTATTCTTTGTTCTGCACCTTAATCTGAAGTTCTGTGGTTTTCATCAAAATTGTTCATCTTGCAATAGCAAAATCTTCACATCTTCATGTTTGCAGATGCTTTACTATCTGTTCTGTACTTATCAACTATTATAATAGGTATATACCTTGGTGTATTGGATGCTTCATATTTGAATTGTCTTAATATTATAGAGTCTCTATGTTGCTTTGATGTCTCAGAGAGTAAGTTTACACATTTTGTGGGCATCCTAAATAAATAAAATAGTAAGCTGCATGCCCTTCTGCTTATCCTAATATTATGTGTTGGTTTGCCATTTAGAAGTAAACCTCTTACACTAAGCTTTGACTAATTTTTCCTACTTGCAAAACAAGTTGATATTGTGATTGGCAGACATTACTGTAAAAGTGAGATTGAAGAGATTCCAGGATGGTCTATAAAAATTTATCATTTTTTAGGTAACCAATGTATGAGACTATCTTGTTATATTGGCAAAAGCTAATGTGTATTTGCTGTTCCTTAGTTAATGTAGTCATGAAACAAGGTCTAGCCACAGTGTAGATGTTATTAATGGTTTTACTGCAAGTTTTCATGGAAAACATGTTTTTGTAAAGAGGACTTCTAAAACATTCAGCCCATGAGTTGATTTTGATACATAGAGATAGTTAAAACATTGCATAAAAGTTGTTGGTCTTAGATTAATTTTCAAAAGGCAGATTAAAAGGAAGCTGATCTTTGCAATATTTCAGGTACAAATTCGACCTTGGAATTTAAGCGACAGTGACTTTGTAATGGATGGTTCTCAACCTTTAGACCCCAGAAAAACTATTTTTGTGGGAGGAGTTCCACGACCCCTCCGAGCTGGTGAGTAAAAGTATAAAAAGCCAGCTGACTGTGAAAAACTGCTTAAAGCTTGATAAAATACTCTGCCTAGTTTTATTTAGGGTATTTCAAATGAGTGAGTTTTACTTCTCTTCTTTTTGTATATTTTCTATTTTAAATTGCAATTGAATGGAGCCAACTGGGTAATATGACAAGTGATTTTTGCTTGGTATTCTTCTCTCTCTCTCCTATATTTCAAAATTTCTCCAGGATGAAACAGCTATTACCAGGGTTTTAAGCTCAGGAGAGAAAATAAGTGAACATTGCAATCCTATCTCTTTATCCTTGTTGAAAGGATTATGATTTTCTTCACCAAAGGAGTCCTTCCAGTTACCATAGGCAGCTATGTTAAATTCAAGAGGGAGTATTTAAAAAAAAACCCTGAAATCACTGTCAATATCCAGTGAAGAATGGCTATTTCCATAAAAGTACTACTAATCCCCTTTGTTTGTCATAATCAGTTTTCAACTTGAAAGTAATTTCCTTAACTGGTGAAGGAGAGGGAACTGTGTTTGAGTATAAAAAATGATGTGGAGAAGCATTTGAATAATTCTTGGGGTTTTTTTTTAAATGAAAGAGAAACAATTATCACAGTCCTCATAATATATAGTTAATATTTAAGTCTTTCTCTGAAAATATCAGATTATTTTAAATAAAAATCTTGATAATACTTGGTACATATTTCAGTATTCAGTTCAAATTTACAAAGTGCAGTTCTTTAGTATATGTCTTGGATTCCCAATTTTTTTGGACTGATGGGTTCACTTAGAATCTTGACAACATGTCTTCAAAAAATGACTTCTGAAGGAAGGGATTTTTCTGGCAAAATGCCTGCCAGGGGGATATAATAAGCCCCAAATACATCAAAATAACATATATATTATGACATCATTGTACAAGTGATGAGATTATATAATTGTCCCATGATGTCTTGTATAAGAATGTAAATTGTCATTTATATAATGATATAAGAAATAAATGTTGTCATTTATTCCTCACTTGTTCAGATGCCTATGAATAAATTCCAAAGTACATATTTCACTTATTAGTTTGTACCTGCAATGTTCTTTCTTATTTTAGTCCTCTTTCTTGTAGCCACTTAGCATTTTTAGATAGTTTATAAGAGACATTTGGTGGACCCAGAGACATTTTTGTGAATAAAGATCACACTGGAGTTTGGCTTTTTTACACTTTAAAAATAGCCTTTTAAAAAAGATATTACTTTTTCAATTTCTTGATACAATCACTAAAATTACACTGTAAACAATTATCAATTAAAAGTTAAAATAAATTTCAAATTATTAAAAAAATAAGAATATGCTCAGTGTATATTCATTTATGATGCTCTTTTAAACCCTCCTGTTCAAACTATTTATCTTCACCCCATAATTTGTATATTGTTGAGGACAAATGTCACTAAACTAATTTTGTATTTATAGCAACCTGATAAAAAAATGCAAATTAGGTGAACAGGGCTGTTATATCAAATACTCTGCATTTTGTGTATAGTGGCCTTAAGCTTTTGCGTTA
This sequence comes from Oxyrhabdium leporinum, assembly GCA_032468155.1. Classification (NCBI taxonomy): domain Eukaryota; kingdom Metazoa; phylum Chordata; class Lepidosauria; order Squamata; family Cyclocoridae; genus Oxyrhabdium; species Oxyrhabdium leporinum. The sequence goes on from JANHFL010000933.1 coordinate 112,361, forward strand.
AAAACTGGTAATTTGGAGTACCAGAGGTCTAAAATGAAATGTTATTTCTGGGCTGTAAATATTTTTACTGCCATTAAATAATTCTAATAATGTCTTTTATTTTAATATTTTGTTTTCTCCTTCAATCCATGGTAACAATTCTGATGGTAAAAGTGGCATTTATCTACCTAAAATTTGATGGTGTAGGTACGTATACCTACCTACAACTGGATTTCCAAAACTGTTGGACATTGGAAGAATCCTATAAAGCCACTCCAATACATTCTAATGTTGTCACATGTCTCCCAACATTCTTTAAAAATAGTACTTGAACTTTTTGCCTAAAGAATTAGACTATGACATTATTCTATTTATTTTAAAAAAAATTCTCTAGTTGATTTGAGAGACCGATGTTAACAGTTTCTGTATCTACAACATGTCCTTTTTTTAAACCCCAGTATTTTTTTGCCAAGTTCCTAATCCTCTAAATATTTTAAATAGAAAGCATTCCAGAACCTTTCATAATGTGACATATTTTTTTGACATTGCCCTTTAATATTTTTCTCTACTTCAAAAATAGTTCTTTTGAAATCTGTAAGCGTAAACTGACTTCTTCATCTTTAAGGACTGATTGAACTTAAACATACTCTTGTTAAAATAGCCCACGGGTGTCAAACTCGCCGTGTCACGTTGCCATCACGTGTTTCATGACGTTTTTCCCACTCACAGAGCTAGGGTGGGCCTGATCTGTGCGTGACGCATCCAGCCCACGAGCCGCCAGTTTAACACCCCTGAAATAGCCTAATCCTCCATTTTCCTTTGTCTTTAGCGACTTAACAGGGAATAGTATAATGCAAATTTTGACACTACTTTCAGATTTCATTAGAAAAATCTAAGATAGGATTTTGAATGTTCTGTACATATAATACTCTTTCATTTAAAACGATGGCAGGTTTTGACTGTACAGTTTGAATTCTTCAATCTCTGTCCATTTTTTAAAATGTATCATTTAATATAATGGAAGATGCATCAGTTAAAAACCTATAAAATAAATTAATCTTTCCCAAACTGATTTCTCTTTTTTTAATACAAATTTTGTTTTTAAGAATTGCCTTGAGATTCTTTTTTTGCTACTTAAGGAAATATGTAGTATTTGGAAAAGATTTAAATAATTTAAGGAGAATTATTTTTAAGAAGACACAGTTTTCACTAAAATAGTTTTTTGTTGAGTATTATAATCAAGTTAGTCTTTAATTTTATGCATTAGCAAATTTAAATTTAATGATTGTAACATGAAACTGTTGGGGAGAAATTAAAATTCCAATGAGAGCCAGTTTGGTGTAGTGGTTAAGTCTCAGGATAGAAACTGGGAGAGTGATTTCTTGTCCCACCTTGGACACAAAGCCAGATGGGTGACTTTGAGCCAGTCACTTTTTGTCAAGCAAAGGAAGGAGGCAATGGCAAACCACTTCTGAAAAGTCTTGCCAAGAAAACTTCCAGGGACTTTTTCAGGTAGTCTCTGAGAAACTGGCACAATTGAATGGAAGGGGGAGGAAATCTGATATATTGCTTATGGCAACTTTATCCCTTATCTGATGCTATAATTTGGAATTGTGCTGTAAACAATGCCTCAGCCTTAAAAAAAAATAATTAGCCATGCTATTGCATGATTATTTTAATTTTTCCTCTTTGACCAAAAACCTGTACATTGCTTCCTCATGAGGCTGTTACTGTTAATCAGTAACTGTTGTGACCAGTGTTATTGTTTGTATAAAAGGGCTTTCAGTGACATATTACAGATTGGAGCAGAGAATGCGTAAACCGATTTTGTTCCTCTCTGTATAAATTATATATTGTGAATCTATATCTTTGAGCCTTGCAATCACATTTAATTTGAAATATAATTTCTGTACTACATTTATAAATTTAACTCCAAATATGTATTTTTCTCATGTCTTAAGCAAAAATGACTATGCCTACCATACATATTGCAGACTTTGTAAGCATCTAGAATAAAAAGGCCAGTTTTTTTATTCCATATAGAATATTAATATACCTAATTGGATTTCCAATCCATTTGCTATTGATAAATCCAATTGAATCCATTGACCAATATTGACGTACATATTTTATCATCTTGGCTCACTAATGGGATAGGTGTATATCAGTAAATGCCTGTATGATACCTCCTGTCTTTGGGAATGACTACAGATATTCCTCCCTTATCCACTACTCATTCAGTGACTATTAAAAGTTTTCAAGCACACTAAACAAAGAGACTATCTGTCCTCAAAGTTGTAGCCATTGCAACCTGGCTGAGGTCATGTGATTGCAATTTGGGCGCTAGACAAATGGTATGCATTTACAATGGTCATAGTGTCTCTCATTGTCACATGGTCATTTGTGACCTTCATTAGGAAAGTTAACAGGAAGTCACAAGTCACTGTCCAGTAATGTGCTTAACGGCCTATGGTTATTCACTTAATAACCACAGCTGGAACTGGTGAACTGACAATGTAAGTCTGGCATGGTCGCATGACTTTTACATTATGACCAATGGAATTGCCAGTCACAACTGTGGTCAGTAATTGAGAATTATCTCTACTGTTATTCTAAAAAAGGTCGAACAGAGACTTCTTTCAAATAATTAGTTACATCTATTTCTTTAGACTACGTGCTGTATACAACCATCTACTACTATCAAGTATTGACAGAATCACTGAAATGTGATTTCTTTTACTATACAATCCAGTAATAAAAACAACATGTTTCAAAAGAGAAACTTTTCCTTATGCATTGGCTAATACGTTAGCTTTTGTCTCAGTATTTGTAACATGTTTCATTAGTGGCCTTCTTTGCTATTTTATTTGTAACTGTTTCTTTTAAGTTTTGTCCATTGTCTAAATTTTAATAATGTTTGGATTTGGTCCTTTTATATTGCTTTCTCACATGTACCTTTAATTCTATCTTCTACTTAAAATTGGTCTTTTTAACCATAGTTGATACTGAGATTGCTTTACTCTAGTTCCATTTGATTACTTAAAATCAGCTCAATATTTTTTAAACACGGGATACTGATTTTGATGTATCTATTCTATTTTTATTAATAGGGCATGTATCTCGTGGTATCATTTTTTTAGTTCAAGCCATTTAGGGAGAAATTTTGGAAGTGGTGGTAATAATCTCCTCCTTTGGATATTTGGTATCCAAATTATATTTGACATTTAGATTACTTATCTCAATTAAACATACACTCTGAAAAAATGTATTGAAATACTACCTATTATTACTTCTAATGGTGAAATTGCAAAATAACTGTTTTTTTAGTTATAATAGTTTGCTGATAATAGCATTTTTTAAATGACTAATCAATTTTTGCTGTATAAATTTGTCTCTTGTGTGATAGATCAGAGGTGTTTTATATTAGATTTCTTGGGGGTTTACTCCATGTTCAATTTGAGGAAGGTCTTTTTAACTCCTTTTGCCCCTCCTCATTGCTCTCAATGTTTTGTAGTTAATGGAAGACAATTGAGGGATCAGGTTCCTTAGAAATAAGTAAAAACAGTAACAGTATAGAAGTGCCAGAGATTCTGAAGATTAAATTTATGGCCATTTCACCATGCTCATGTTCTCTTATAGTTGAACTAGCTATGATTATGGATCGTTTGTATGGAGGAGTCTGCTATGCTGGCATTGATACAGACCCAGAGTTAAAGTACCCCAAAGGTGCTGGTAGAGTGGCTTTCTCCAATCAGCAGAGCTATATTGCTGCTATTAGTGCACGCTTTGTCCAGCTCCAGCACAATGACATCGATAAACGGGTAAGTGAAGCATCTTTGGTTGGCTTAACTCTGCAGACATGTTGCACAGATGCCTGGTGAAGTTGGACCGTTCATTGATCTATAATCCAGGATTACCCAATGTGGCTAAAAATTGCTTTACAGAGGCTATAATTAGTACATTTTTCAAAAATGCTTTCGAACAGGTAGGTGTACATGTTTTGATCATAATGTCTAATATGTTAAAATATATATAATATATGTTAAAATATATAAAATATATAAAAATAAAGCAGTATGAGAAAGGTAGAACTTCTAATAGAATATTAAGGCTAATTATATTTAACATGGAACATACTCAAATATGCCTGATAGTTTTACAGATAGTTCTCCCTTTCCAACTATTTGTTCAGCATCTATTTGAATTTATGATGGCAGTAAAAAAAATAGTCTTAGAACTGGTCCTCAAATTAGTGGCCATCACAGCACTTGGCAACTGCCATGCATTTATGATGGTCACAGTGAACCACAGTCATGTGATTGCCTGTTGTGACCCTCACAACCAACTTCCAATAAGCAAAATCAATGGAGAAGCTGGAAGAAGTCACAAGTTATGGTCATATGACATTGTGCTCAATGACCCACAGTGATTCGATTAAAGACCATAGCTGGAACTGATGTCATGCGTCAGCACAGTCCTTGACATCACACAACAACTGCACCACTTAGCAAAAGAATTGCCAATCCCAATAGTCATTAAATGAGGAATATCTGATTAGGCCTTTCCGTTCTAAATCTCTAGTGATGTTAAACTTGAGAAAAAAAAGATGTTAAACATTCCTTGTAATAGCGAAAGAAATGACAGTAATATTTTAACAATGATTAAATTAAAGGCAGAATTTCTTTGGCAATTTACATAAGAAAAACCAGGCTTTCCCACAAATACTGTGAAATATGGAAATTTAGCTGTGATCCTAAGCTCGAATTGCTGGAATCTATATCTAGAATTTTGATCCAAGAGAATTGCAGCAGGATTAATAACAAGGAACTCTTGCCCATTATTCATTCTTGTTGTTCCCTGACCTGCAAGAGATAATTGCAATAATATATGACCCTGACAGCTCTCACCTTTTCCACATCTGTTTGTTATTTATATTTTTATATCTTCTAAATCAGTGGTGGCTAACCTTTTGGCACCGAGTGCTGAAAAGGGAGTGTGAGTGAGCACTGGAAACCGGAAGAGCAGCTCCTCGATGCGCGCGTGGGGGAGCGCCGGAAACCAGAAGCTTAGCTTCCTGGCACACACATGCGTGCCGGCCACTTGTTCTTCTGGTTTCTAACGCGCATGCTCATGCAAAGACCAGCTCGCTGGTGCACACATGTGCTCCGGGGAGCTGTTCTTCTGGTTTCTGGTGCTCTGCATGCGAAGACCAGCTGGCCAGTGCACATGCACGCGCCGGAATCCAGAAGAGCAACGGGTGACGGCTGGTGTGCCCGGAGAGATGGCTCTGCGTGCCACTTCCGGCTCACATGGCATAGGTTCGCCATCACGGTTCTAAATGAAAAGCTTCCCTCTTTCACTCAATGGGCTGTATTCAAGTGTAGCCATCAGCTAACAGAACTGTATTCCCACCACCACCATCTCCACCAGCTTATGTCTACAGGGTCTGTGCCATAACAGACTTACAATTTACAAGAAGAGTAAAGTTGATCATTTTTTTCTGATACAGCTTTTTAAATTTGCAACAGCATGATATGACAAGATATACCAATTACAATTACCACTCCTATAATCAGAGCGAGGAGGCAGGGAACGTTGTGGGTCCCATACCCTACCTAGAGAGATACACCTGGTGGGACCCAGAAGAAGGGCCTTCTCCATAGTGGCCCCCTTTCTCTGGAACATCATTCCCCCAGAGATTAGAATGGCCCCCACTGTAACACTCTTCTGGAAGGCCCTGAAAACCTGGTTCTGCCAGCGGGCGTGGGGAACGCAGAGCGGGATGGATCCCATTAAATGGCTCATGTGAGGTGCTGTTGCCAGGTCAGGAGAGGATTTTATTATATTTATTATATGACTCTTATTAGTTTTATTGTTTTTATATGAGCTTTTATATTCTGTAGGCCACCTTGAGTCGCTGTGTGCTAGGGGGTTCTGGCTCTTGTCTACCTTGTGAGAGGTTGTACTAGAGTTGTATGGGGTTCTGCTCAATTCTGATGCACAAGGCTCATTCCCAAATGCTCTTTATTTACTGATTGACTCTGTACCTGTCTCCTTTTACAGGTGGAAGTAAAGCCATATGTGCTTGATGATCAGATGTGTGATGAATGCCAGGGTACTCGCTGTGGTGGAAAATTTGCCCCGTTCTTTTGTGCCAATGTTACCTGCTTGCAGTATTACTGTGAATACTGTTGGGCAAGCATTCATTCTCGGGCTGGACGAGAGTTCCACAAGCCGCTCGTGAAGGAAGGAGGCGACCGGCCCCGCCACGTGCCCTTCCGTTGGAGCTGAGGCCCACGCCGAAGGCCAGCAGTACTGGAGCCAACTGGATTGAAGGGGAAAGGAGTGATGCCTCAGGGCTTTTGTGTTCTGGAAATTTGTGCATTCATCCTTGACTTTAATGAAGAGATGGGTCTTTTTATTATGATGATGGTTATGATTATAATGATGATTATGATGATTATGATTATTTACAGTCACATTACTGAACGCTATGTCCAGTATAATACAAACCTAGCAGAGTGTAACTGTACTGATTTTGCACTTTGATTCACACAAACATCTGCTTGGTACCTTAATTTCTTACTTGTCACGGCTAACAATGTAGACTGCTATGGTCATCAGCCTCCACTAGGTTGGTGTATATGTGATTAAGGTTTTTTTAAATTATGTACTTTTATTTTAAAACTGGAGCATGCACTTATTTTCAGAAACTTTGATTTGCCCCTAGCACATGATTTACCAAAGGTAACACTCACAAGTAGGTGGCAGATGTAGCAAAAATTTACAATGGATATTCAGCAATCATTGAGAGTAGGAATAACCCTAAACAATCTTTAGTTGCTCTCTATTTTTACTGATAAGGATGATACCTCATAAGCCGGATCACATTTTCTCCATCCCCACCTCCCCATCCCTTTTCTGTTTTGCTGAGGGTTTCCTATTTGTTTAGGCCTTTTAGTGTTATGTAAATGTATGCTGCAATAGCTTTTGCTGCTATTAAGATGGTATTACTAGTACCACATTACTCTATTCAAGCTAGGGTATCATTTAAAAAGATAATTATGTGATTTAAAACAGTGATGGCTGCTGAAAGAAGATCAGTAGAGCATTCAGAAAGCTTCCAAGGAAGGTCAATAGTTTTGACTGCATGTTTAATCAGGTTGACGCATGCAATAATTTTTTTTATAGATGTCTAATACAAAAATCTGCCCAGAGTGCACCAATTAAGATTCTATGTAGGCTACAAAATACTCAATAAAATAATTTAAAACACAGACACACACACACACACATACGCACAGGTTACTGACTGGAGGAAGGCATGTCTAAGTCTATGTAGATGCTTCTGAAATTAAAATCAGCCCATAGCCGTATCACCTATATTACGACAAGATATTTTTTAAAAAGAATAGATGTAGAAATATCCTTAAACAGATTTGTGAATGATAGACGAAGTACTTTGCGGTGCTCTGTTCTATATCGTGCAATTTATTTTATATAGTAAAGTGATTATGTCTAGTACTGTGATCAAACTAACTGTTTAAGCCTCTATGTCTACCATTCACACTCTTTTGAAAGTTCAACCATAGACACAAATACATATGCACACTCACAAAATAAATTTTGAGCTCTTAGTTCCTATCTCATAAACGCTTGCACTATTTATGTAGCTGCAGCCCATGTCCAGGAAACCAAAGAGCTCACAATAGCATATGTACGCTACCAGCTTAGATAGCGGCTGATAAACGGGGCACATTTTTGATTGGGAATAGCGGTGCTAAAGAAATGTCTGCATACAAAAATTAACTTGGGTATGATATTTAATTTCTTAAATCCTGGATGTATCCTGTGAAGCTTGAATATATTTGAAATCTAATCTGAACAGTGGACATTTTTTTAGCATATAATATGGGGCTACAAGGCAAACACATAAACACATATTAGTGTGCTATTTATGAAAATGTGAGAATGTGTATATTATTTCTGGGTTTTCTGTGGGTTTGTTCTCTTCCCCCCACCCCATCCCTAGTTTTGGAGGTCTGGGGACAGTCTGACTGGATATGGCGCCGCATAGTAGATGTTGAAATGTCCCCATTTTGAGTGTTGTGATGGCCTTGTTAATGTTGTAACTTTCTACATTTTCTTTTAGTATTCAGTTGGAATTATTGGCTTGGGGGGGAGGGGGAGAAAATCTTTCTCTGTTGAAAAAAAAATAGTTTTTTACTGGTTTAAAAATATTCATTCTTCTTGGTATCCCTTTTGCAATTTCTCCTGGGCATTTTTGTGATATTGCTTTATCTAGCCCAGCAATCTATTTTGTTTTGTTTGGGGTTTTCTTCTTCTTTTCCCTTCTTTTTTTCATCTATACAAGATTTGTTATGCACTACTTTTTGTAACTAGACAGTTTTCAATAGTTGGCAGATTATTCTTTTTTAAAGAAAAAAGGCATGCTTTCTGACTGACATGATCTTTTGCAATACCTCAATTTTGAAATATAGGAAAGAAAATATTTTCTAAGTAAGTTTATTCAGAAAAAATATATATTAATTTAATTCTGTGAGGAAATGATTTAACAGATGGGTAACTTTATTTTTTTCATGCTTATTTGCGTTTTTGAAAATGAAGAAGTTAGAGCTTTATAACTGTATGGAAGATCATAGCTATCCTACCGAAGTCTACCTAATTATGTGAAACAATGAAACATTTATGAAGAAATATCCCTTTTCCACATACAAACATAGTTGGAAAGAAAGGAGAAAGGGGGGGAAGAGATGCTGGAAGTTATGTAAAACGATGAGATTAAAATGAGTACAGCAAGGAAATTTAAAAACAAACTGCTTTGGTGCTGGAAGTTGTGAACAGAAAGTGAAAAACCTGTTTTGCCCTTAATTTGTATATTTATAATCAAGCGATTATGCACGACTGACCAGAATTGTGAGAGTTCTTCTGTTTGTATTTTTTAAAGATAATTTTTAGTTTATTAAATTATAACAAGGTCCCCTTTTGTTTTGTAAATGAATGTGCCCCCCCCCCCTGTTGTTAATATCTTACCCCATTATTCTAAGAGGGTCCTTCCAGAAAAGAAGTTATTTTTTAAAACAAAATGTTCTGAACTGCAACTGGATGAAGGAGCCCCTGGGTACCACAGGCCCACTTGTGGCCTTCCCTCGATGCGAGACTTGAACTAGTCGATTTTCTTTTTGAAAGCAACTTAACCTCGACTATCTGTTGTTATGTGCAATACTGTTTGTACTGTTTGTATAAAAAAGAAAAAGAAAAGAAAAAAGGCATAAATCTTTATTGCAAATTTATTTTCATTGCAAACTTTAGACATTGTGATTCACTAAGATCATTTTTCTACTGTCAAATATGTACCTTTTCTTCATGCTGGTATTTTTTCAATAGTAATGTAGCCTTTGTACTGAGACAGATTTTCATTGTTATTTTTAGAAAGATTTTTTGCTAAGAGAAATTTAAACATTGACATATTTTTCATTTTTATTTCAGATTTTCTTTAAGGAATGCTTTCTCAACCATTAATATAGTTGTTTCTGGGAGAGACTTTCATATCTGGTCAATGTCATTAATATTATTTTGTATTTTTACTTGGAATAAATTAATTTTATGATGCTAATTCTTTAAAAGTTTATTTTTTTCATTTTCAGTTATTTTTGAAGCTAAAAAACCTTTGTAATATTGTTACTAAAGTGTCTAGTTTTTTGAAATGCAAAGCTTTATGTATTAACTTGCTGATGTGGTTTACAATGGTGTGAAAATGGTTGGATATGTGAAATGATTGAAAAACTGTAATGAATAATTGGGCAATAAAATTACAGAATGAAGCAGGAAAATGATGTGATATTTTTTAGAAGCTTTTTCCTTTATCAGAATGATTTAGGAAGACAATAGGGATGTCACAGTACCAGTTCGCTGTCTAGATTTGTACAACACCAATGTTAATAAAACACTGTTGCTGTTGTAATTCACTCCAATCTGTAGAAATAGCAGGTCTACAATCTTGGCTGTTTAGCATCCTACCAATTTGCTTCCTCACCATTACCATGGGCACATCCAGTACTGTTGCACAGTGGGTGCAAGGGTGAAAAATATAAATGAAACTACGCAGCATTAAGGCTTGGCTAAGTCACTTCCTCCGTACCCAACCATCCATCCCCTTTTTTTGTTTTTTTGAACTATTCCCTTTTAAATCTCTCCCAAATGGCTTCTGGGTGATCTGCCATGCTTTTATTTATTTTTTAAACCTGTCCTTCATGCTGCATTTCCCTGCACCTCTACATGGTAATTCAGAACAAATGGAGGAAATTGTATAGTATCTCCATAATGTTACAGTGTACCATACAGTGTAAGTTTCTCATAGTTAGTGCTATCTAATGCATGTATAGGAACCCTTATTACCTGATCTGAGCACTTTTTTTCAAGCTGCTTGTATATTTCTCCCTTTCTTGTGTTAGGCCTCTTATAGCATAAGAACAGCATCCGTTGCTGCTATAAAAAATAACACTGCATCATTTTTTGTAGTTCATCTCCACCTTTGCCTGTCCTACCATTTACTGCAATACTAGCAAAACTTCTGTGTGGAAGCTGGATACTGTTATCCCTTCCTTTAGATCAATGTTTCTCAGACTTGGCAACTTGAAGATAGGTGGACTTCAACTCCCAGAATTCTGGAGCTAGCTTGGCTGGGGAATTCTGGAAGTTGAAGTTCCTAGATCTTCAAGTTGCCAAATTTGAAGAACCTTGCTTTAGATCCTGCAACTCAAACTGGTGTTACATAAACAGACAACACAATGGCCTTCTCCAGATACATCAGCTGTCAGATTTCATCTGTTTTTATGAGGATTTCAGCTGAAGGGAAGCTGTCCCTTGATCTCTTGTGGAAATATCTGGAGCTGGCCTTTGTGAGTTCTTTGTAAGTAATGTACAGGCAATTTCAAATAGTAAAATTTAGACTCTATCTAGGTTCTATGGTTGGAACATATACAAATTGTAAAAGCATAATACAGTAGAAGTGAAGGAGAATTTTTTTCAAATTCCTGCAAGAATGGAATGAGGTGAGTGCGTACTTACACTCCTGCCTACACACTTGCCTAGTAGGAAGGCAGGGTTAAAAGAAAATTGTATTACAAATATGCAGTTATTACAGATTTCATTATCTTTGTTAGAATAGTACAAAAATACAGTGCTTTACTGGGAGAAAATCTCCTATGTTAATATTTCAGTATTGTGACATCTCTACTTGCAAGATACGAGTGAAAGATTAGTCACAGATTGGTTTTTTAAACTATTTTTGTTAAACCTGCCTTTTATGTAGTTGCTTTTTACACCAGTTTGTATAATGTCAGCATTCCTTTTTTTCCACTTAAAAAGTTCACTTAATTTCTACTGTTGTAGTGTTTCTGTCTTAACATAGAGTCTGTTCTAATATTCATGCTATGATTTACTCCTCAATAGGAGAAGAGCAACAGCTGTTATGTTATTCTGCACATTTTATACTTATTTAACATTGTTTAGCAACAAATAGATATTCAGGGTGCTAATACAGGAAAATCATTTCTTTTTTTTCTTTCTTTTTTTTGCTGGTTTGTTTCTGGATGTTGTTCTGTTGGGGTATAAAGTATTAGGTATTTGTAATTTGCTGTCTAAAATAATGGAGATGAGTGTTCACAGCTAAGATCTCTGTACTTGTTTTCTTTTTCAACTGACTAATTTTCAGTGTACCATATCTTTTGTTACATGTTCTCTTTAGACTGGTTTTGCTAGTAACCCTAAAAGGCTTTTACCTTTTATTTTTTACTTTTTTGGCTTGGACTAATGCTTTGTATGGAACTGCAGTACTGTGACTAAACATGAAGCTCCACGCTGCTATTGCTTACAACTGCTTCAACTTTGTAGTTTGGAATTAATTTTTTTTTTCTGTAATAACTTATTAAATCTAGTTGTATGAAGTATGGAAACTTGTCATCCTTTGAATATTAAAAAAAAAAAGCAACGGGGAAGATACAATCAAATTTAGAAATTGGACATTTAAAGAACACACACTTTACACTTTAATAGAGCACACATTTAAATAGCGTTTTCATTATCGTTTTACGTGTCGCCAGAATTCATCCAGACATTTGACACCAAAGCGCAGTTGCACAAGTGCAAAAGGCATAGTATCCACTTACTAGGATCCTAAGATCGTCACTCGGTATCTATCAAGCAGAAGATTACAATCATTTTTGTTCTCATTTCTTGGATCAGATGAATTGTGTACATTGAGACAAAAATCAAGTGCATTTGTTAGAAGAGGAGGAAGGTGGCATACTGCAATTTTGCAATTGCTGGGAAACAGCGTTCTGTTCATCCTCAGCAAAATTTCTCAACGCCACTTTATTTCTCCACCCTGGAATTTGTTTGAATAGGTCCTTGTGTTTACTTTGATGACTGAGACCTATTGAGACAGTCACGGGGCTTCAGGAGCAAATTGCCAGCCCTCTGTCTAAAAGCAAGAGTTATAAAGGAAAGTAATAAATGGAACCGTCGAGGTTATAACAGTGAAAAAAGGCCGTCTTTGTCTATCAATTCTTATAGCTGAAAAACAATATCTAAACTCTCTTAAACTATTCTGAATTTAGACACACGTGACTCCTACCCCATTCTATTGACACACTGCAAGTTCTAATAGCTGCGTAGCTCAAATTGTGTAATGATAATATTTTAAAACAACGGAAACATCAAGACAGTGACTTAATGAGAAATTGCCTTTTCTAGTTCTTTTAATTGATTACAATGTAGCACCTAGATCAGGGGTGTCAAACTCGCGGCCTGCGGGCCAGATGCATCACCTGCTGGCCACGCCCACCCCCAGTTTAGCGAATGGGGGAAAAAAGTTGCAATACATCATGTGATGTCGTGAGTTAAGACCCACCCCAACCTAGATGAACTGAAACAATATAGACAGTGAACGTTTCATTTAACCCTTTCCACTTGGCTTTCTTAAAACTATTACTCTTAATATGGAAACCTGACTAAAGAGTCCTAGCCATGCAGCAAGGGTGATTGATGTTTTACATGTTGAAAGGACTAAATAAAAGTACATGTATGTTCAGAAAGCAAAATCTGGTTTTAAATTCAACTGTTATGTAATTTTTTAATCCAAAAAAATAAGATACAAACTCCCATCCCCCCAAAAGAGAAAAGAAATTTTACAAAAAACAACAAAATTAGACAAAAACATTTTTAAAATGTGGATTAAAAAGACAAAAAACAAAAACATATCCATATATTGTTTACAACAATTATATCTTCCTGAAGCAGGTCCAGGATTTAAAAACATCTGTATCCATTTGAAACCAGTTTTACCTATTATACATCTGTTATAAATGTAAAGAAAAAATAGTTAACAGGTAAAAACAGCAAAGTTAAACTTCAAAGCCCTCTGTTAAGAATCTATTATTATAACTGACTCATAGAAAGTCTACAGCTTCTTATCTATTACAAATCACCGCAAACATTATTTCTGATCCATCCAGGATCAAATACCCTTGTTTGGTTCTTAATAATAAAACTTTTCCTTAAGATTTTAATTGGAAACTTTCCCAACATCTCATTTCCCAGAGACATAAGCCTTTGTTGTAAATATTTTTGCAGAATCCATTGTTCAGCAAGTCTCTCTCTAAGCAAAAACACATCATTTCTTCTCAATTATTGTCTGGTTAAGTACAGTAAATCCATTCTCCAAAGTCGATTTATCTTGCCAAAAAAGTCCAGTCCATCACTCAACAATTTCATTAACTCTGAATTTCTTGTACAGGTAGTCCTCGACTTACAACAGTTCATTTAGTGACCGTTCAAAGTTACCATTGAAAAACATGATTTATGACCTTTGTTCAGAATTACAACCTTTGTAGCATCCCCATGATCATGTGATCAAAATTCAGATGCTTGGCAGCTCGTTCATATTTATAACAGTCGCCGTGTCCCGGGGTCACGTGATCCCCTTTTGTGACCTTCTGACAAGCAAAATCAATGGGGAAGCCCGATTCACTTAATAGCTGGGTAACTAACTAGTCAACTGCAGTGATTCACTTAACAACTGTGGCAAGAAAAGTTGTAAAATCGGGCAAAACTCCTTTAACAAATGTCTCAACAACGGAAATTTTGGGCTCAATTGTGGTCGTAAATCAAGGACTACCTGCACTTTTACCCTTTCCAGCCTTTTCGACACAGCCTGCAATTCTTGGACGAGACACTTTTGCCTTGAAGTTTTGCAGTTCCAACCCAGATTCTAATCCATTAGACTGCAAATCAGGTCCAACTGTTATTATCCACCTTTGAGTAATATCCTGGAATTGCTTCAAAACCGTTGCTGACCCATCAAATTTTTAATTAAAATTTTCAAACAAAGTTTGTGAGACAGCATTTTTTCAAAAGCTTCCCAGAAAGCTTTATGTCTTTTTTGTAGACATTGCAAAGACAAACAATTCTTTACCCCACCCCCAAAAAAAAAGACAGACAGACATACCATAACAAAACATCCACAGAGAAAACTTGATGTAAGATTTCCCAGAATATAAAGTAATGAAAAGGAATTTTCTCATCAAAAGTTAAAAAAATAAGACCAGAGCTTTGGAAAAACTAATAAAAAATAAAATCCTTATAGTAAAATCCAATATAGGTGTAAATCAAATTGAATAGCTTTCACTACCAGAGAGTTAGTTTTCTCACCACTGGCTTCCTTGCTGTGAAAGAGTGAAAATGGTTTAGTTCCAAAGTAAACAGTAAGAAAGCCGAAAAAGTTTATAAAAATCCAGCAAGGGGTTTATAGGATAGAGCAACCTACAACCAGTCAGTTCAAATGTAGGTCAAAAAGTAAGAAAAGCTTTAAAGAGTTGCAATTAAAACCAGGGCATGCTTGAAAAAATGAACAGTTGAAGAGATGATAAAAGACCCAATGGCTCCTACTGGGAATTATGGTCATCAAGATCCCTCTTTGTGAGTTGTCAACTATCCCATTCATTCATCCAGCGAAGAAAGACTCCTGGGCCATTGTTTTGACAACAATATACTTTACTAGAGCTTAAATAGTTACAGAAGAATAGTGAAGCTGGTTCTGGCATTTTTGGGCACAAACAAAGCAATTAACTTTCCATTTTCCCTGGCCATCCCCTGTATTATCAACAAATGTCCAATTAGGTGCTGGTATATTATTTGAATAGCGATACTTCTGTTTCCTGGTCTTTTCTGCTTTTCTGCTTTTCTGCTTTGCACCTTAGCTAGCAGATGTTCCTCATTCCTCGGCCGGTGTGCTTTGCTTTCTCTTCCCCAGCTCCCCGCATTCCAATCCTCTTCCCCACTGCCCCCCCCCCCACCATTGCTAATATCAGGCTGTTGGCTTTGCAAAGCTTGGCTTGGGGAATGGCAGCCCTGACACCTCCAAAGGTACACTATCGTCCAAAGGTTGTTCTGGGTCATTCCTAATGCTCCCATTTGAATCCAGGGAGCATAAGCCATCAAATAACCATCTTTAGTGGCATATTCAGCTGTTTGGCGGCAGGAGAAAAAAGATCACCGGCTGCTCAGCACACTATTTGGGGGGGGGGGGGAGAATAATTCAGCTGTTTATTATGAAAATACAGATAGTCCTCAACTTTCTTTAGTGACCAAAGTTACAATGGCACTGAAAGACAGATTTCCTTAACAACCAAATGATTCACTTAACAACTGCAGTAATTTGTTTAACCATAGCCAAAAGGTTGTAAAACCTTGTGTGACTCACTTAACAACCAACTTGCTTAGGGAAGTGAAATTCTGGTCCCAATTGTGATCATAAGTTGAGGACTGCCTGTTCTGTTTCACATAATATATTTAAAAATGCACAGTTGTTATTCACTCAGTTAAAGTAGTTAAATACAGCTCCATGGACTAGTAGGAAAATACAGTACATTAGATTTTAAATTTCTACATCATTCGTAACCAATAAATCATTGTCAGAATACTGTTCTGTTAAAATGGAAGCCATCCCCTAAGATGCTTTAAAATAGATTGACTTTAATGAGGAGCAATCTGGTAGGCAAACTAAAGGAACCGTGGAATTTGCATTTAATATTCAGTTATTTTTATTTTTATTTATATACACAGACAGTTACAAGTAAGAGAATGTACTGTATATATATCCTGCAACTACACCCCCCCCCCTACACAGAGTGAATTGCAGTTACTTAAAGCAATATTTCTCAAACTTGGAAGCATGAAGATGTTGAAGACTTCAGTTCCCAGAATTCTCCAGTCACCAAGCTAGAATTCTGGGAGTTGAAGTCCACACATCTTCATGCTTCCAAGCTTGAGAAACACTGCTTTAGAGATAACTAGCTGAATAGGCTAGAGACAAAGGGGAGTACTCAAGGATAGATATTATTGAGCTCAATTACTATAGAATTCCACATGTGTGTACTAGTCCCCAACCTTTCCAGCTTTGTGAACTGGTGGAGGGGGGGGGACTGTTCTACATGAGCCCAGCCCTCACAGAAGTGGAGTGCACATACACAGGCTCACCTGCTGCTCAGGTGAGTGGAGATGCACGCACATGTTTGCCCACCACTTCTGCGGCCCGGTTCCGAAAGGCTCAAGAGCTGGAAGTGGGCTGCGGCCCGGGCGTTGGGGACCCCTGTACTAGTCTATAGTTTAAAAAGAGTAGTGTTTTCCCCTTCGGTGTTATCTTGTATTGAGATATGAAAATTTAGTTTAAAAGGCTGATCATCATGGTTTTGTACAGCTTTGCATGTGAAATTTCACTCTATCGTTAATAGTAAAACAAGTGTGTTAATGAGTACACCTTAAATGAAAAAAAATTAAGCACACGGGAAGGCTTTCCTCAAGAAATGAAGCCATTGAACATCAGTTCCCACTGGGATGGACTGTCATATGAAACTCAGTTTAAAACCTATTCCAAACATCTAAGCATTTTTTTATCCAATGGAGCCAAGTAAAACAGAAGGGAATTAAGATGTGACTGCCCTTGATTAAGCCAATATAGTTTAGATCTAAAAACAGCCTGAGGCTCAGCTTTAGAGAATAAGTTTTGCTAACAAAAGGAATGATTCATGTTCATTAGACCAAATCACTTCATTCCTAAATGAAATCTGGTGATTTATAATCCAGTGATCCAAGAATATAATATGGTAACTTAATAATTTCAAAGACTATCCAACTTCATGAATAGCACATTTTTTAAAATTAGTTTTTACAGGGTGTTTTTACGGAATAAAATACAAATCTGATTTTAAAAAGTAAAGTGATAGGTAATAGAAAAGTACTGAAAAAGAGAAAAAGAGGGGCTTCCTATTTCTGCAAGTTATAAACACGTTTACATTTTATCCTAAGATTAAACCATGACTCACTTAACATTTTCTCTCCTTTCTAATCATCAACCCCATAAATCACAAGTTTATTTTTTTAATTTTCAGATAGACGTACATAAAAGCTTTCCATTTATTAAAAAATAGAGTTGTTTTCCTAATCAAGTCAATTTTGCTATCTTTACATATTCTGCCATCTTCACCTCTGTCTTCCTCCACATTGCTATTTCAATCTTTCAATTTTGTGCCCATAGTAATGCTGATGAATAAGCACATCTAAAAAAAATGTTTTTTCCCCCCCAGCAGTCCCAACCAACATGTCAAACGGGCCCCTGGGAGTTGATCAAGGGGCCAAAATTTGTTTCATCCCAAATAATAAAAACAAAAGCCAGGATGAGATTCAGGGTGGAATTTCATACTTAAAACTGGTGCTGGTTGTTCTTTTTAAAAATCAACGATATTTGGTCCCTAGCAAAGAAAATTCCTGATTCCTGGGTCACATCTGTGGGATGTCAGGTCAATTTTTTTTCTAAGCCAAATGCTAAAATGGACATCAGGACAGGATTCTGGGTTTAATTTGATGCTTAAAAATGGTGCTTTGTGGTAGCTTTTTGAAGATGAGTGCTATCTGGTCCAGCTGAAGCCAACACACATTGAGCCAATTATTTGGTGGACCTTTTTGCACTACAAACCCATAGGACCTCTTCAGGATGACATTCTCCATCCTCAAAGATTTGTCCTAGTTGAATCACCAAGAATTGCACATCTGAGGTTTGTGCAAAGCTAGAACTAATAGCTTTTTTTGGATTCTCACTCATGTGATTTATGAAAGGATTATAGATTATTTCTTTTACACTGTAAGTCAGGGGTGTCCAACTTTGGCAACTTTAAGACTTGTGAACTTCAACTCTAGAATTCCTCAGCCAGACATTCCCCACCCCCTTGCTAGCTAGGGAATTCTGGGAGTTAAAGTGGCCAAAATTGGATACCCCTGCTGTATGCTGAGTGGTGTATTTCTGACCTCCTCCAGTAGTCAGAAATAGATTCCCTATTTGGTTGGTGATGTTTTTTCATATCATTGAAAAGAAATAAAATAGCAAATAGCATAGTAAATAAAACTTATGTTGCTCTTATATTGTTCCTTGTCATACTTATATAATTTAAAACTCTGGTTTTATCCTTGTCCTTTTCAAGCTACCTTGTGCTATTCTGATATGTAAATAACTAAAAGTGATGGATGACTGATCTTCTGAAAATGTAATTCCATGCTTCAAATTTAGCATAATGTTGTTTGGCAATGTTTCCACCTGATGTTGCTGACTTGAAGGAAAAGCCTTAATCCATCAGCATTTCAAATACCGAATCTTCTTTCAGAGCAGGTCCTTCCTGTACAAAGATCAGCCATGTAGACCGAAATGCCTGGGTCACCACAGTAAGTGAGCCATCCATCTGGGAATAAGTCCCTCTAACAGTCCTTCGGTGTCCTTCCACTTGATTTCTGACTTGTTTATGCATAACTCACTCATCAGTGGGCTTCTTCATATGACCAGCTTCTTTGTGTTTTTTCAAGCAAAAAAAAAAGAAGAAGCAAAGATCTAAAAATATGGTGGGTTTTTTTGCATCCAATTCATGCACTTTAATTCCTCAACTATAATCCTTCTCTTTTGGAAACCACTCTGAAAAAGATAAAATTCCAAGTGCACCGTTTGACGTGAAGGAATACAATTTCTTGTCCTCACTCTGAAATAAAGGACTAACTGACCATCCACTCTCAATCTTTGTATAGGATTTTGTTCTTTATTTCAACAAAATGCAGCTTTTTATGCTGTGTTTGCTCTCCCAAAGAACTAGTCTTTGGGTAATGGGGCGACAGCTCAGATGTTTCTCTTAGTTTCAAAGTAATTTAAATTAGCAACAGGGAGTTTTGGGGAAGGAGACCCTGTTCCAGCAGTTGGTAGACAGACAGGAGGAATGGGCGAGGTGGGCCCTGGACTTAGACTTTAGTAGTCTATAACCACTAAAAAATGATGTTTACTTGAGGTTAGAAACTGAGCTGAGTTGTACTTACAGAGAGAAACACAGACCTGCTTAGCTCCAATCTAGTAGCTTTCAAGCTTCATTTTTAATACCATTTTCTTGCCTGACAGAAACAATGCCATCCCTTGGATGTCATTGGTATTTTCTGCATCTATTTTTGGTTCCCTGCAGAGCTTGTAAAACTCAGCCTGCTGAGCTCCTGCTGGCTGAATGGAATACTAGACTTGTCTAACAGGCAGTTTCATTGAATGAAAGCATCCATGGGATAAATGGGGAGGGGGGCCCTTTTAATTAATGTAATGTAACCCGACGGGTTTTTAATGGTTGAACTTTAATGTAAACTACCTGGAGTCACCGTGTGTGAGTTGGGCAGTCAAATAAAGATGTTTAATAAATAAATGGATAAACGAACATAGATTTAACCATGTGCACAGATTAAGGAGTACAGTTTGCTGTATAAGGAAAAGAGGCATGAACCTGCGCTTGTTAAAGGGTAAGTTGATCAAAGCAATGAATCCCAGTAAGGATTCAGTTACTTTTGCAGAAAAACATGCCCTTCACTCTTGAAAACGTTGTCTTTGAAATACTTCCCATTGTTTGGTATTGGATAATGCAACAGGTACAAAACAAAGCAAATGAAGTAATAAATAACTTCAACCTATTTCAGTCCACAGTTAATTGTCCATTTATATCAAACTTAAGGCCCCAGGGCCGGATTCAGCCTGTGGGGTGCTTAGATTTGGCCCATGGGACCGCTCTGGAAACAGTGAAGGACTGGCCTGCAGTACCTCTGCCAGTGAAAACAGAGCTCAGGAGGGCCGCATGTGGCCCTCCCGAACTCCATTTTAGCTGGCAGAGGGTTGCAGGCTTTTGCAGCTGGAAACAGCTCGGGAGCCCCTTTTCGCTGGCAGAGTGCTCGGGCCACCACAGGCGCCCCCAACATGAGTGACATCGAGCTGGCTACGCCCACCCTGGTCACGGCCACCACCGCCCCCCGAGGGCAAACCCAACCCTGATGCGGCCCTCAATGAAATTGAATTTAACACCCCTGATCTATACTTACTATTGTACAGGCAATCCTCAATTTATGAACAGTTGCTTAGTGACCAAAATAATGAGCAATCTCCCCAGGGCTATTTACAAACTGGATTCAAGATTCCGACAGCTGGGATCCCTCCGACAGCCAAGCAATTGCATCTTGGGTGCTTGGCAATTCTTCTTTAATTCCTCTTTTATAGCTTTGGATAACTGACTCATATTTAAGGCAGTTTGCAGCATCCTGAAGTCACATAACCACAACTTACAACAGTTTCTTTTTTCTTTTTGCAAGAAATTGGCTTTTTCTTCCAATTTCTGGCAAAAAAATGTCCATTGTGGACAATGGGTTTGCTTAACAACCATGGCATTTGCTTAACAACTGCTGAAAAACAGGTGGTAAAATTGGTTGTGGTCACATGGCGATCTGCTTAATGACCAGCAAGATTACAATCGTAATTCCTGGCTCAGTTACAGTCATAAGCTGGAGACTAGCTATACTCAAAGTAAATGTTTAGAACTAGCCCACTTATCACCGGTTTCAACCTGTATATCTAATAGTTTATTTGGTCCAAGAACAACAAAAAAATAAACATGCAATAGAACATCCATGTAAAATCAGATAAGATAAAATATTAGCACAAATTCATACACGGCAAAATTAGTTACCTGTACAAGTAAAAATCTAAAATGTAACAAACTATGCAATCTATATCATCTAAAAACAAGACAGCTAGTATGTATTAAATCTAAAGCAGGGGTGTCAAACTGGCAGCCCATGGGCTGGATGAGTCACGTGCAGGCCACACCCACCCAGCTCCACGAATGAAAATAAGTCATGAAAGTCACGTGACAGCAACGTGATGTGGCAAGTTTGACACCTATGATCTAAAGTGACAGATAAAAGTGATTAAACAGCTGAGCCTTATTTTCATTGCAGTAACACAGAATTTAGCTGCTGCACAAATGATCAATGGTTTTGAATCTTCTAGAACAGGGTTCATATAGAAATTGTCTGGTCTGCCTGGAAATTTACAGATTAGGGGCAGAAAAGAAACAGACCTGATACTGTAACCCTGAAGTGTTTATAATGTACTAATTCACGTGAAATGGTTTCAATCTCCTGGTTGCCATATGGAGATTGGGACTACGCATGGTTAGTGGTATTTTGGAGTCTCTTGCTTGGCTTTGAAAAACGTTATTCTCAGTTTGGGGAAAATTAGATTTTGTAGATATCTTGCTGGTTCGCAAGAGCCCCTATTCATCCAATCTCTGCCATGCTCTTCCCCTATTAAATTAGGGATGAAGATCTTGGTTCAAAAATTACCTGTTAATTCTTCATATTTTAAAATCATACCTATCAAAAACGAAGAATG
Organism: Oxyrhabdium leporinum; assembly: GCA_032468155.1. Lineage (NCBI taxonomy): Eukaryota > Metazoa > Chordata > Lepidosauria > Squamata > Cyclocoridae > Oxyrhabdium > Oxyrhabdium leporinum. The sequence continues at coordinate 134,151 of JANHFL010000933.1, forward strand.
GATTACTTCAAATTTTAATTTTAAAAGAAGTAACATCCTCCCTTGAAAGGCTCTTGCTCATTAGCAATTGCCTAAACAGAATCAGAGCAAAATTCTACTGTGGTTTAACAACGTTTTCTAGTTAGAAAGCATAAGACTCCTAAACTGGTTCACTTGTGAATACTTTTCATGATGAATTTTCCAGGCTTTCCAACAGGAAATTATGCTGGTCTAGCTGAATAAGCATAGTGTTGGATCTGAATTGCATATCTACAGCCATTAGTTGAATGTGGATCCTTTGATTAGCCTAGAAGAAAGCTATTCCTGTCTAGAGCAAACCAACATGCTGCAATCAGCAACCAAATTGATGATTTCTTAGCCTTTGCTGTTAATGCAGTTAAAGATCAATCTTTGTTTTAAGTCAAGATTAAACCATTAATGCTTTTGACGGTCTTGGTACCTTTGCAATTAAACTCTACAATATGTTGCAGATAAAACTTTTTTACAGTAACTAAACGTACAACATTTCAGCTGAAGAATTCCAACAAAGTTGAACTTGGATCACTTTTTAAGGGAATGCTAAGTTAATATGACAGCAAAGGCTAAGAAATCATCAATTTGGTTGCTGATTGCAGAGTGTTGCTTTGTTCTAGACAGGAATAGCTTTCTTCCAGGCTAACCAAAGGATGAGCTTTGAATTTCAGAATCAAAGTCTAAGTCAGTGTTTCTCAATCGCAGCAACTTTAAATGCGTGGATTTCAACTCCCAGAATTCCCTAACCAGGGAATTTGGGAATTGAATCCACACGTTTTCAAGTTACCAAGGTTGAGAAACACTACACTAAACCAAGCCAATTATCTTTACCCATAATTCTGCCAACACACTGGTTCAAAGATCATTGTTTTGGGCATCCGTAGTCTCCAGCCCCTACCTCCAAGAAATCTCCATCAAAACCTTAGACCTGACCCTTGCCCCTTGACCAAGAAGGCAGCTGATGGGGTTTCCCTGTTGCAATAAGGGTGAGGGAAGAAGTGCTGGTGCTGTCACACTTGTCAGTCAGCCCTTGGATGGAGAGACTGACTTGTCCAATCCCTTCTTCTCTCCAGTTGTCTTTGTTGGAAACCTAGGCAGTTAAATGAATTTTGACAATGTCACCTAAAAAAACAAATGGATGTAGATGAAGCCTTGCAAGATGAGAATTTGCACTGTATCTTACATTTTGACCTCTTTTGGGTTTCTCCACATCCCACTGGTTCCTCCCAAGTTTCAGTTAAACATGCAAGAATGCCTTGGCACCAAAACTGAGCAATACCACTTTTGTCATCCTTTCCTGAAGTTGTCACCATTTACCTTCTGTTTGAAACCCTTTGGGTGTGTCTTCTTTCCCAGTTGTCAAAAAACCCCATCAATTTTCTGCTTGAAGAAACATTTTCCTCATCGAGACGTTGGATGGATAGGCGGGTGAGAGACAGAACAGTGTTGTGACTAAGCAGTTTGCATCTTTCCTTGCAGTCAATTGGACCTGCCTCAAATTAGGTATCAGCATTAAAGGTAGGTTATAGACATCAACAATAGCAACAATTCTGCCTTTATGGAGGATTATTTTTGGCTTATAAATCTCAGGGTTGCTGCCAAGCATTACTAGGGTGGCAACCCTTGCATCCAAGAACTATCAAGCTTTTACACAAACCTGTCTTCTCCTGGCCTTATAATTATAGGAAGCAAGCAGCATCCAATCTAATCTTCTGTAATTGGAAATGTTTCTCTTCTGCCCAAAGCAGCAATAATTGCACTTTAACTGAAGAAACTGAATTCAGAAAGAATCATTATTAATTATAAGCAGCCCTGTATATGGAAGGGGTAAAGCTTGCAGCCCAGTTTTCAAAATTTCAAATTCTTGTGGATGCTGTGGATTGCAAGCCAATCCCGACTGCTGTATTCACTTTCTGGCAAAGATGATTAAAGTGTATTGTAATAGCCTTGCAACTTTGGATGAATCTTCATGCTATCAGCTTAATTCAGCTGCTTTAATTGCTGCCTTTTCTTCCATTCAATTGTGACCAATTCTCGGAGAGTGCCTAGACAAGTCACTGCAGTTTCCTTTCAAGGATTTGTAGAATTAGTCTGCCGTTGTCTCTTAAGGCTGAGAGAAAGTGACTGGTGGCTTTGGTTCTTAAGGCTGAACTAGAACTTATACTCTCCTGTTTCCTGCCAGATGCACTTAGCCACTATACCAAACTGGCTCTCAGTTGCAACTTAACCACAGTATATGTAGTTATCAAAAATTCCTATTAGAAACTTGAGGGAGAAAAAGTGACTTTGCTACTTTTCCTAGACCTCTCAGCAGTTTGTATACCTATTGAGCATATCCTTCTAGACCAGGGGTGTCAAACTTGTGGCCCACGGGCCACATGTGTCACGCGCTAGCCACGCCCACCATTTTAGCAAAGAAAAATGTCATGTCATGTGACGAGACGCCCGAGTTTGACACCCTTGTTCTAGACCAATTGTTCCTAAATCTTAGCAACTGTAAAATACTGTATGTGGACCAACTCCCAGAATTCTCATCGGAGTATGAACCTCCAGAAGGTTGACTGACACCAGTTCTATGTCTTGTCAATTTATATGTACTGCTCCACCATGGCCCTTCTTGTTACCTTATGCCTGTGATGGTGAACCTATGGCACATGTGCCAGAGATGGCATGTAGAACCTGTGGGCATGCGTGCCGTCGCCAGCTGCTCTTCTGGTTTCTGGCATGTGCATGCGTGCTGGCCAGCTGGTCCTCATGCATGCCGGAGCGCTGGAAACACGAAGACCAGCTGGTCTTCAGGTAGTACAGTCCGCAAGCAAATTTGCAGCTTTAGGTAGTAGTCTGCACACATGCGCACCAGCCAGCTGGTCTTCGGTTTCCGATGCTCTGGCATGCTTGCTTGCACACATGCGTGCGCATGTTCAAATTTGGGCACTCAGTGCCGAAAAGGTTTGCCATCACTGCCTTATGCTATCTGCTTGGAACTGCTAGGGAGATCATCTGAATTTTTGGAATAAAGTTTCATCAATATACTGGTAACATCCAGCTCTGGGGCTCTTTAGAATCTAATTTTAATGTAGTAACTAATACTATTGAACATTCTTAACTTTGGTAAGGGGAGCAAGTTGAAATTAAATTCAGACAAAATGGAAATGCTTTATGGAAAACTGATGGAGATGTTTTGGACAGAGATGTACACTTCCTGGAAGATCAGATAGAATATGAAGGGTCCTCCTTGATCTTCAATTGAATATGGAAAAGACAAATTTGTACTTCTGTACCAATTACAATTCTTCCAGAGTTAGTCAGAGTTGATCAAAGTGATAGACACTTTGGTGATACAGTCTTAATTACACATATATGGGGCTACTCCTCAATGAGTTTCTGGAAGCTGCAGTAGAAAACATAGCAACCAGGTTTTTAAATAGGACAAGATCCAGGGATTACAGTTTGCTTGTACTGAAATATTGACATTGGTTGCTTATTTCTCATCGAGTGTAACTGATTATTTGGTCCTTTTAAGATTCCAATAACTTATGCTTGTCTTCTGAAGATGCCCCCCTCCATCTTGAAGGTTATTTATTATGATATGGGGGGGATTCATGTTCTGTATTGCTCCAGAGTTATAGAACATGTTCCCATCCTCTCTGCATGTCGAAATTTGTAAAGACACTTCTTTCATCAAAATTTTAATTAGCAATATTATTTTTTCTGTATTTCTGCATGGGGCTTTTAAACTTTTAGCCATTGAATACTTCATTGAGCAGGAAGACGGTGTATAAAACAAATTAGGGAAATATTGATGGGATGATTTTATATACCTTGCTAAAAGGATCTGATCAGTGCAATCTTCCCTTAAAGGAGAAATACTTCAGTTCCCTGACAATTTGACAGTGGGCTGAATTGCTGGATTCTACACAATCTTCACATAGTTAAGTAAATAAGCAGAGAAGATATTCATGACATCATCTTCAACAATCAAGCCTCATTTTTCTGTATGACTAATGTACATAATGTACATAATAGCAGCATGCAACTTTCCCTCCCACTATTGTTGGAAGCCAGAAGTCCAATGGTAAGCAATTCAATTGTAATTCAAAGGGCCAAGAGACCATTAGGTTTCCTATCCTGATGTAAAGCTACAACAGCATGGGCACTGGAGATAAAATCCACCAGGTTCAAAATCTCATGTCATTTCAAAGTTAAAGTATACAGTATTGTGTTCTGTGAGGTGGAGCTATCAGTATTTATATTATCTATTAGATGACAATTTGGGATAAAGAGGTAGAGGCACAGAGGGAAAAAAAGATTTTACAACTGAAAAAACAAAAACGGAGAAAGCTACCAAAAAGAGTTATTAATTGGGAATAACTGCAAATGGCTAACTGTGTACAGTTTAGAATTATAAATCTCTGCCAATTGAATAATGCAACATAACAATACCTCCTTTTATAGGGAAACAGATATTTCATTTTGAATATTAATGATGTACAAGTAACAGAACTGGTTATTCATGCACAAGAGGCTACAGATTTCAACCAGTCTGGTTAAGAACTAGAAAATTACTACCCACATATTGCAGAGGGTGGCCAACTTCAAACAATGGTAGGAAATATAGAAAGAGTCAGCTGGAGGTTTGTGTTGTAACTTGCCAGCCCTCACCAAGAGTGGCAATGCAAAATGGAAGCCCTCTCTTTCTAGCCCACCATGGAAGATCAGTTCCTCCAACAAGAAGTGGTAAAATCATGATTAACAGAACCATGGATACAAAGTCAAGCAAAACTTGTCATGCATTTCCTGTAATGTAATTTTTCTGTAAGCAAAGTATTATAATACACCATTATAATAGTCAGGCAAGCAGGAGCATCTTCAGGTAAATCAACACAGCAGAAACACCATGAGGTAAATCACAAGCACACTGAAGAAAAAGGTGGGGGGAAAAAGGAAAACTCCCCCTCCACACCTACAGCAACCAATCACAGCGCGGATTGCCTCATGCAGGAGCAAGCACTCTTCAACCAATCAGCTATAACTGTGTTCTGGCTCACTGCACAACCCCACTGTTCCAGCTACTAAATTTAAATATTTTGAAATATTAAAAGCATAATACAACATTAGAATCCACCGTTTGTACTACTGGCACCTAAATTTAGATCCATTTTTATCCTACTGCACTGTTGCATAAAACATGGCGTAGAAAAGTTGTATCGCTCAAGCTGTAAAAGTGTTCCTTGCTACGGAAACATAGACAGGCTATTTATCAATCAGAGACCATGTGTATTTCTCCTTCCATAGACTTATAACATTTATAAACCAGGATGCAGGAAGAAAAATGTCACAAAACATATAAAAGATCAATTAATGCCAATTTGACTTTTTATTTTCTTTTTTTTTCCCAAGGAATGCTAGTTTAATGTTACAGTACGGCAGTTTGTATATCTGCTGAAATATGACACTGGTTCATCATTCATATCTGAGTGCTGAAAAACAATATTGCTCCATAAGCCAACAGCTTGCTTTTCCTCTTGAAATGTTTAAAAACCATTACTTAAACATTTCAGAAGCCTCACAGCTATTCAAGCTCTGATGCTGAAGTGCACACATGCTCAAACCTTAGATATGACATCTATACATATACTTATTTATTAAAGAGTTTATGTAGGTTTGTCTTAAAATATTTAGAAAATGGTGTATGCATTTGGTACAGACATCTATACACAGACATGTCACTACTGACTTCCTTTAAGAATACGTTTTTTAAAAAAATGTACAACTGTTATTTTTACTCTCCTTTATTGCAGCCTCTTTAAATTTGTATTACATGATTTTAGTTCAACATTTTATTCTCTCAGATGCAGGGTAAGTATTTCTAAGGGGTGTTTTTTTTAAGTTATATCTCTAAATAAAACATTATCCTTTTTATTTAAGAGGATTGTGCACTAGTGCATTTGAGTATTTTTCCAGCATGGATTCTTAATTTTGTAAGAACTACTGCTGGAAAAACTCTATTTATATATTTGCTCTCTTAGAAAAAAATATAACATCGAAGCCGACTGCATACTTTAGATCTCTGAGCTGACTATACTCTTGCCATTATATACACCCACAAACACTCATAAAAATAGCACCCTCTAAACAGGATGTAGAAATGGCCTGTTAGCCATTTTCGGTAATTTTATTAAAAAGTCAACTGCTCTCAAAATGTCAGAAGACTGAAGAGCACCACATACTTAAATATATAAAGATGGGAACTGTAGCATTTGCAAAGCTCATTTAAATCCTCAGTGTCTTCCAGAATGGTATGCTTTGCTGTTATTATGTCAATGTACAACCTGAAGTGAACAAATTATTCTGAATAGCTAAACCAAACATTCCTACAGTGTACCATTAAAACAAGCTAGGTTTAAAGTAACAAAATACTCAAAACAAACTGCAGAAATTTTGGATGAAGGTGTAATACTTAACAACATATGCAAAACTATAAGAATTTATAATTATTCTGGAAATTCAAAGCTAAACTGCAATTTAGAATTTTAACAGTGTAAGTATTTAAGACTTAACTATCCCAACAGAATGTGTTGGCTTTATGCAGAACTTCAGTTTTCTTTTTTTCATGTGATGCTAGAAGTCCACTATAAATGTTTTGAAATATGCTGAATATCAGCTGAAAAAACCAAAAAACCATAAGAATGGTTATTTGAGTGAGTGCATAAACTTTTCCAGGCTATATTCTGAATCATACTGTTCTTGATCCCAAAGTTCTCCAAGATTTTCAAGGACTGACTTCATAGTTGTTTTCCCAGAAACAGAAGTGGCACCATCTGATTTTTCAGTTTTTCCATCCTTAAAGATTTGGAGAACAACGTTGAGGAAAAAAGAAACACATGTTAAAATCTCTGCATATGTTCTCTGTGTGGCAATAATATGAAAATGCTATAAATCATTACTTAAACAACAAACTAGTAATTTAAAATTTGAACATTATGAGACATATTAAAAAGGAGCATTCACAATTTCCTTGTCATAATGTCTTAGTGGTGAGCAACTCTTCAATGGAGAATGCTTTACAATTTCAATGGAATCATTTAAATTTCAATGGAGAATGACTTAAATGATTAAGTAAATGTTATCAGAAGCAAAATCTCTCATTATTTGTTGCTCATTTTTAGATCTATTATGAACTTCATTTTATTAGAATTATTATTTGCTTAACTTCAGGGTGACTGTGGGCAGCTTATACTTTAAGAGTGAAAATATCAAGAACAGAAGAAGTCCAGACAGAGCATACTATATATCTTACAAAAACACAAACCTAACTATTCTACCCCCCCTCCCACCATTCTATGGAAAAGAAACACACATCTAG